>BMAU01017972.1:332500-825000 GCA_019973935.1 Trichonephila clavipes | reverse complement strand
TCAAGTAAAGTCTCTAAATATTTGATTTTAAGTTTGGTAATACTCAGCTGTTTACTTTATCGACTGAAGTATGCTTCGAAATATTTGGAGTACTGTATCTCCATTTTTAAAGATATCCGTATACAGATAATTAATAATTATTTTAGAGAACAAATTAGGCTTTTCATTTTTATTATATGTAGATCTATAACAATCAATACTTTAATAGGTAGAATGCTTCTTTAGAATCAATCCTAATGAGTAATGTGACTCACATTTTAATTCTTATTTCATATACTTATTTCATAGCCTTACTTTTATATAAACCAGGATTTCTTCATCGATAAACGTGACACATTTTATTTATCATTATTATAAAAAATATTTTTATATTGAAAAAATGAAGTTAAAATTGATACCTGCCTCCCTACAAAATTTTCTTAAAATTAATTTCACAAAATTAATCCCCAACACTTTAATTTTCTTGAAAATTAAACACTTTCTTCCATTTGCCAAAATTGCTTTAAAATTTTATAAATCAGAACTAAATTTTGCTCATTTTCTGTGACTATAACTCATCTCGATCACAGAGAATGGAAATACTTGACGCAAATAATCAATATTTGGCTCCTCCGCATAACTCTCAATTAAGAATTAACATCAGTTTCTACCTTCATACTTCACATTTTCCGCACAGTTTCATCCTATTTATTTTCAAAACCATGTATATATTTTATAACTGATAAGGTTTTCATAGAGTTATTAAACATCTCATAGGCCCATAACACTTTATTGAGACAAGGAGTACAATACAATCAAAACTCATTTACTAAAAGCTGTGATTCTACATAATCATCGACTCGCTGTAAATATATGTCAGAGCACAGCAATAGAGATTCATTGCCAAAACAATGTGAAAATCCACTCCTTAATCATTTACCCAATGTATAACACAGACCTCTCTTATGAAGTTGAAGAAGGTTACGTTATGAAAATTCATGTAGGCGAAAACTCCGAGATATGATATATGTGGGAAATATTAAAAATATGTTGATCTAGGGGGAAGGTGAACCCTCCAACTCCGCTTGCTTACACCACTGACAGCTATCGTAACAGAGACAACATTATTGAAGATATGACGTCATCCAAGGTATTCTTTCAGCTTGCGAAACACACAAATGTTCAAATCGGTAGTGAGCGAGGAGTGTTGTGGTTGACGTTATTAGTGTTCCTTGCCTTTCTCAATTAGACAAGTGCGTGCAGCTTTTTTTGAACTATTGGAGCTCCTTCATTGTGAATGAACAGTCAATATTATATAACACTATAACAAATATTACGATTATTATCTCTATAAGCGTGCATTTTAGCTCATGAAATATATATTCATATGCTTCAACGTTGGAGAAAATTTACTGTCGATGTACTATTTTTTTCACCTGCTATTCAACAACAATCTTTCCTCTTCAAACAAAAATGTCAGTATTGTGATACCCTAACCTTTTCTTTCTCCAGAACTATTGTATTGTATTGCATTGTTCAGAACTATGATATTGTTGTGAAGTGTTTCCAACTTTTGAAGAAAAATTGTAAATTCTGAACAACCAACGTATGAATGTTAAATGCATATAAGACTTAGAAGAAGGTTTTCAATAAATCAGCATTATTCAGACGTAGAAATATGACATACTCAGCATTAAATTAGTAAAATTTGATGTATTACCTACGGATTCCTCTACAACCGATTTTTCAACTAGGTTATCTAGTGCATATTTGAATACACCTTCAATTGCAAATTATATACCTTCAAACTGTTCCGTCTCCGGAAAACATATATAACTACCATCAAATTCTTGAAATATTGATTCCTACTCTGGTAATAGCCATGATATTTTAATTATTTCCTTTTCATATTTAAATAACTATAAGTTTTTGTTAAGGCTTATCTTTGAAACATAAACGCAATACTTCAGATTCGTTAGCATCCATTTAAATTACTTACAAATGCAAGATGTAAATTATATCTTTATATTATCGGTTCCTCAGAACTTTTTGATCGGTTGGTATCTTGTCATGGACAATAAATAAATAGGACCAAATCATCGATAATCTGAATTCAGTTACCCGGAACTGCTGAATCGAAGGATTGCCAAATTCCATTAAAAACACGCAATATAATTTTTTTTTAAAGTCAATTCCAAATTCGTAAGAAAAACATACTGGCACCATCTGTTGCAGCCAGTTGTAACTTCGACAGAAATAACGCAGAGTAAATTTAAATTAAAAAATAAAGTTTAAAAAATAAATTAACATTTGAAAAATTGTTTGTGTGTGTATGCGAGCACACATCAAGTGTCATCTACTACAAGTTTAAATAATTGTATATAAACTTGAATGGATAAATAGAAAATAATTTGTAGCGAATGAAAATTTGCACAAGATGTATATATAAATAAATAGTATATATAGTACAGGACAGATTGCCAACATTTTAAATGGAATATAGAGTCACGTGACAAATATAAAACACAGTGTGAAGTTACCAGCTGCCGAATACAAGCATACAAACAAAACAACAGATTTAGTAATTGAAGAGATTTTGGGTATGGGGTGCCTTCTGATAACTTATATTGATTTTTAAAATATTAAATCATGTATTTATACCACAAAAAACATTAATGTTTTTATTTGAAAGTGCATCATTGCACTCATTTATGGTATTCATAATTTGTTTAATATATATCGGTACATAACACACTACATCACAAAATCCAGTTACAATTCTGATTCGAAACTCGGGTAAATCATGATTGCATTACCGAAACAATCGAACATATATTGTTTAACCGGCAATAATTCCAAAAGAGCCTTATTTTTGAAAAAGAAAACTTGGCGCCTGTCTAAACACCAGACAAAGGAAAAGTAATTATTGCACACATTCGAAATCTTTCCTAATGAATAGTGGCGGTCCCTTCTCATGTTTCATTAAAGGCGCGACGAAATATTCGACAGCTCATTGAATTATTTAATTAACGCCTGACTGAGTCTAGATGCTGAAATCAAAGACAATCGGCAGAAAGAAACAATACCGGAATCGATTTCATTTGTTTCAAGGTAGTCTTGGGATTAATTGGTTTACTTTGGCGATCTTTGGCAACATTGTCTCAAGATTTTTATCAAAATCTTTTACAAATGAATACGATTAATACTGCAGGAAAGAGTATATGTACTGTTCGAACAAATGAAAAATTGTATGCTCTGAGTTTCTGACTCATTCGTGTTTTGGAGAATAAAAAGAATATACGTTTTCGTTTCACGACTTTCTACAATTCATTTACAAAAATATGATTTTAAACAGCGTTTAATTTTTTTTGAATTTTCAGTATTCCAATCCCTGGTAATCACTATATATGCTTTGCATAATGTTAAGCCACATTAGTTAGACACTAATAATTATTTTTTTTCTAAAATGCCTTAGTACATAAAATTAAAGGGATAATGCTAAAAAGGATTAAGTTTAGGAAAGACTAACAAGAGATGGAATGCGGTTTGTTCAAATATCATTTCTATATATGTATATTTATTATATTATTATTACTTGAATGAGAACATTTTTATTTTATGAGTATAAAGTTAGAGAATAAGTACATTCCTAAGAAATGTTCCTTTTGTGTTCAGGTTTACATGTTAGAAAACTGGGAATGAAAGCAAAACATATTACAATGAACTAAATTTAATTTGTATTTGCTGAAACTAAATTTTAATTCCAACCTTAATCCATTGACAAATTTATATTTATTATCCCTTTCCTATTATTAAATAGCACCGAAATTCTGTTTAGATAAATAATTAATTTTTTGTCTATAATTTATGAAAAATCTTAAATTATATATTCATAACATCTGAATAATTAATTTTAACCGGGTGGTTGAAATTAAAGTTACACTATTCAGAGACCTGTAGAACCTGTTCTGCTTATCAGATTTAGATGAAATTTGGGATATATGCTGTATGGACCATAGGAAAAAGATGTCTGCAATAAAAAATAGTTCACATTTTGACCAACAGGAGGAAATGTGGTGCTCAAATGATATGTTAGAATCGTTAAAATTTATTCAGTTACAGAATATGTTCAATATGTGCTTCACTAATATCAATAACGTGTTGAAAGTGCATTGTAGCTTATTCAATGGTAGCACGAAGCAACTCACTAGGGATATCAACCACATGACGTATAATGCTAGCTTTCAAATCAGGTAATTACCTCTACAAACACGGTCTCTTAGAAATCCCCACAACCAGAAATAACAGGGTTTTAGTCGGGTGAACGAAAAGGCTATGCAAGCGGAAAATATCTCCATATTACACGATTATCACCAAAGTTACCACTACGCAGTTTTTTGACTTGCCACCGAATGTGAGGAGTGGCTGAATCAACCATAAATATAGTGGTTTGCAAATATTCCCGTTCCTGTAAATCAAGAATGACCTCTTGTTGAAAGAGTTCACTGGACCATAGACTCGTGACAGAGCATCTTTTAGGACCTTTTGGAGTGAAAGTCTCAAATAAAAAAGGCCCGAAGATAAACTCAGCAGTAAATGCACATAAAGCATTCACGTACAGAATGCAGTGGTTATTGATGCAAGATATTAGGAGTACCCCATCTGTGGCAATTTTGAGTACTCACAGCTCCATCTAAATAAAAATGTGCCTCATCCGACCATAGAATTTTCCAAGGTCACATGTCATCAACTTCCATTCTAGCCAAAAATCGGTAAGAAAATTCAAGTCGTATTTTATCATCTTCAGGTTTCAGCGTTTGTATCACGTGGATCTTATACGGATACCATTTCGAAATCCATCGCATAACTTTTCATACTGTCGACCACGGAATCTCCAACTCGCGTGACACTGATCAGCCGCTTGCAGAAGAATAGATGGAGCTGGAGTCTCTTTCACCACAGCAGTAGCGACTGTTTCGACAGTTTCAGTCCCAGCTGGTTTATTTCATCTTACGGGCAGCAGCTCCAAATTCCCTGTCTCATCAAATTTCAAAATCCTCCTCCTCAAACCAATGATCGATATGGGGCCAATTAGCAAATCCATTAAACGTCGATATTCACGCAAAGCAGCTAAGCCGTACGGATAAAAAAGTTTTATCAGTAAATGTCGCTATTTGTGTGCGTGCGTGCGTGTGTGTTTGTGGAAGGGTGTGTCCGTGTGTGTAAGCGCGTGATTATCGATGACAAATGCACAGTGAATGATTCTATGGCTATGATTTCAAGTTTATATAGAGGTTTTACGGATTTTCATAAGGAATATTCTATAAAAGCCGCCTGGAGGTGAATACTCGTACTGATTTTTTGTTGTAGAAATCTTTTCCCCAGCGTCCATATAATATATATTCAAAGTTTCTTTAAAATGCAATAAACAGAACATGTTCTACAGGCCTTTGAACAGTGTAATTTTAATTATAACCACCTGGTATTAGTGAATTCAAACTAATGAATGATGACATTTCAAAATTTTAAAAATGCTTAACACCTTATTTCGTTATAGATCTATGTAACTATCACAAACATGCTACGTTAAAGAATTAATTTTAAGGTAATAAACATAAGTTTCAATATTTTTCTTCAAAAATAAGGATAGTAATCTGTATTTAAATCGTTTAAATTGTTTTTGGAAACTAATAAGCTTTCTAAAAAAAGACTTGCAGAACTTTTTCAAACAAGCAATTTCAATGTGATGAATTATATTAAAAGTCTGCATATGTTTTAATAATTGATATCAGAAAAAGTACATATATTTAAAACAAATAATATAAATGAGATCTGAAAAGGAACAAATATTAATTACTTCTACCTTCACTTTTAATTATATTTAATAAACATTCAAAGAAACTGGAAAAAGGAACAATTAGGTAAAGCTTGTTAAATGTGGTAAATAATATACTAAATATAATACTTCTGCTTGAACAGTAATTGCCTTCTATCATGGGTACTTAATTGATTAAGTCATTCCCTAGAGGTATATAATGGTTTGCTCCTCTTAATATATTAGAAAGAATATACACACATGATTTTCTCATTACATTTTTCTCAGAAAATGAATATGGAAATTTTATTCTTAGTAAAGGAAAAATAAACCCGTATATTAGTTTAAATCACAAGAAGATTGCATTGAACAATTATTTTCTAAGTTATTATGGTAAACATATCGCAGTAAAAAGACAAACTATTATCACAATTTCACTTTAAATATAATAACAATTATAACTTTGCATATTATATGGTTATTTTTATTATATTATATTTTTTCATTAATCAGAATTTTTTTTCCAGAAATATATAATTGTAAGAGATAGGTTGAACTTTCTATTATTCCAAGTTATTTAGTACATAATATATTGTGAGTATACTTTACTTTTCTCATACAGTTATTTTACAGTATAAATTAAGATCTAACAAGTTTATAGAAACACAAAATTTTCAACCGTAGGTGAAATTACCCAATGTGCTTTCAAATTTCAAGAAACGTGTATACGTATCAGAGATTCTAATCAAAACATTTTTATCCCCTCTGTTTTTTTTAATTTCTGTTCAAATTTTCTTAAGGTATTTTACAGAAAATTACACGCAAAGGAAATTACGAAGCATCCGATAATAAATTAAATTTTCTCATACTAAAAGTTTTCAATAAAAACTGAAAAAAATTGATGTATGCTAATGTAAAAATTTGATTTTAAGAATTTAACCCTTCATCTACCGACGCTACTTATAAGTACCACTCACATTAAAATTGCATAGAATAACAATTTTTATGAATACTCTGATAATTCTTAGCAGGAGTATTCTTATAAATCCACTCTTCCAAGATATATGGCATCATGGTAGAAGAGTGATTGATAAGTATTTTAGCGGGGAAGGCGAATAGTTTTATAGCGGAAAATGCTATTTTATAGTTTTTTGTTTGTTTGTTAATGAAGATTTTAGAAAACAATTTTACTATTTATTTTATGTGAAACGTGTATATAATTAATTTTACAGTTGATTATCTTTAATAAATTAATTAGTCCTAACGGATTAAATTTCCCAAAATTGAATATGTTGTTAATGTATGTTCCTTAATTTCCAATGTAGTGATTCAAAAAAGAAAATACATTCCATGAAAAAAACTGCATTAAAGCATAATGCGGTAAATAAAGGGTTAACTTAAATATGTTCAGAGAATCTGAATACTGAGAAACCCCTCGAAATCCAAAAAAGTATTAATTGTTTCACTGAAGTCGTATATATAACATTTTTGAAAAATGCGTCTTCCCTTTTTTCAGGATCAATAAATGTGGTCCCAAGCAATATTTGATTCATATTTTGCATACTAAAATAAATTTCTCTTGTAGAGGAAAATTTAGAAAATCCTCAAAACCTTTTGAATTGTTAAAATATTCCAGATATTCTAAAATAAAATTCAAGACTTCAAAAGAATCACATTGACCATTATATATAAATCCCACATAACAGCACAAACCATGCATAGCTTAAAGGATGTTTCTTTGAACTTTTTAAGAATCAAAGCCACGTAAATATTTTTTCGGTCTATTTTGTATTTGGAAGTAATGTAGTTTTTTATTTTGTGAAGTTCTCGTTCCATTTTAAAATAAGATTTATTTATTTATTTATTGGAGTCACCATAATGATTTCTTATAAGAGAGGTACAAAATAAATACTATTTAATAACATATTACTTATATAATATTGCTAATTTCCTTTATTTTAGATATTGTTACAAAATACATTATTTTTTAACACATATTAATCAATGTGATTCACAAAATACTTCATGATTTATAAATTTGATGCTTACATATTATTTAGTCGACCAATTTTTCCGAATCAAAAAATGTCTCCGAAAACCGCTATATGAAGCCAATAATGAAAATCCCTTTGACTCCTTCCATGGTGAAACACAACTATCTTGTCCGTGCATGCTCGGAAATAATCCTTTTTGTTGGCTGTACCATTTTCGCTCTTATTTAAGCACAGTATTTCTTGTCTGTGCATGTTCGAAAATATGTTTAAATCAGTTGTTTATAGTTTGTAACACTAATATGTTCTTATTTTGTTTATAAAAATGATTAAAATGTCAGCGGAAGAGAACAAAATGGGATATTTAGGTCTAAAAAATTAGTTCCCGAAAGTCCAGTTTAGCGAAACGTAAAAGCATCGCAGATCTGCACGGCAGCATTTCGATTCATATTTATGCAAACTAATGTGTCATTATCTACATAAAGAATAACATTTGTTTTGAAATTTGAATGCAATAATGGCTTTTTGGCCACCTGGATAATGTATTCGATATTGCATCTTTTGTTTATTTCAACTGTACGTGAGTGAATTTTACCTTATTAAATCTTCATAATTTTTGCAAAGTTATTTATCGGCGTGTTGATGCTGAAGATATTCGTCGTAAGAGTTTTATTTGCACATGCCCGGAAACGATAGCTACATTTGGCAAAGACTGGTGATGTCTCTAGGTTTGGCGATGTTTGGCTGTATAATACTTAAGTACAGCGATTTTTCTTCGTTTGTGACAAAAAGTACTTTCATAATTGGTTTAACTAAAATCTACAGAATTACATTTAAGGCTCAAAACAGTTTTCTTTAAAATGTATTGCAGGTAAATTTTGAAAAAAGTAAAATAAGTGCATGCGTGAGATGCAATAATAGAGAAATAGATACCCTTGAGCGATATTGAGTGAGAATATTTTATTTCATCCAATATATAAAATTTGCATCCATTACATAAAATTAACGGTCTCTATATTAAATGCAAGGTTCTTAACCATAAGCTACTTATTCTAAAAGTATTATATAGCTCTCTCGAACATTTTCAAATTAACTCGCAATTATATTTAGGCTGTCTTATATGTTTAAACTCTAAAGACAGGTGCTTAGAGTTCAACCTTATAACATTGTTTTATTCATTTGTTCTAGAACAGGGATGACGAACCCCAATGATACTCAGCACAAAATGTTGGGCACACCACCGATCAAAATGGATTGTATTTTAATGCAATATAATGAAGTTCAACATGAAGTTTTACGAACAAATGCATGTGATCGGTCGCAGATTTCAGCGAGATTTTCTCAGTTCAAAGAACTATCAGAAACGTTCAACTAGTGTATGTACTCTGGTGTGACTTCATTTAATAAACTGATTTTGTCCCAATTTCATTGATCAGAGATTGAAAATTTTGAAATGTAATTGATTTATTTACTGTCTAGTTCAAATGTTACTGTCTAGTTCAATGCTGTTGAAAAAAGGAGAAAATTGGAATTGATTGAAAATAAATATTAACAAGAAATATAAGTAAAAATGCGTGTAATGGAATTTTTGAAAATAGGTAATTCAATTCCCGACACTGTTTGACTGTTATTTAACTGTTTGAAAAAGCTGGTCCATACAGTTTTAGACATTATTTTAATCTACTTATGCCAGGGATGGCGAACCAGTGGCACGCGTGCCATTGATGGCACGCGGCACAATATTTTTGGCACATCAGAGATCAAAATGGTTTGTATTTTACTTCAAAATTTCAAAGTTCATTATGAAGTTTTTCGGAAAAACACGAGTGATTGGTCGTGGGGC
Organism: Trichonephila clavipes; assembly: GCA_019973935.1. NCBI lineage: Eukaryota > Metazoa > Arthropoda > Arachnida > Araneae > Nephilidae > Trichonephila > Trichonephila clavipes. Next base: position 815,372 of record BMAU01017972.1, on the reverse strand, counting down.
GGCGGGAAGAACACTCCTTTGTTGTTGTCTCGTCTTAATTATGTCGTAGACTACAGTTGCTTATTATGCAAAGTTTGTCTACGCATAGCATAGTTAATTTCATTGACACAACTGTATTTTAAAGTTTATCTGTGTTATATTTACGATTTTTAACTGTCGTTTAACATGGCTAGTTCAGCAAAAGAATAAAAAGAGAATATAGTAAGTGTAATAGAGAATTTCAAATTTGGTGGACTGAGAAACATGGAATTATTAGTAAAGGCAACAAAGCGGTGTGTGTTTTATGTTCTGGAATAATGGTATGCAGAACATCGTCTGTGAAACGGCATTTTGGGGGAAAAAATCATTACTCCTCTAGTCAACAAAAGTGAACTTCAGCAAAAAATAACTAACTTCTTAGAAGCCGTTTGGCAGATGACTCGAATTAAGCATGCATTTAAAAGAAAGTAACATCTTACAATCCTATTATAAGTTATTTGTCATCCCATCTGCAACAACAGAAGACGGCTGCGGTAGCCGAGGGGTATAGGTATCGGACCGTGGCTTGCCTTGTCACGAGTTCGAACTCTGTACCACTAAAGACCCGCCGTGTAGGGCAGCGATGCACGTTAAATCTGTCGAGAGCTGAAACGTCCTCCCGTTGGTGCGGTGTGGTAGTTAGGAGAGGGGGGTGCCAGCTCAGGTGTCGTCCATGTCATTTGACCATGGTTCAAAATTACGTGGTCTGTCGCCAAAAGCCCTCGTGTAGCTGAATAGTGCGACGTTAATATCAAATCAATCAAGCAACAACAGAAGTCACACTAATGTTACTTTATAATTTGAATTACATATATAACTAAAACATTTACAACTATACAGTGCCAATAATACTTTCTCGTAGTAAGTAAAGAGTTCTGTGTTGCTAGTATTCAGTTTTATTATTAGACAGCACGTCTATAACTCGTTACACACTTCTTTAGAAAAAAATGGCACGTTGATCCAAAAAGGTTCACCACCCCTGACCTATGCCTACAAATCATTATTTTCAGAGATGAATAACATTAAAGACTCGCTTAGAAACCGTTTGGCAGATGACTCTAATTTAGCATGAATTCGGCTACAAGTAAGATTTAATAATCCTAATATATTTTTCATCTAATCTGCAACAACAGAAGTCACACTAATGTTACTTTAATTTAAATTACACGTATAACTAAAAAATTTACTATTATAAAGTAGAAAATGTAGAGTTTTTCGTAGTAAATGAAGAATTTTGAGTTGTTAGTATTTAGTTTTATTATGTTCTCAGTAATCACAAGTCAAATTATTTGATTGCACGCATATATCTCATTAAATATTTCTTTAGAAAAAAATGGCACGTTGATGCATAAAGGTTCGCCACCCCTGGCCTAGAACATCTGCATCATGATCTGTATGATAGACGGAACTGTACTGAAATTATGAGGGATAGTTGCTTGCCATATATAGTTTACTACTTTCTATAAACTTAATTATAACATGTACGAACTTAGAAAATACTTTTTCCAGCCGCGCGAATGCCCAATAACTATTAGACAAAAACGGGGGGCTTTTTAGGAAAAAAAGATAAAAGCTATATGCTGAAGTTAGTTTTAATTTATTCAAGTAATAGGTTTGAAAGTATGATTGGTGGCTTATCCTTCAAGCATTTTCATTTCTTCAAAGCCATTTTTTTTAAATTGACATAAAAATTTCACCAAAGCAATGGTTAATATATTTTATGGTCATACCCTACAAATTACAAAATTACCCATTGTTTTTTGTATTTTCTTGTGGCCTATACCATTGGAAAACTTGCCACCAAATTTCAGATCTGATAACAAATTAATTTTTAAGATATTTGAAGTTTCCTGAGATTATATATATATATATATATATATATATATATATATATATATATATATATATATATATATATATCTTAATATATATAAATCTCGTGTCACAATGTTTGTCCTCAATGGACTTCTAAACCACTTAACCGATTATAATAAAATTCGCACACCATGTGCAGTTCGATCTAACTTGAGAGATAGGATAGTTTAAATCTCAAATTATAGTCGCAATTTTAATTTATTGCTAATTATTGTCTGTTATTATTTGACAGTCACAATTATCTGTTAACTCCAAATGATTCTAACAGATGTCGATACCTTTCGACTGGGTTGAGTAAGTAATCAATAGATGGCGCTGCTATGGTAAATCTACGAACGTGTCATATAAGCTATATTTTAATAGCATAATTACCACGTGTTGTTGACGCTATAAAATTAATTAAATTTATTTTGTAGTGAACGAAATACCGTATAATTCAATTATTTCCACTTTTTAAATTTTTGGTGTTAGCATAGCCGGCCACGTGTTACTTAGACTGATGTAAGTATTATCAAATAATTATAAAATTTAATTAAAATGTCAATGCAAAAATGATACACAATTTCCTACACTTTTTCAATAGTTGTACAAATATTTTTTTTTTTTTTTTATTGTTTTCATTTAACCGCTATTAAAAATATTTAGCACTTATTATTTCAATGTGTTATGATAACAAGTTTTTCAGATTTTTTTTTATATTTAAACGATTAAATTAGTATTTCAATTCTTATTGAAATTATTATTTAAACTCTATAATTTAAATATGTACATGTCAGTATTATCACATAATTATAAAAGTTAATTAGAATGATTTTCAATTTTTTTTCATATTTAAACGATAATTTATTATTTTCAGTCAAATGCCACGGAAAAAATCTAACCTCAACAACGCGAGCACCAGAGACGTATTAAAACGCAAAAAGAGCAAACGTATTAAAAGAGCCCATCAGTTGGCAGAACAAATTGAATCAAGAAATCTAGCACAAAGAATCAGTACAGCAGAAGGTCATGCACAAGAATCTCAAGAACAGTGTAACGAACGTCTTCAAGAGAATATCATAAGAACAAGAGCAGCAGGAGAACGAGACATAGCCACAGTAGGAGCACAGGAACAATAATTTCAATTTACACATGTAAGTAATATCACATAGTTTTATAAAAGTTAATTAATATATCAATGAGAAAATGGCACAAAACTCCCCACACTTTTCAATAATTGTACAAAAATTTTTATATTATTTTTATTTAATCTCTATTGAAAATTATTTTGCACTTATTATTTCAATGTTAAATTATTATTTTCAGTCAAATGCCACCGAAAAAATCTAACCTCAACAACGCGAGCAGCAAAGGGTCGCGACGCAAACGTGTTGAAAGAGCTCAGCAATTACCAGAACAAATCGAAACAAGAAATGCAGCTCAAAGAATCAGGACTGCAGAAAGTCGTGCACGAGAATCTCAAGAACAGCGTGACGAACGTCTGCAACAGAATATTACGAGAACAAGAGTGGCACGAGAACGAAACATAGCTGCAGTACGAGCACTAGATTGACAAAGGCAACGGATCAGCCGCTCATTAACACGTGCATCATTCGTTCGGCTTGCTTTTGAATATGCACCAGATATTAACTACTCAGCGCATTCAAAATTGCTATCGGTGGAATGGATAAAGTATGTCAATATTGCCATGCATTGAAATTTCGGAATGAAGCAGCCGGCATGTGCTGCGCATCAGGAAAAGTTGTGCTGTCACCTCTACCCGCTCCGCCGGAGCCTTTATTATCCCTTCTTACTGGCAATTCAGATGATTCTAAATTATTTTTGCGTAAGATACGCAAATTTAATTCTTGCTTCCAAATGACGTCATTTGGGGCAACTAAAATTTGCGATCGTGCATCCGATGGACGTAATTTTGAAACTACATTCAAAATTCAAGGCCAGGTGTACCATAAAATCGGATCACTGATGCCAATGCCTGATAACAATCCGAAATTTTTCAAATTTATTTTATGGGCGATTGTGAAGAGCGCGTGACGACTCGGTGCCTGTATAATTTTATTGAACAAGCAGAGGAAAGAGCAATTGTGATATTATTGGAAAATTTTTTAGAAGATCACAATCAACTAATTCAATTGATCAAAAGAGTTTCGCCACGACTGCAAAATGACAATTATCAAATCGTCATAAAAGCCGACAAAGTACCATTAGGTGAATATGCTGGTAGATTCAACGCTCCAACTGTTGATGAGGTTGCTGTTATCATGGTTGGTGATCCAGTTGACAAAAGATCTATAAAAATTACACGGCGAGACAACACTATCAGTACGATTTCGGATCTAAACCGTTCATATGACGCACTACAATATCCATTGATATTTTGGCAAGGACAAGATGAATATCACCTTAATATCAAACAGTATGATCCAAATACCGGTAAATTTGACAATTATCTGTTTACTTTCTTACTATACGTATTGATTTAATTTCGTATTGCATTTTATTTTTTATTTTTTTAGGTGATTACAGAAATAATAAAGTTAGCTCAATGAACTACTACGCACACCGAATAATGGTTAGACAACATCAAGACAATTATATCCTTCGATATCGTCAGCTGTTCCATCAATACATTGTTGATATGTATGCTAAGGTCGAAAGCGAACGCTTGCGATTCCTTCGATTTAATCAGGCAAAACTACGATCGGAAGAATATATTCACTTACGAGATGCTGTTGCTGGAAACATCGATGGAAATTTAAATCCCAATGACATCGGTAATGCTTTCATTTTACCTTCAAGCTACATCGGCAGTCCACGGAACATGCAGGAATACATGCAAGATGCGATGACTTACGTACGTCATTACGGCCGACCGGATTTATTTATTACATTCACATGTAATCCGAATTGGGAAGAGATACAAACTTTACTATTGCCAGGACAACAAGCCATTCATCGTCATGATTTAACTGCACGTGTGTTTAAACAAAAATTGAAATCCTTAATTGATTTTATTGTTAAATATTCAATTTTTGGTATCACACGTTGTTGGCTGTATACGATAGAGTGGCAAAAGCGAGGTTTGCCTCATGCCCACATTTTGGTTTGGCTTAAAGATAGAATCCGTCCTGAAGAAATCGATCAAATAATTTCAGCCGAAATTCCAGACCCATTAATTGATCAAGGATTATTTGATATTGTCACCAAACACATGATCCATGGGCCATGTGGTGCTTTCAACATGACGTCACCGTGCATGGAAAATGGAAAATGTAAAAAAACTTCCCAAAGCCGCATACGAATGACACGATCACGGATATTGATGGTTATCCAAAGTATCGCCGCAGAAGTACTGAGAATGGTGGCCACACATTTACAATGCGACTGCCGAACTTTCCAAATCAAGTTGAGTTTGATAATGAGTGGGTGGTACCATACTCACCACTACTTTCAAAAACTTACAAAGCTCATATCAATGTTGAGCTTTGCAGTTCTGTTAAATCAATTAAGTATATTTGTAATTATGTAAACAAAGGCAGTGATTTGGCCATATTTGAAGTACAAAACATTAATAAAAATGACGAAATAGCACGATACCAAATGGGCAGATACATTAGCAGCAATGAAGCTATTTGGCATATTCTCAGCTTTCCCATCCACGAAAGAGATCCTGCTGTCGAACATCTGGCAATACATCTTGAAAACGGTCAACGTGTATACTTCACTGAAGAAAATGTTCTCCAAAGAGCGTTCGAAGCTCCGAAAACGACTCTAACTGAATTTTTTACATTGTGTCAAAAACCTGATGTTTTTGGCCAATTCGCGAAGACATTGGTGTATGGTGATGTTCCACGTTATTTCACATGGAACAAATCCAGTAAAAATGGGAGCCATGGAAACAAGGAAAACCACATCCTTCCATTACAGGCATATTCAAAGCTAAGACATTGGGAGACTTTACACGGTACATCCAAAGCAACGTGATTGCTTCTATTTACGTTTGTTATTGGTGAATGTTCCCGGACCAACGTCTTTTGAATTTTTACGAACAGTTAATGGTCGAGTATTCAATACATACCAGGATGCATGTCGTGAACTGCAATTGCTAGAAGACGATAACCATTGGGACTTAACGCTTGCTGATGCTGCGTTGACATCAACACCGAATAACATTCGTCAGTTGTTTGCAATTATTTTGACGACATGTTATCCCTCGCAAGCACAAACTTTGTGGGAAAAATATAAAAATTGTATGACAGAAAACATCTTGCACCGAATTAGACAAACAAATCAATCCCAAAACATAGATTATACACCAGAGATGTACAATGAAGCATTGGTCTTAATCGAGGATTTATGTGTTCTTATTTCAAATTTACCACTTAATCATTATGGTATGCCATCACCTAATCGTCCAGCCACCGACTTAGTCAATACCGATTTACAACGAGAAAATCAATATGACCATGGAAGTTTAGCAACAATTATCATGAACAGTGAACCGTTACTGACAGCAGAACAAAAAATTATTTATGATCGGATTATGCTGGCTGTTGCTGCTGAACAAGGCGGGTTTTTTTTCTTGGATGCACCCGGTGGAACCGGTAAGACATTTTTAATATCGTTGATTCTTGCCAAAATACGGTCGCAACAAAAAATCGCATTAGCAGTAGCATCGTCAGGCATTGCGGCTACTGTACTGGATGGTGGGCGAACAGCACATTCAACATTCAAGCTGCCATTGGACGTTCATAATAAACCAGATGCAATGTGTAACATCAAAAAGAATAGTGGAATAGCTGCAGTGTTGCGGAAGAGTTCTATCATAATTTGGGATGAGTGCACAATGGCACACAAATATTCACTTGAAGCATTAAACAGAACTATGCAAGACTTAAACAGCAATAATAAACTTTTCGGTGGTGCTATCTTACTTTTGTCTGGTGACTTCCGGCAGACCTTACCGGTTATACCTCGCTCTACTTTCGCGGATGAGATTAATGCATGTTTGAAACAATCATTCTTATGGCGAAGTGTTGAAACACTTCGATTGACCATAAATATGCGAGTACAATTGCAAAATGATCCATCAGCACAAATATTTTCCGAACAACTACTACATATTGGGAACGGTAAAATAGAACTGCAACTAAATACGCAATGCATTAAACTACCAGACAATTTTTGCACTGTTGTTCAGGATAAAAATGAATTGATTCAGAGTATTTTCCCGGATATACAGAATAATTATTTGAATCATGAATGGCTTAGTCAACGGGCGATTTTGGCAGCCAAAAACGTTGATGTTGATGAAATTAACTTCCAGATACAACAGTTGTTACCAGGCGATCTGATGTCTTTTAAATCAATCGATACTGTTGTTGATGAAAATGAAAGTGTAAATTTTCCGATTGAATTTTTAAATTCATTAGATATCCCTGAATGCCACCACATAATCTTCGATTAAAGATTGGTTCCCCTATTATTCTCCTCCGTAATTTGAATCCACCTCAAATTATGTAACGGTACGCGTTTGGTAATCAAAAAGATCACCGGAAACATTCTTGAAGCAACCATTTTGGCTGGGAAGTTTAAAGGAAAAGTGGTCCTGCTGCCACGTATTCCGATGATACCATCAGATTCTACCATACCCTTCAAAAGGCTACAGTTTCCAATTCGTTTAGCTTTCGCCATGTCTATAAATAAATCTCAAGGTCAAACAATGTCCATTTGTGGTTTAGATTTGGAAAATCCATGTTTTTCTCATGGGCAACTATATGTTGCGTGTTCACGTGTTGGGAAACCGTCGAATCTATTTGTGTTAGCTAAAGACAGGTTAACCAAAAACATTGTGCACCGATTGGTGTTAAATTAAATTGAAAGTATTTATAATTCAAAAAAATAGATATTAATGTTTAAAAGTTTAAGACTGTCTGCCTTGCATACCTCATTTATGAGTTTAAGCGTCACATGTTATTTACTGTATTATACTGTATTATACTTATATTTGTTATAAAATAAATAGAAATAATAAATCTGATAAATTTTTATTTTGTACCTATTGATTTCTGCTTAATATCAAGTGTAAGAACATTTTAATTAATTGTGTTCAACGTACTTCCCCTTCAAATCTCAATCCAGTGAATTTGTATACCAACATCAACATTTTCGTCTTTGTTCGTAAATAATTTCATTGTACTAAAGGGTTATAGTAGTAGAAAGTCAAATAAGGAGTCAAATTAGATTGTTTACTATAATGTAATATAACAAAAACTTTAGCCACAGCAACGCGTGGCCGGGTCAGCTAGTATATATATATATATATATATATATATATATATATATATATATATACTTTGGTTTCGGTTTCATTTTAAATCATTTTTCCATTATTGAGTTGAATTAGTTAAAACATCATTGAGCACTATCAACTCTTTAAGTGCGGACTGGCTATTAATTTCAACTACCATTAATAAAGTCGTTTCTACTTGAATATGTTTAGAGTTTTTTGAGTTCATATAGTTACTTAATTAAGATTTATTTCAAGGACAATTTTTGTTTTAAAAAAGTTTATAATACTTAGAAGGCTTATCATTAATTCGTTCCAGTTGAGAACATGTGATGAACCAAGCTTTCTTAGGTTTCTATACGAAAAATTTTTTTGAGGAGATGGAATTATACTAAAATGATGTGTCTAAAAATCGATCTTAGCTGATACTGCTATTAGACTTCCGAATAGAAGTATTGCAGGTAAAACTGAATATTTCCATGCGATAGTTAAATACATTATTATAAACCAAAACTCAAACTTGCTAAGCTTGCTTTGCGATTTAAAACAGAAAAATAAACAAAATTTTGTGTACAAATCTGGTGAGTTTTAGCTTAAGTTAGCAGCATTATTTTTTTTATTTCTAGTGGCAGATTATGAACAGTTACAGAAGTATAAAGCAGAAAAAAAGCTGATACAGAGTTCATTAATCTAGTATATCTTTAGCTCTTGGATTGGAACAGTCCACCAGCGTTCTACTGAAACACTCGAAGGGTATCAACTTGAGGTGGGTGAAACATAAGGCCAAGTTGTAGATCTTTTAGCTAATAAAAGTGTTTCCAGGTGCACCACGAGGAAATAGATCTACTGCGCACAGTTTTGTATTTTTTTAAAAAATATATACCTTGGATAGAAGAGGAAACGCACTATGGTGAAAAGAGCTATTGTAGATGTGTTGGTAGCCAAAGACGAAGGAAAAAGGTGTTGATGAGTTAATTTTGGTGATCTTTGCGACGATTGTCCGAAGAATCTGTTAGGCTTCAAAAAATGTTTGAAGCTCGAAGTATGTTACACTTTTTTTTAATTTCTATTTAAAGTCCGCAGCGTAAAATATGTGTTAAAAGATGATCGGCTGGAAGGATGATAACTTGATAAACAAACATATAACATTTTATATTAGGTCATTACAATTTTACGATACAGTCGATTACTTCGTTATAACGTTTCGCTATTTTATCATGATTCATCATTATAATTTTGTATATAAATATTTTGTGTTTCAACACTTATGTGAAAATATTAGATTAAGATTAAGCTGAATGACCTTCCATCAAAACAAATGCTGTCAGTATATTATGCAAATATATTATAACATTTAATAAAAAATGAAAAAAAAACTTCAAAAATTCTTATTTTTTTAAATTGAAAATTAATGGCTAGTTGAAATGATATTTTACTTTCGCAATCAACTTAATAATATAATCTGAGTATAAATACTAAATTATTTTTACTGTTTCCAGAAAAAAAACTTTTTAAAAAAGGGTACTGTGTGGTCTTAACATTGTTTTCTCATTTTTCTTATTTATTTATTTTCTATTTCATATGAGAAAATTCTGAAGCATATTTACTAGAACTTTCTTAATATTTTCGAAACCAGGCTTGTACGTATTTTTCTTTTCATTCAGCTTTCTAATATTATACTTATTTCGGGGAGTCAATGCATCTCATACAGCGTTAAAAATATAATTCCATTTATCTTTCGCTAAATGGTTTTCAAACGGGACCGTCCAAAGTGGCTTCCACTGATCCACTTACCTCAGAAAAAAACTAAGAGCAAATTTTTTTTAGATTTTTTTCAGGTTGTAAATCTTGGGCTATATTTTTTTTAGATTATTATTGTTGTTGCAACAGATGCCTGCAATTGAGATGTGCTTGATATTTGTGTATGTGGGGTTTTCTTCTTTTGTTACTTTTGTGTGATTTCGCTTCATAAACATTCGAAACAGCAGTTCACTTATTTGGTTTTTTTATATTCCAAGTTTTTTCCCCTCATATTGATTTATTGATCAACGACCTTTCCTTTCCGAATCGTAATGTTGTTTAATTTGCAATTACAAATTTGTGTACCATGCGCTTCACAATGTCTTATAGTTAAGGTACAAGAATATGCTCAGAAACTTTGATTCATACCTTTCCATTTGCCATTTTGAAAGAAAATATTTTGTTGTAAGCGGTATATGAATTTTGACGGCTTTGGCACCACTGTAATGTTTTCCATCAGTGTACCAGTGGCGTAAAGAAGAATGTTGCTAGCCCCCCCTGCTAAGTCAGGTTGGTTTGCCTTTAATAGTGTTTATATTGGGTAAATACGTACTTGGCATTGGTCAGGCCTTGCACCTCCTAGAGTCCTAGGCTTCCCCGTGAGACGTTGGTGTACGTTACGCGACAGCAATGCACATATATACACTTCAAGACGCTTTGTTCATTTGTTTTAATAAACAGTGCCCGACAACGTACGCTCAGTTGCTTTCTCTCAACGCGCCAACATACCGCGTTTGATTGAAGACAAAACTTTCAATGGCAGTGTCATTAATAATAAACTGATAGATTGTGAAGAGACACGGACAAGAAGAACTGGATTCTCTAAGAGTGGATGAAATATATGCAGGGACACAACTTTTCAACAAATTGGAAATAAATTTTCTTAAAATAGATACTAATTCCGAAAGGAGTATGGAATTTCAAAAAGAGCTTCGGTCATGCATATCTGATTATCATGACATATACAAGCAATTGACCAAACCAACTTCATCGCAAAAACTTATCTAACACTTTATAGTGCCAAAAAGGAAATCAATTGAAACTGTATCAATTGACGAAATCAATTTTGAACTTCTTCATCATAAGAATATGAGCACATTGGGTTACGCTAAGTAGTGGGGAATTATGTATGTTCCTTTCGACAAAAAGTATCCATGAATACAATTATAAACTAATTGTTATTATGAGGTATCCATATGTAATTTAATTATTTATTTTGTTATGGAAGTACTTTTTCATAAATTTAGTAAATATAATTGTCGTATTTCCTAAGTGCTACATTTTCTTATGCGGTCCCTCTCCACCATATAAAAAATGTATGTAGTATATCGAAGAAGTTGTTTGTTTTACGTAAGAATTTGTGAAATTTTCAAATATTTTTGTGTGGTTTATTTTTATACGGTCGCTATATACCGCACTTAAACAGGTTTTACTATAATTATGAATAATAAATTTTTGTTGGAAGTGTTTTCCGAAATATTTTAGTTTTTAATTCGTTATCCAAATTGCTCTAAGTATACATAAGCACCCTCTGAATGCATTTAGAAATACATAGTTTCATTATACATCAACTTTTCAGTCCAATCAGTTTCAGGCATAATCTATTCAAATAGCTCGAACGAATAAAATAACATGTCTTATAGTGTTACGCCCATTGAATAAAAGTCAAATCAAGTTTTTTTTGCATATGTTCCAAAATAATTATAAGAAATCAAGCAATTGTTACAAACAGGTAGATGCATCTATCTCATCATACATATATTAATATATATGATGTCATTCACACCGTTACTTTGCAAAAGCTTGTAAATAATTTTTTTAAATGTTTAATGTCATTTGAGTTAGAATATACATACAATTAAAATAAAAGTTATTTAAATGCATGTTTCGGGATCAATTAAGAAAAAAATTACATTTTTCAAGATATTCATTTTTTTGGAAAATGCTGCTATACTAATATTATACCTATCCGTAGCTAAGACTTTTGTGCAATGATCCTCGAAATACATAATTCATAAGTGAAATTAACGGTGTTCTAACAGATCAAAGTCAAGGAATTTAAATAAAAAAACAAGGGTTATTATTTTTAAACTCTAAAAATAATATTTGTTTTCAAAAATTCTAGTTCAAGCTCTGTAAAAAGTTGGTTAGTTGGTGTCTTTCCATCGACAAAAATTAAAAGGTACCAAATGTAATGCAGACCACATCAGTAATCTGGATGTAGTTATCTTTCTGTAAGACCTCACGGGTTGTTTTTAATATTCTACAATTTTGTCAGAATAGCAGAAAAGGAGAAACGATGTTCTCTGTTAAGCTTCGTGTCGTGAAATGTTTTGCAGAATGAATATTTTTTGACTCTTTCTTCTGAATTAGAGTGCCCCTAAAGTGTCCTGTTCCAAGTCTTGTTAATGAGAGAGCTTTCCAGGTTTCTATTTGTATTAACGATCCGTTAGGTGTGCGATAATCTCTAATATGTATGGTAAACATAGTTTTGGTATTGCGTCCAAACGCGGGGCGGGAACGAGCTTCTTTTTCTTCTACCTGTCTCCATCGCTCACCGTAGGGTTCAGTGTCAAAGACGGGGTCAATCTTTTCATATTTGGAGGGCGGGGCTCTTTAATCTGACAGATGCAGCGCGCCCAACTGCATATTTTTAAGGTATGTTGGAAAGCTAAAATCAAATTTTTTTTTTTTGACAATTTGAGATTTTTACATTTTCAAATTGTATAGATTTCAACCTTTCTTAAATATCTTACTTAAACCAATAGAGTAATTAGAAACCCTTACAATAGCGCTTCTCAATCTGTGGGACGCGTTCCCCTTGGGGGGGGGCGTGATAACTCTACAAGGGGGATCGAGCATATTGAAAAGTGGAAAACAAAAGATTATTTTTTTAAAAAAAAATTACTCGTTTACCGAAAGAAAGTAAACAACGAAAAAATACATTCTGACATAATAAAAAATAGAATATACATTTACTCTGATATAATACACTTATAAAAGGATCAGTTTATAAAAGGATCATTACTGCATAATGTATTTTATAATTAATTTAACAATAGTAAGTTAAGAATAAGCATAATAATTACCACCATGGTTGTGTCACAATAAAAAAAATAATACTTATTTTGATAATTTGTGCGGTTAATAATTAATCCCTTAACTGCCGATTAAAAGTTATGCTACTCTCTCCCTAATGCCACCGTTTTCCACGTAGGCGTGCTTATATGATGTATTGGGGGAGGGGCAGGAATAAAAATAAGCAAATCCTCTGAAATATAAGAACATCCTTCGCAAACATTGTCCTTTTATTGTATTCCAAAGCCTGCGAAATATTAAAAGTGCAGAGAAATGATCGTACTTTTGACAGACGTATATATACGTCCGAAGAAAGAACGTTTTAGCTGAGCGAGACGTTTATATGCGCGGATGGAGTACCTCTCGGAACGCGCATCGTTAAATCCTATTGTCGATTTAGCATCAGAGTATCGTATTATTGAGTTCAATAAATTGTTATTGCATGTAGGAGGTGCGATGAAAATTATGTTTGGATATTAGGTCGCAAGTATTGAAAGTTTGAGAACCACTACCTTGCTACCTATTTTTAATAATCTTTGAAACTGGGTCCCACCCATTTGATCGTACTTTTGACAGACGAATATATACGTCCGAGGAAAGAACGTTTTAGCTGAGCGAGACGTTTAAATGCGCGGATGGAGTACCTCTCGGAACGCGCATCTTTAAATCCTATTGTAGATTTAGCATCAGAGTATCGTATTATTGAGTTCAATAAATTGTTATTGCATGTAGAGGGTGCGATGAAAATTATGTTTGGATATTAGGTCGCAAGTATTGAAAGTTTGAGAACCACTGCCTTACAACCTATTTTTAATAATCTTTGAAACTGGGTCCCACCCATTTGATCATACTTTTGACAGACGTATATATACGTCCGATGAAAGAACGTTTTAGCTGAGCGAGACGTTTATATGCGCGGATGGAGTACCTCTCGGAACGCGCATCGTTAAATCCTATTGTCGATTTAGCATCAGAGTATCGTGTTATTGAGTTCAATAAATTGTTATTGCAGGTAGGGGGTGCGATGAAAATTATGTTTGGATATTAGGTCGCAAGTATTGAAAGTTTGAGAACCACTGCCTTACAACCTATTTTTAATAATCTTTGAAACTGGGTCCCACCCATTTGATCATACTTTTGACAGACGTATATATACGTCCGAGGAAAGAACGTTTAGCTTAGCGAGACGTTTATATGCGCGGATGGAGTACCTCTCGGAGCGCGCATCTTTAAATCCTATTGTAGATTTAGAGAATCAGAGTATCGTATTATTGAGTTCAATAAATTGTTATTGTATGTAGGGGGTGCGATGAAAGTTATGTTTGGATATTAGGTCGCAAGTATTGAAAGTTTGAGAACCACTGCCTTACAACCTATTTTTAATAATCTTTGAAACTGCCCCCCCATTTGAATGGCGAAAAATGTAAAAATAGTACCTCGTTTTTGCTAAAAAGAGGAACGTCTGATATAAACCAAAACATGTATATTTTATTGTAAATTGAGTCTTTTATTTTCTTTAAATTTCCTTGTCTATTTGAAGTCTCATTTTATACATTAAAATCAATTTATCTCAAAATGTAAATTTTGATATTCGATGTACCTTTTCTGAGAAACTACTGTCCACAGGTATGTATATTTTTTATTATATGATGACTGATATGTACTGAAATGAACTTTTCGTAAAAAACTCAAAAACTTATTTTTTATAAAAGTTTTTAGTAAAAAATGGCTTAATTTCACTATGTTTGATAAAATATTTCATAAATTATGAAAAACTTCACAATTAGCTAAAAACTTATTTCAGTAAAATGAGGAAGGAGTTCGAAAAATTTCAAACATTTACACATAACAGATTTTGAGAAAAGGTGCATCGAAAAGAGCCAATTTAACATCGCCGGTATAGAGATTTTCTTTTGCTCTTAATGTATTTCCATTTATCCGTTAATTTTCGTATATTTCTGCAACATAGTGTAATTTTCAAGTATTTTGCAACTTATGTATGGTACTTTTTCTCCTTGGAATTCAGATGCATCCGACAGATGTTATGCGGCTGATCAATATATGCATTTTATTACATTCGCAGTGTAGTATCACTTAGACTCTTGGTACACATACCTACAGAAACTAAGGCACGAACTTTTGAAAGAACACTTGCGAAAACTACATGACAGTAACGTCTACATGCCTCGCTCATAACGACTCATGTTTGGAAAAATAGGTGATATACAACGCTCCGCTCAAGACTAAGAATCAATAGAAACATCACGAGGATCTTTGCTTTTTAAGTACCGTTTTCTCTTGTCAGGACATTAAGAAAAGATAATCATATTTTTGTGAATCAATATATATAAAAATGGATGCTTGTATATATGAAATCACATCACTCCAACACCGTTCAAACGAAGGACTATGGAAATTAGCATGTATATGTATTTTTTGTGCAGAAGGATTTTGTGCAGCTCCCCATCAGATGGCACTATAGCAGTGCTTCTCAAACTTTCAATACTGGCGCCCCCCTTTTCAATCACAATTTTTATCGCGCCCCCCCCTTATACATAATAATTTACTGAATGCAATAATAATGCACTTTTACGATAAAGCAACAATATTTATTATAAACCGTACAAATTCATGACATAAGTATTAAATTTTGTATATGTTACTTTTAAGCAAAAAAAAAGTTAAGTAATAGTATAATTACTAAGTTATTTTTCCTTTCTCTGATTTTTAAATTGGAACATATTACAAAATGCGGTGGTTGCTTAGAAGACAAAATATAGATATCAGCTAAATATAGAAAATAAACTCAGAGGGTCAATTTCTTATCTTAAAACTCCTTTCAAAACTTTGCTCTGTAAGACAAGCCCATGGAAGTAGCTAATAATTATTAAACTTGTTCTTAATTTAGTATTAATTAATTAGTCCTAAAATACTCTGTGCGCCACTCATACATTAAAAGCAGTGTTTCTCAAACTTTCAATACTGGCGACCCAATTTTCAATCATAATTTTTGTCTCGCCCCAATAATGTATTTACTGCAATAAAAAATGCACTTTGAGAGAGAGACGCTAAAGTTACAATACGATCATAATTATAAACCGTACAAATTAATACGATAAGTATATTAAATTTTGTGTATATTTTAAGTAATATATATATATATATTTTAAGAAAATTACTTAAAATATATATATTACTTAGAATTATGTTATTTTTCTTTCTCTAATTTTTAAATTGGAACAGATCGCAAAATGATGTATTTAATTAAAGATTTATTTCCTTCAGCATTCATTTCTCAAAGCACAAATGTCATTAGAAAAATAGTCTAGTCAATGTTGCTCTCTATCATATCCATCACATCTGGCATTATAGGGTACGTTTGCGTGAGGCTGGGCAACCTATCGGACGTCTGCGCAAAACATGTAAAAATGCTTTTCCTCGTACAATTCCAGTCAGTTTTGGTCGACTCGATACTCCTATAGCTACCGAATCTAGCTTGAATGTACATTTTTTTAATTTCCACGTTAATTGTAATTCACGGTAATTAAGTATTTACGGCAGTAGATTAAAACAATATCATACATACATTTTTAAGTCGTAAGCAAACATTCGACCATAATAAAGAATCAACAAGTACACAGACGAACGAGCATGGTTCCGAAAATTAAATCAAGGCGATCTTCTCAAAAATACTTAAATTTTGGATTTACCACTACTGAAGTAAATGATGGAAAAAAAGCCCCAGCTCGATATGTGTTAAAACTTACAAATCTGTAGAACAACATGTGAAAGCTGTTTTTAAAACATGTAAAATCATTTAGCTATGTTGGCAAAGAATTTTAAAAAGTATTTTCTGGATGAGGACAGCTTAGTAGCAAGTTACGAGTGGATTAGGGATCTATTTCAAGATACTCCAGAAGAGCTCTCAACTTCCGAAGAAGAAATCTTCATAGATTTCACATGCAGTGAAAATTAAAAGGCAATTTTGTAATAAATCGCTCTTTGAATTTGTGGTAGAGGTGGATGAGGAATTATCTGTACTGAAAACAAAAGCACTTCGTATACTATTACCATTTTCAACATCCTACCTATTGCAAACCGGATTTTCTGCAGTGGATGCCTTGAAGACAAAATATAGATCTCAGCTAAATATAGAAAAATAATTTCTTTAAGTGTCAATTTCTGATATTAAAACCTTCCTTTGAAAAACTTTCCTCTACAAGAAAAGCCCTTGGAAGTCCCTAATAATTATTAAACTTGTTCTTAATTTAGTAATAAGATTGATTGATTGAATATTAACGTCGCACTGTTCAGCTGCACGAGGGCTTTTGACGACGGACCACGTAATTTTGAAACATGGTCAAGTGACGTGGATGACACCTGAGCTGGCACCCTTCTCTCCTAACTACCACACCACACCAACGGGAAAAAGTTTCAACTCTCAACAGATTTAACATGCAGCACTGCCCTACATGGCGGGTCTTTAGTGGTACTGGGCTCGAACTCGTGACAAGGCAAGCCACGATCCGATACCTATACCACTCGGCTACCGCGGCCAAATTCAGTAATAAGAAATTATTTATAAAATACCTTCTTCAGTACTAATACATCAAACGTATACTGGCTGAAACACCGACTCTTCGCACGAGTTCATTTTTTAAAAAAAATAAAACATTATTCTTGATATAATAGCTGAACTGTAAGGAGAGTAAAACTGTGTGCACGACATTGTATACAAAAATGTAAAATGATTTTTTTTTTTTTAGATAAATACTATAATTGTAAATAACTGTTTAAAAGAACTGTAATTTTAAACCTCACACAATTAGCATTTAGAATTAATGTTAAATTATGAAAAAGAATATAAAATTCCGATGAAGAATAATTGTGTTACTTTTTAACATTTAAAGCGAGAAGACTTCAAAAAAGTTTAACCCGGGAGCAGGCGCGTACTGATACTAACATTAATGGTAGTGCGGGGACTCAGTCACCCCAATCATTTGTTTAGAATTATTTTTACTGTACACGATACAAATCGGAATTCTAGTGAATATTTTAATTTATAGAAAGTATACTTACCTTCTTTCAAGGACTATTCAATTCTTTGATGATTTGAGAAAAAATCCAATAAAACTGAACAAAAATGATTCAAAAGTACAAGACCATAATAAAGGACGCAAATCAGACACTTTTCAATTATCCTACAGAAATGTTAAACCAATCAATTCTTTTTCCAAATATCGCAAAAAAACTCAATTATTTACAATTTCCTTAAGCGAAAAGCAAACACATGAAAGATGGGAGGAAACTAATATTGATAATAACCATACCATAAGATTGAAGGTCAAATTAACATTCAGATTTTTTATCCAGAAACTGAAATATTTTGACATCTACTAATTTTTAAGAAACATCTGTCTTTTAGGGGATCATATATAGCCTTTGTTGCTCCATATCCCACAAAACCTGAACTGAACTGAACGTACAATGCAGCCTGGCTGAAAAGTGAATCATGACTTCCTTTTCTTTTCTACAACTAATGTACAGTATTTCAATAATAATTGCAGCGGTAAATTGTTTATCTTCTTAGAATTTTTCTCAGGGTCTGGGTTTCGTTTTTTCTTTTAACGAGTAATATTTTATGTTAAAACGTAATAAAAAAAAAATCTCTCATTGAGGAAAAACAGCAAATAAAACAAAATGTTTTTTTTTTCTTTAATTTGGTTTTTGGGATCAAAGATAGCTATTTGATGACGGAAAAAAGCTAGATAATAAATATAAATTATATCAGTGTGTTGTTGTGTGTATTTTTTTTTTATTATGGAAGAAAGCATTTGTTTTACTTCTCTTTCCGGTTATTTTTTTTTAAAAAAATCTTTAAATTTTCGATACGCTCGCGCCCCCCTTGTAGGGTCATCGCGCCCCCCCAGGGGGGCGCGCCCCACACTTTGAGAAACACTGCACTATAGCATATCGACTTCTACACCATTCAATGATTTAACAATTTGCTAACAGGGTCACCAAAAAGGATTTCAACTTGACTCTGTCACCAACATTTCGCCATGTTTCTGTTGAATCGTCATTTTAATGTAAGAAAGACGTTGCATACGAATATTACAAATTTAGCGTATAATAAATACAACAGAAAAAAATATTAACGTATTACATATCCAGATAGAAATTAGTTGCACTATGTTTTCAAAAACCGACCCACAAGAGAGTTACGTGGCCTTTTAAATAAAATGAAAAAAAATTATGAGTTATGAGATCTACAGACTAAAAATTTAACAACTATGTTTTTTTGTTCAGCTGAGATGTGCAAGAACTTTTTTTTTGTTTAATTTGCATTTCACGTAAAATGAACTCATTAAAAACTTCTTTATCTTTCAATCTATATTATTTAGGTTTTTAATTTACCTGTGCAAAGAATGGGTATACCGGCTAGTAATGCGAAAACACCTATGTGTCTTGAACTTTGTAAGTTGATTTGTGAAGACTGCAACAAGGGATCTCAAAATGCAAATAGTGGTGACACAACGATAACTATCCATTACATTTTTATGTTCGTCTTAGGGCCGTGGGTAGCCTAGTGGTTATAGAATCGGACTCCTGGTAGGAAGGCCTGGGTTCGATGCCCAATGCTACCAAATACACTCCGAGTACATACGGAGTACGTGTTCGTTAAATCAGTGGGTCCGAACTCTCTCTTGTGGGCTGAGTCACAAGCACAGGGACTGGAGAATATTTCCCTCCCCATTAGTTCAATGCAGTAATTGTGGAGGTGGAGATAGGTGGTGTCATCATCTATCGTCCCTTCGGGGAATTTCGCCGAGCTAAATCTTACTGCCACCTGTATGGTGCTCAAGGTCAACAACAGGCGTACTTCTAGCCCCTTGCCACGATGAATTTCGTGGGCCTCGATCTAACTGCGTCAGAGTGGTGGCATTAGAAATAACAATAATATACTTTTTTTTTGTTTAAATATTGAAATTTCTGATTATATATATATATATATATACATCATTTGATATCAAACATATTTGAATTACAAATATTACCAATAAAATGATAAAATCATTTTCAAACGTAAGTATTAGATTTGATGCATCTGAGAGATGCCGGCGCCTTTGGAAGGAACTTTTAGGAGACCAAATGGAGGGTTAATTTCAGAATTTTAGTGTTGCAGCTAGTTTTATCTAACATTAAGTCAGTTTGTATGGCTTAGGGTGACAAACGTTGCAAAGTTGGCGTTACTGTTATGTTGCATTGCTTCCTTAGCCAGGATATCAACCACTTCATTTTCATCAATACCAACATGCGCTGGGATCCATTGCATGATACACTATCTTTTGAAACTGAAAAGCTGACGAAATCCAACCTCTCAGAAGGCTGTTGTTTTACTTTCTTCATGGATATTAATATTGAAGAGAAGTCTTAGCTATATATAAGCAAAATATTATTATAAAGTAATTTCGATCAAAGCAAAAATATGTAATGTTTTCAAAATCTCTCATTTTTTATCTAATTTTTTGCATAAAAATTTATTTTAAATAGTTTTTTTTACTATAATAGTAATGCTTAAAACAATTTTAAATATATATTTTAATTCAAGTAACACAAAATATAAAAAAATCTTATTTATATGCTTTTTCAAAATAATGGTTTCACTTGCCTTCATTTTCTTTAAATGTCATCAAATGGTCAACTATTCTAACTCTATGTCCATATATATATATATATATATATATATATATATATATATATATACTGCTGGACAATTGCTAAGGACGGATAACACTATCATCCATAGCAACCACAAAATGAAAGGAAGCAAAATGTGGAAAATTAGAATAAGTGCGGGATATTAGTAAGAAGTATGAGTATGCAAATTTTTCTACGTCTGTTCATCACGTGATAGCGTTCATAAGAGCTTTAAAGGTTTTGACGCGTGTGGACAGTTGTTGTTTCAAGTCAAAGTTTTACAGGAAAAATTTAATAGATGAACTTGAAATTTTTGGCATGTCTTCCTGACATCACATAGATGGTTTTATGCGTGGCCGAATTATTGGAAAGATCGAAGAAGGGCAAAAAATAACAGATGTTGCCAGGGAGTTCGACATCGCTCACAGCGTTGTTTCACGGCTGTGGAAGTCATTTAAAACTACTGGAATGTGTAGTAGACAGCACGGAGGAGGTCGGGTTAGAAGTACGACGCCTGCAGAAGACAGATATATCGTCCTATCAGCAAAAAGGAACAGGCGCACCACAGCTCAGCAGGTGGCAAATCAGTTTCTTGCTGCCTCAGGAAAGCAGATCTCCCGAAAAACTGTTGCCAGACGTTTGAGGGGAGGAGGACTATACGCACGCAGACCTGTTGTGTGTGTCCCATTGACCAGACAGCACCGTACTGCCCGTTTGCAATGGTGTCGTGAGCATCACAATTGGACTGAACAAAACTGGGCATGCGTACTATTCTCAGATGAGAGTAGGTTCAGTCTGTCATCGGATTGTAGACGCCAACTGATCTGGCGCAAAAGTGGTACTGCTTATCGTCCAGAAAATATCCAGGAAAAGGACCGATATCCGACATGCAGTATCATGGTGTAGACCGGCATCATGATCATTGGCCACACGCGCCTACATGTGGTTGCGAATGGGACTATGACGGGCCAACGATACATTGATGAAGTTCTACTTCCTCATGTTCGTCTTTTCCGTGGTGCTGTTGGTGATAAATTTGTTTTTATGGACGACAACGCAACATGTCATCGAACACTCGCTGTTCAGGATTGTCTAGACAGCGAGGGTATTAAACGTCTCGTATGGCCAGAGCGTTCTCCAGATCTAAACCCCATTGAAAATATTTGGGATGCTTTGGGGAGGCAAGTTGCTAGTCGAAACTATCCTCCGACAAACAAGAACATCCTTATCCGTGCACTCACAGAGGAATGGGATAAATTGCCTCAACAGCTGCTGGATAATGTTGTGCAAAGTATGGTACGACGTGTGGAATGTTGCATCACACTCCACGGTGGGCATATCCCGTACTGATACATTTCTTTAAGGTGCCTGCTGACTTTTAGATACATTGTTCCATTTCTTAGTACGCAGATCAAATGAACAATTTTTTTTTCTTTCAGATGTTTCACAGCTTTTGTACTTTCCAGAACAATAAATATTCTTTATTCTAATGTCTGAACAGTGTGGCAACTATAAAGATGAACAACAAAATAACATATTATGGAACATGGATTATTCTTTTCTAAAAGCTTTTAGATACCAAAATAACTAAGCGAAAAAACAAACGATCAAAATTTCTGAGGTTACGGAATTTTCGTAACCTCAACCAATTTTTGGAAAATTGGTGGCAAAACACTTCAATCTGTTGAATGTTGCTTTTCATGAAGCTTATTTTCAGGGGTATGGAAGATTAAATAAAGACGTAAATATAGCTATAGTGCTCCACCACATAAAGATTAACCCTATTAGTGAACCGCAAATTATAAATAAAGTTATACATTAAGTGGTCCATGAAGTGTTGAAAATGGCAACTACTGCTCTAAAGTTGGCACAGCATGCAATTTATGTATCTATATAGACAATGAAGCAACACAAAATGTCTACCCATAAGCATTGTAAAATTAACCCTTTGACCTCAAGAAGAGTCATTTTAAATTTATTTTCAAACTTGGCACCTCCCCTATGGAGACAATGCAAATAATTTTAGATTCATAACATGACAAAAAAAACCATAATAACTTGGGAGTATTCTGTTAACAAATTACAAATGAAATCTGCTTAGAAAAGTTTTGTTAATGTATACTTCCACATTTTTTTTATAAAAATAATCATGCCTCAAGTGCAAGCGGTTAAGGATATTAGAAATGTGTGCTTTCTCTTTTCTTTCTTTTTAACCAGACTGAGCCACAGGAAAACGTGGATGGGTACAGCTGGCTTAAACTTAAATGATAAACATCTATCAAAAACGAATTATTAACAAGAAATTATAAATATTTTAATGAAATCACCAAAAATGTTGTAAACAAAGGTACTTGGTTACTGTTGTAACTATATCAACCCCGATTTTGTTCGTGTCATACAGGGTGTATAGGCAATTAAGTGCTAATGTTGCCAATATAGTTGCGATAATACATAAATATCAAAACAAACACAAAATATACATCAGAAAATCTTAATTTTCCCATTTGTATTTCACAATAAGACCAAATAAAATTTTGAGATTGCACAAAATAGGTATTTTTGAGTCTAATGTTATTGATACAACTATTAGAAATTTCCCTATTTCGTGGAAAAAGTCACTGCCAAGTACAAAAAGGTATTATTATTGTGCACAGATAGGCATAGAATGTTCTTCCCTTATTAAATGCATATTACAACATTTGACAATGCCTTTGGATTTTAGGTAAATAGCCGACTAAAAAAAGTACTAAAAATAAAACTTATGTATTAATTTAGTTTAGTTTCATCGGAAAAAGGTAAAATAGGCGGACGATTTTAATTAGTACGCTACTTGCTTGTGGAGAGATTTTGAAATCACACCAAATAGATACATAGCGCACAGAATTAAAATTAGTATTTTAAATTAGTATTTAGTAGGTAGACGTAATGGGGGAGTATCTGAGTAGAATAAGGCATGTTGTCGGTGTAAGGTTAGTATTTCTGGCAAAGAGATTGCACGCCATATAGCAGTTAAAATCACACCGAGTTGCTGCCTCAGCGAGAAATGGCGAATAATCAATCTGTTAGACGACAACCGGATGCTTTTAGCCGAGGTCGAATCATTGGGAAGTTGGAGGAAGGCCGCAGTGTGACAAGTGTGGCTGCAGAGTTCGGAATTGCTCACAGCATCGTTTCACGACTTTGGAGACAATTTCAAACTGAGGGAACAGCTATCCGGGGGTTGAGTAGTCGTCGTCCACGAGGAATCACACCCGCAGATGACCAGTAGATTGTCTTACAGGCCAGAAGAAACACGCGGCAGACAGCGGGAGAAATCGCTAGACACACGACACAGGCGACTGGACGACCGATATCGCGTTTTATCGTTGCCAGAAGACTGCACGGTGGTGCCCTGTTTGCACGACGCCCTGTACGGTGTGTACCTTTAACGCCTGCCCATCGGAGAAGGTGTTCTCTGTGGTGCCTAGAACACCGGAATTGGAGAACAATGAATGGGGACGAGTACTCTTTACAGATGAGAGCAGATTCAGTTTGAGTAGCGATTCTCATCACATACTCATCTGGAGAGAGCGGGGAAGCCGCAATCATCCCTCGAACATCATTGAAAGGGACAGGTAGGGAAGTCGTGGTGTTCTCGTTTGGGGAGGCATCATGCTTGGTAGTCGTACAGACCTTCACATCTTCGATGCAGGTTCAGTCAACGGGACTCATTATTGTAACGAGATTCTTCTTCCATATGTGCGTCTTTTTAGAGGCGCTATGGCTCTGCAGTTCCTTTTCATGGACGACAATGCACCATACCATCGCACAGTAGCTGCCGAACAGCTATTAGAGAGTGAGGATATTGAACGTATGGATTGGCCGGCACGATCTCCGGATCTCATTCCCATCGAGCATGTATGGGATTTTCTAGGCAGACGCTTTGCAGCTCGTACCTTACCACCAGTAACGATTCGGGAGCTTCGATTTACGCTGCAAGACGAATGGGCAGCAATGCCTCAACAACTCATTGACACCCTCATTCTCAGCATGGGCAGACGCTGTGAAACCTGCCTAGCAGTCAGGTGAGATCATATCCCCTACTAAAGACCGGAATGTTTCTTGCTGGACACTCATCACAGGGATGTTTCAGTCTTCAGTCGCATTGCGCTCCATGCTACTTTTTCAATCAAGCTTCTTTTTATCCCTCTAATTTCTCTTTTAGTAAGTGTTGCTTACATATTACACATGTCCTTACGTATTGGGGATCTTACGGTATTAAATGTGTTGATTTGGAAAGCTTTTGTACAAATTTATATTGAAAAAACCGTCTCGTCCTTAATTTTTGCACACCAGTGTATATATATGTGTATATATATATATGTTATTTTCAGTTATAAAATTTTGCGTATTCGAATAAAACACGAAGCTAAACAGATTTTAACATTAAAATTATTAGAATACTTTCAAAAATAATATCAACCAAGTATTTGTGTCTTTGTCAGCTTTAAATTATCATTATGAAGAAATTTAAGGGTATTAAAATTATTTTTTGTGATGGTGTAAGAATTCCGTTTCTCAAAAGTAGAGTTAAGCTTAAAAAGATTCATACTTTTGAATATAAAACTTTTAAGTTAATACAAATGTTTAAGTAGGTTTTAAAAATATATGTTACTGTAACATTCAGCGTATAACGTGCCCCGATACTTTCAAGCTGCATTTTTTTTATATTTTAAGTATATTCGCCGTATAACGCGCAGCCTCTTTTTTACAAAGGGACCTAATATGTATGTGTGCAATGCTATTATGTTTTGAAGTCATTTAATCGAGGTACTGTTCCCAGATAATGAACAAATAATATACTTCTAGAACTGCAACTCTTCAAGTACTTTAGAAATGTCATTTATTTTAAATAAACAGTATTCCAATATATGTAGAAGTCTTAATTTTTTATGCTCATCTTATTTTTTATTTTTAAAACACTCGTTTTTATCCTGGCGTATATTGCGCACCCGTAAACGATCTTATTTTTTTGTGTTAAACGTGCGCGTTATACGTCGGGTTTTACGGTAAATGAAAATTATTGTTTTTGATGGAACATTTAAAATATTTTATTATACTACAATTAGAAGAAATTTGTGTAAAAAATTATATGCATATACTTTAATTATAATCAATGTTCTTGTGAGGTATATCCATACTTTTCTTACTTATTTTATATAATTCCATAATTTATAAATAGATTTCATATTGATTCTCTATTCGACCCATGTCCTTTCAGCTGAGTTTCTATAAGGGAGAACTGAAAAAATAATTTCTTTAATTTGTTGATTATGATATGTAATTAAAAAAATAATTAACCAGGGAGCTGTCTACAGACCAGATAGGAAATTAATGATGATTTAAATCTCTTTTGGGAAACAACATTATTTTACAAATAAATTTCTAGCATTAAGTCAAATAGATATAGGTCGTTATATCTTTCTTTTATTTTCTTTTTTTTTTTTACATTTACAACATGCACCTTTTTTTTGTTCCACAGGCAATCTCTTTTTCCCTCCAGAAGAATCTTACTTCTATTATAATTCTGAATATGATAGTTTTAACTGCATTTCATGAATAGAAGAATTATTAATTTTTAGTATAATTTAATAAGGGTATTTGTCCAAATCTGAATACATTAAAGAATAATGGTTTATGATATTCCATAGTCTTTAGTCTCGGTCCCCTACCTTTTTTGTGAATTATTTAAGAACAAAAACAGTTTTGTATTTGGAATTGATGAAATGATATATGTGAAAATTATTCAGGCATAAAGTAATAGTTCCATTTTATTTCATTTTCAGGATTTATTAATTTTTTTTAGAATTGAAATACGCTTTAATAAAGCACTTTTCCTTTTTCAATAACTTAACATCTGTAAGCAAAAAATTAATTGCAATCTTCTACTACATATAAGTATAAAAGTTAGGGCAAATTCTTAGAAATTTGTGACGGATGGGAGACAGAAAAAGCCCGAATTATTTAGGAAAAACTACAATTGTAATTTTTTCTTTGTATTTGTTATTTTAATTTATTTTATATATCTTTTATGTTTATTATGTAAATATATTTAGCCATGCTCAAGTTCAAATTTACTTTAAAAAATTCAGTTTTTAATTCGCCCATAGTTTTATTCTAAAAAAAAATATTTAATACGATTACTATTTCTAAATAACGCAATCCTGAAATTGTTTTCAAGTTATTTGCTTCAAATAGGGAATATATACTATTTAATGTACTGTAAAATACGCTCACATATTGAATATAATAGTATTAACTGTTCGACGGAATTTCTGTCAAACACTGCTGAAAATAACTTGATAAAATATTTTGAATATTTTATCATATTAAATGTATCATTTACTACCGAGGAATTTACGTATCTTATGTGCAAAATATAGTACTACATCTAGAAAAAAACGGAATTAATTTATTTAAATACATCCATTTTCTTAAAATAAAAAAAAAAGTTTAGAATTTTAATTTTTCTGAAATTTTAATTAAAATTAAACTCAAATGGTGTGTAAATTAAAACGTATCGAAAATTATGACCCAAGAATTCTTGATGGCAAACTGCCAGGAAGCCACAGAATTCATAACAAAGTAAATGTTTAATATCACTGCTAGATTCGGTCTAATAAGCAGAGTCAATTCTCAAAATGATGAACAATCTGCAGGGAAATTACCGCAACTGTGTGCGTAACTTGTTTAGCAACCGATACATGATACATACAAAGCTACGTCCATTATGCTTGCAATGGAATTTAATGATTCCACTACCAGATGGCGGTGGTGAATTCACACATCAGGGTTTCCTCTGAATTCCCTGTTGGAATCTCGCGGCAATAAACCTGTTTATAACTTGCAAATGGATCCCAATGCGATGCAAGTAAAGTGACTCAAACTGCATAAATATCCCAATCATTTGAAATATGATTTAACTCCTCCAAAATATTCAGATGAAGAATTACTGATAAGATCGCCAAACATCATTATGGTATACGATGTCCCTTTTGTTGGTAATACCATGTCTGATTCACTTGCACAGCATAAATATGTGTGATCATCGGTATTATATATTCTAAAGTTTATGTACATGTGATATTAAATGATATTTTTTGATTATATATTATACAAAGAAATGAAATTTCATACATCCGAATTACAGGTCTCGACAAAGTCTGAGTTCGATTCTTCATCACTTGCTTGTAATAATGTATGATTTATTCTTAAACTCCACACTTTATTATACATGATTTATATTTCTTATAATGTCCAATTCACATTCAAAATGAAAAAAAAGGTGTGATGATATAGTTTCTTAAATCTAATTACGATGTTTTTTTTCATATTTGAAACGAAATGCTTAGGACTCGAAAAAACCCTTTAATCGTGTTTTAAAATCTATTTGATAATGTATTTTAATGTATCATTATTTACATTTTGTGTGAAACATTTAAAGCAATCAAATAATTTTAAATTTTTGAGTTTAGATCACATTAGTTGAATAACTTGTGGAATTTCAATTGTATGAAAAATATGAAATCACGGTAATTTATTTCAGAGCTACATTTTAAATCATAGACAATTAATTAACCACATTATTTAATATCAATTTGAAAATAAATTGATCTTTTTTATAGGCTACTTAATATATTTTTGGAGAAAACATGCTTAAGGAAATTTATATTAAAAAATTAAAACAACAATAGAGAAAATATTTTTATTTTTATTCAAAAATGAGTTTGCAATTTTAAGTGCGCTTACTTATTTGAACGATCAATGAAAATAATTAAAAATATTTTTTGTCGTTCACTCTGATGTATTGTCTTCTATATTATACGTATTTTATTGCTTTATCGACATAATCTTCTCTCTCTCTATATATATATATATTTAAATTTATGGAAGAGAAGAGAGAGAGAAAGCTAATTTAGTAGAAAAATTTTTGATGCATTTCTTTTTGCAAGTTTTTGAAAAAGTTATGCATTAAAAAAATTCTTTATGAACTTCTTAAATTGTAGTTTTCAAATTTACGAAAGGAGAGAGAGAAATCCTTATTCCTTTAGTTATTCCTGTCTCTTTAATTTTCTAATGGGTATGAAATTCAAATTCTAAAAAAACTAATCTTAAAAATTTTTTTTTACAAAAAAAAAAAAAAAACAAGAATAAAATTAAAAGACTTTATACATTTTTAGATTGCATTACGATTTTTCCTTTGCATTTGAAGCATTAAAATTTTTTTAACCTTTTACTATTTAATTTCAATAAAGACAGATTAATATACTTAAAGGTTGTTTTTTTCATTTAAAAATACATTTAAAATTTAATTCACATTCATAAGAAATCATTAAGAAAGTAAAATATATTTAGTTTACACTTAAAACTTTATGTTATAAGAAAATAAAACTATTTTAAGAGTAATTAAAAAACAGAGATAAAATAGTATTTTTTAAATTTTTTTCAATTAAAAAGCATTGTGTCTTGGTAAAAAAATCTAAATAATTTAAAATATAAGTTACAAGGCAAAATCCAGCATTTTATAATGTAGTGTAGGTGGCTATGCTAAGATGGTAAAAATTAAGTAGTATTTGAAAGCAAATCGAATATATTAATGCAATGTAGTAAGCTGTACTTCTCAAACTTTCAATGTTTGCGACTCAATTTTCAAACATAATTCTCATTGCACCCATACGATAACAAAGTATTGAATACATTGAATACAATGATAATGTACTTTGATGATATAGCTATATAATACGATCTAAGATATTTATAAACCACGCATATTATCAATATACTTATTGAATTTTGTATATGTTTCATTCCTGTACTATATATTTTAAGCAAGTTACAGTAAATATTTTTAAATAGTCTTTTATTTTCGACTTTTCATTATGCTCCTTGCGTCCTACATAGGGTTATCACGCTTTTCTAAGGTGCTCACGCTCTCCGCAGTTTGAGAATGGCTGGAGTATTAGTTGCAATAATCGTAGTGTTTGAATTAATAATGAACAATATAATTTTTTTTTGTTTATTAGACATTACACAAAAAATTATAGGATTTGATTTCTTGACGTTAAATTCATTAATTATCGTAAGTATCATGTTTATTATATATGAAAGTAATTTCTGAAAATTATTCAATTGTACTATTTTCCTTACATTTCTTTTTAAAGTTTACAAAGGGAACAAAACCTGCATGAACATATAAACTGTTTATTCAAATGAAAACGGAGGAAGGGCAAAGTATCAATAAACTCAAAACTCGAGTTTATATCAATTGAACAACTCGTAATATATCAATTCGGCAATATATCAATTAAACAACTCGTAAATATTGATGTGGCTACAAAAGTATTTCAATGTTTTTATTTAAAAAATTCTTTATTCATAACATTGCTTAAGAAAGTATATATTTTGATAAAAAATAAAACAAATAACGCATCCTAATATTTTCTGAACAGCACTAAATAGGAATACGTTTTTGAAAGTACGTACGGATATATTCTTACAAAAAAATAAACTTTTTTATATGAAAAAATACACTAACCTGTATGAAATATTTCCTTTATTTAGTTGACAAAATTAGAGTAATACAAAAGTTTCTATAGTTTAAATATTTAAAAAGTAGCATTTAAGATTTCTTAACTTCTAATTTAAAGTATTAATTCCATTTCTAGTCGGTATTTTCTATGAAAAATATTCTTCCAGATAGTAAAAATAATATTGATTAAAATAAGAAAAAAATTTAAATGTTTAAAGTTAATTGAAAAAATTAAGCTAAAAAATATATTTTTCCATTTTTAAAAGATTGATCTTTCTTAAACTTTTACAGTAAGTACTTTGAAATTAAATCAACTTATCTGAAAAGAAAGTACTTGTAAATATTTTCCCAAGAAAAAAAAAGTCCTTATCAAAATGAAATTGCGTCAGGATAACGAAATAAAAAAAATCTTCCGGTATTTTGTATATTGCTTTACTTCAGTCTTTTTACCCAAGAAGTTTTCTTACTATAAATAGATTTTCTCATGATTATTCGATGGCAATTTTAATGAATAGTGCTATTTTTTTTCAAGTTGGCATGCACATGTTAGTTCTCTTTAGGAAAAAAAAACGGAATTTTATTTGGTGGAAGGTTTTAGTTTTCCTTATTTATTGGGAAGAAAAAATAAGAAGAAAACATTCGGAAGCTCTATTTTAGAATAATGTTTGCTGTCAAATATTTAAACTCACTTTGCTTTTAATTTGTAATTTATTAACATAAATGATTGAAGGAAGATTCAATCTGAGCACCTAATGTTCCGGAAACGAGTATATTAGCGATCACGCCAAAACGTTTGTCTTCGCGTGATGGCTATTACTGGTTTATATCGATGTATAACTCCGCCACAATGTCAATTTTTTATGCGCATCTTCAAACATATATATATATTTATAGATAATAACACCATTCACATAGGAAATTTCCTTAAAAATAATGCAAAGGATCTATTTAAATAAATGAGTCATTTACCTGTAAAGCTGGCTTACTGTTTGGCGGAAATCATTCGACTTTGGAGTCAATTCACAGAAACTGGAATAATAAAATATCTTCAAATACCTAGTGTTTATCTTGAATTACAAGTTTCATTTACATTTTTTTTTGCATTTACATAAATGATTATGAAATTATTAATCAAAATTTGATTTTGTATGATAAATTCAAAAACACAGTAGTGTACATATCCCAATATCGCAATCTGTGGACAGTATAATCTTTTTCCATTATTGACTTATCCCCTTTACTATATCTCTTTGAACAACAAATAATACACTGACTGACGTGCTGGATTAGTTTTTTTCTCTGTTGGGGGATGTTCAGTAGAAGGTCGATCTCTTTTTGCAGAAAATTCCTCTGAATGGTACTTTGCAATTATTTGAAAGCCTAAAAAACACATGTGAAATAGTTTGGAAACGATCAATTGCACAGCGTTAATTTTCACCATGTGCACGCTACAAACGAGATGAGCCAGGATGAGCCAAGGCCTACTGCGACCATCTCAGTTTTCATGACCTTTGCAACCCTTTGCATAAACAGATGTCCCGGTAAGGTGGTCAGTCTGACAAGACACTTCCAGAGTTTAGTTCCCATGCAAGCTAGGCATTCCTTTCTCGAATCACGGTAGAGATGAAAGACGGAATCGACCGTACTCAGGGTTTGAACCCTGTACCTGTGGTGCGAAAGAGAGATACTCTACCTCTAAGCCACTCGGAATCCCTCTCCCCCATATTTTATTATAAATGTCTTTAACATTCACCACGGTTACACTACTGAACGGTTCACTATGTGATGCCGAGGAAATATTTTTTTTCGCAGGTTGCATTTTTCCTTAGAAAAGAGATGTCATGTTATTTATGAAATAAAGCTGAGTACAAACATCAAACTTTCGGGAAAGTTGCTGATTGCTGAAGTACTGTATAATTTATTTAATACAGTGCTTCTCAAACTTTCAATACTGGCGCCCCCCTTTTCAATCACAATTCTTACTGCCCCTTCCCCTTATACATTAATAATGTACTGAATGCAATAATAATGCACTTTGACGCTAAAGCAACAATCTTTTATATAAACCGTACAAATTCATGACAAAAGTATTACATTTTGTATATGTTACTTTTAAGCAAAAAAAAATTAAGTAATAAGATAATTATTATGTTTTTCCTCTCTCTGATTTTTAAATTGGAACACATTGAAAAATGCGGTGGCTGCTTGAAAGACAAAATATAGATGATATCAGCTAAATATAGAAACATAACTCAGAGGGTCAATTTCGAATCATAATCATTCCTTTGAAAAACTTTGCTCTGAAAGATAAACCCATGGAAGTCACTAATACTTATTAAACTAGTTCTTTATTTAGTATTAATTAATTAGTTATAAAATACTCTGTGCAACACTGATACATTAAAAGTATACTGGCTGCAGTACCCGCTCTTTGCACGAGCTTCAATTGCGTGACAATATTTACAAAAATGTAAAATAGTTTTTTTAAATGATTGCTCAAATTATAATTAGTTTTAAGTGAACTGTAATTTTAAGCTTTACAGAATTAGCATTTATAATTGATGTTGAATAATGAATAATAATATAAAATTCCGATGAAGAAAAATTGTATTATTTTTAATATTTTTTTAAAGCGAAAAGATTTCAACATGTTTTAACCCTGGAGCAGGTGCGCACTCGATACTAATGGTCAAGTGGGGTTATTGAATCACCCAAATCCTTTGTTTATAATTACTTTTATAGTACACAATAAAAATCGTAATTCCAAGAAATAATTTTATTAAGAGAAAATATACTCTTCTACTTTTTTTCAAGGACACAAAAATATTTCGGAAAAAAAGTTACCACACCGGGAACTCGTTCAAAACAAGTACCTTAAGATTATAAAAAAACGTTTGTCACTCTCAAAAAAGAGGGAGATACGTGACAAATATATTTTAGTTTACCTTAATATCAGTCAGTAGGGTAATAACTTTTTAAAAATCGATTTTGAGATTTTGATATTTCTGTAATCTCCAAATCGGGAGCTTTCCATTGATATAACATACAAGCCATTATATGAATTAGAAGTACTTTAACATGATTTTTAAAAAATAATCAGCTTATGAACCACTCCCATTTGACAGATAGAAATGTAAACATTGTCTTTTTAAATCTTGAGCAAAAAGTTGTAAGGCCTCAATTTATTTTTATTAATACGCATTAGATAACTGTACAGTAACTGCAAATTTAACTGTGTTAGATATACAAAAAATTTTGTGCCAAATTTGGAAGCGTGGTTTTTATTTGAATGTTATATTTAATATTTAATGATTTTACCTAAATTTAAACCTGTACTTCACTTTAAATTTAGTTTAAATAATTAGTAATAATAACTAATTAAAACTTTAAAAAGCTCAGTAAAACGCTAAAAATATTTGAAAATACTTGGAGTTTCAATTATGTGTTATTTAAGAAAAATTTGGAATAAATTTAATACAAAGGTAAGATTTTTTTATAAAAAATTCTGTTTTCAAAAACTTATTTTTTTAAAATATTGTAAATTTACTGTCTGTATGTTTCTTAAATGCAATTGTGTATACTGAAGTGACATTTTTGAAATATTCTTAAAACGTTTAAATAGAAAGCACTTATCATAACAAAAAATTACAATTTTTAATAAATTCATAATGATAATTGTTCGGTGATCTAAAAGTTTGTCGTTGAAAAAAAATAATTATTATATTTAAAAAAATTCACATCAATATAAATATAATGTCTAATTAATATAAATAAAAATGCGCGAGTCATTATGTTTAATAGTTTCTGAGAAAAAGGTATAAGATGATACATTAAAATTGATGTTTGTTGTCTTTGCGAGAAGCTTGTTACATAATTAAAAATACATAAATTTCATGTTTAAGAACATAGAAACAGCTTTATATTGTCTATTTTAGAAATCATTTGTCCAGTTTAGAGTAACTGTTGAAGAAGGTTAGCGATGGTTTTGCATGGTGCTCACTGTAAAGGACAGGGGGATTCTCTCGAGCCGTATATCGTCAAAACTTTTCTGCAGAATGTAATTCTTCGAAATGTCTTTGCTCAGTTTGTTTATTGGAGGTACCATATCATCAGACATAATGTTGATACTGCTAGTAAGTATGAACCGCATTATTATAGTAATTAAGAATTGTAAAAAAATCATAATTCATTAATCGATACAATTATGCAAAATATCTGCAAAAAGTGCATGTTAAAAAAAAGAAGGAAACGCTTTTAAGAACATTAAGAAGGCTATGGGAAAAATTGCATTTATTAAACCAGCATTTCCCAAGCTGTGCAACATACCCCTTCCCTTGGGGGCGTGAAAGATCTTAGCTAAATATAGAAAAATAAGTCAGAGTGTTAGTTTCTAATCGTAAACATTCCTTTGAAAAACTTTGCTCTGCGAGACAAGTCCATGGAAGTCGCTAATACTTAATAAACTTGCTCTTAATTTAGTATTACTAAATTAGTTATAAAATACCTTAGGCTGCACTGATACATCAAAAGTATACTGGCTGAAGTATTCGCTTTTCGCACGAGTTCATTTTTTAAAAAAATAAAGCATTTTTCTTGATATAATAGCTAAATTTTAAGGAGAGTAAAACCAATTGCACGATAACCTTTTAAAAATTTAAGATGTTTTTTTTAAATGAAGGCTCACATATTATAATTAGTTTTAAGGGAACTATAATTTTAAGCCTCACAGAATTAGCATTTAGAATTAATGTTAAATAATGAAAAATAATATAAAATTCCTATGAAGAATAATTGTGTAATTTTAAATTTAAATCGAGAAGACTTCAAAATGTTTTAACCCGGAAATACAGGCGCGCACTCGATACTAACGTTAATGGTCGCGCGGGGTGATTGAGTCATCCCAATCTTTTTCTCTCTTTTTTATATTTATTTTTATTGTACACGATAAAAATCGCAATTCCAGTGAATAATTTAACTAAGAGAAAGTATATTTACCTACTTTTAAGGAGTTTTCAATTTTTCTTTGATAATTTGAGAAAAAAATCCAATAAAACTGAACTAAAATTTTTTAATTGTGTGATCTTAATAAAAGACACAAATCACAGACACTTTTCACTAACATTACAGGGATATTATTTGGAGGCAAAACTGTCATATTTTGTTCAAGTTATTGTAGTTTCGCTGTCCTTTGATGATCGACAAAAAGCATGTTGAACTTGTGCTTGCTTGTGCGTTTTTGACAAGACGAAGTGTGTCTTTTGGTACACGTATGGCTTCATATTTTAGTTGATGGAGTTCTTTAGGAAACATTTGAAAATTTTCCTGTCGTTTAATGTTCTCATCACTTTTCTCAAATTTACTTTCGCTATCAAGATTAATATGCATTATTTCAGCAAGTTCTTCCCTTACTTTATATATATCAGTTTCAACTTTTTTCAATAGATATCACAGATGCTCATTTCTTTTTTTATATATTTATTTTTTATATATGACATTTATAAGTCATAATATGTCGTACAACAAGGCAAATCAAAATCACCAACTTGTTCATGAGGAGAAAATGTAGCATGAGCATAGAAAATATTTTGGAAAAAAAGTAGTCATGCCGGGAAAGTCAAAACTAGTACTTTAAAATTTTGTAAAAAAAACATTTGTCACTCCAAAAAAGAGGGAGATTTTCGACACATATATTTTGGTTCCCATGAAAACTGTCAAACAGAATAATAGTGTCATGGCCATTGGTAAAAAACGAACAATATTTCTCGAATTAACGATTTCGTGAGCTTTGTGTCTGTAGTGACCGCTACCGAGTTAAGGTATCCGACTAGGTTCGAAGATACATTTTTCAAAAATTGATTTTCTGAACAATTTTATTGTTTTAAAGAACATAAATAGGCTTAAAAAGTCATAACTATTAAATAACCAACATGCATCGCCCCTTTT
Source organism: Trichonephila clavipes (assembly GCA_019973935.1). Taxonomy (NCBI): domain Eukaryota; kingdom Metazoa; phylum Arthropoda; class Arachnida; order Araneae; family Nephilidae; genus Trichonephila; species Trichonephila clavipes. Next base: position 779,100 of record BMAU01017972.1, on the reverse strand, counting down.
TTTTTTTTGAAAAAAAATATTTTTATGAACATTTAGCAAATTTTTTTAAGTTAAGAAAAGCGTGATAAATAAAAATAAATTGCACATAATGCAATTTTAACGTCATTGATATACTTCTTGATCCCTCTGAAGTGTCACAAACCGCAGGATAAAAAATAGTTTAAGAAATAAACATTTTATTAGCATTTTAATTTGATGGTCATGATTTTTCTTTAAAATCACTGCATGTTCTAAGCTAAAAATGGCTGAAAATGTGATTCAATGTAGCTGTCTTAAAACATGCGGTTTTTTACACTCTGAAGAGCCCGTATCATATATGTTATAAATTTCATTGCATTTGATTGGCTTATTTAGAAGATATCCCGTTTCTCGTGCACAAATTATCATGAAAAGTTCATTCTTCAAAAAACGAATGAAAAAAATATTTGTATTAGTTATATATAGTAACTGCTATAAAAATAACTTACAAAACTCTCTAGATTTATCTATTAGTCCTTCTTCCTCAATAATCAATTTTTCCCCTAATGACCCAAACAACACCAAACATCAAACACCTATAAAGCACTTTTCAACTTAGTCGGCTAACTTAAAAGTGTATTCTAGAAATGTGATTGTTAGTTCTAAATTTGTTCGTTCTAAGGAAAATGTGTAAAATGTTTTCCATTATGCATTATATATTTGAGAAAACTCATAAAAATAAATCATTGCTAAGTAATCCTTCAAAGTGTGCTCTCTGTGATATTCCAAATTTCATAAAACTCTTGAACATGGAAAAAAGCCCAACATTATTTACAATTTCCCTAAATGAAAATCAAACACATAAGAAAGGGAGTGGAATTAACCGTACCAGAAGTTTGAAAGTCAAAGTAGATGATTAGCAAATTTCTTATGCTGCCAACAGCTAATGTACAATATTTCAATATTATTAACAGTGATAATTTTTTTATCTTCCCAAAAATTTTGATTCTGGGTCTGAGTTTTGTTTTTCCTGTGAAAGAGCAGTATATAGGTTTAAAAAGAAAACGTAATAAACAAATCTTTCATCAGAGAATTACAGCAAATTAAACAAAATATTTTTTATTTGATTATAGGAGATATAGAATGAAGTTAATGAAGACAGATGATAGAAAGATGGCTAATGAAGTATTAAAGCATTTTTTATTTTTGATGACGTAATTTCGCAGATGATATATATAAATTATATCAGTGTAAATGTGTGTATTTTTATTATGCCAGAAAAAGTATTTTGTTTTACTTCCTTCCAGTAAATAATTATTTTAGCTTTTATTTTCGATATGCTCGCACCCCCTTCGAAGGGTTACCGCGCCCCTCCAGGGGGGGCGCCACACAGTTTGAGAAACGCTGATTTATCGTAATATTTTTACGGTCGTATTGTAGGTTTAGCATCAAAGTTAATTATTCAATCCGATACATTGTTATTGTATGGAAGGTAGTGCGATGAAAATTATGAATTAAAAACTGGGTTACAAAAGTTTAAAGTTTGAGAAACACTGCTTTAGCCAGTGCTTCTCAAACTTTCAGTGTTCGTAACCCAATTTTCAGTCATAATTTTCATCCACCCTTATACAATAATAATGTATTGAAAGCAATAATAATGTACTTTGACTCTAAAGCTGCAATACGGCTTTAATTATAAAACCGTACAAATTATTAAGATGAGCATTGAATTTTATATATAATTTTATGGCATGCTGTTAGGGCCATTGAAAATTATTAAACTTGATCTTAACTTAGTACTATTAAATTAATTATGAAACACATTGCGTAATACTGATAGATTTTTAAGTGTAGTACATCAATGTTAATATGCATTTAATTTTTTTTTCATTTTGTCTGTATATTTTGTTACGCTTACTTTCAGTAAATTAAAAAATTTTTTAAACAATTTTTTTTCGACTTTTCGATATACTCGAGCCCCCCCCTTGAAGGGTTATCACGTCCAGTAGGGGGCACACCCCACAGTTTGAGAAACACTGCATTACGCACTTAAGCAATATGTTAATGAAGATTATTTTACGTTACATGATTTAATATTTCTTCCAGAGAATTCCCATTCAATCTAGAAGCTCTGTGTGCAAATATGCAAAGAATGATTGAATAAATGTTTTCTATCTCAGTACTTCAAAAGCGACTTCAAAATGGAGTTAATGTTTCGAATTACTTCGTTTGTAAAGATATATATTATTTTATCGTAAAATAAAGGGAAAATATTGCTAAGTCTAGTATCCCACTGCATCACTTCTATGGGTGCTGGTGTTTTCGCTGAGAGACAACAGAAAACACATAAGATCCCAAAAAACATTACTAGATGACAACAAAGTGGAGAAAAAGCAGTGGAATGGTCTGGGGTAGGTTTTCAGCTAATTAATTCCGATAACAATTACCATGAGAACATATTCATTATAGCAGATCTAGGACCTTCCCACATTTAATTAGAATGGGGTTCTTCAGCAGCACAATGCCGCATATCATGTGTCCAAAACTGTCTACGAATGTTTCTAGGAGCATGGTGAAAACTTTCGCTTACAACTACTGCTGACAAGTTCTCCACATCTGAATCTATGGGAACATTTAGATCAGTGATCCCCAAAGTAATCTATATGGACCTTCAGTGGTCTATGACAACCTGCAAGAGGTCGACGTCAGCGGAGAAATAATTTGGGGGTCAATGAGGTGTAAATGGGGGTCTATAACAGTAGCTCGCATTAAACCAGATCGTGACTCTAATTTTTAAAGAAAATTTAATCAAGTGGAAACTCAGATATTACCTTTGGACAGATTTATTTATTACATTTAATGAGTTTAATTTGCAGTTACAAGGGGAGACAGCATAAGTTTTATTAAAATAAGGACTGTACCCTTTCAACGTAATACCTGTTATTGATCCAAAATTATAAAATACTTTGGGAAAGTTTTTAATTTCTTTTCATAAAGAGAAAGAGTTTCAGCTTAATTGCCAATTTCAATAAAATAGAGATAGAGAAAAACAAAATCAATAGTGCACTATTTACCAAAGAGATCTTGAGTTACACCTAAAAATTGAAATTTTTGTTATTGAAGCACCAGATTCATCCCTTCCATTAAAAGTATTTGTGCAGTTATTTTATAAATTAATGAAATTTTTATTTAATTGATTAACATATGTTTCTTAAAATTTAATATCTTTACTTCAATACAGTTAGAAATTTAAAACTTTTAAAGTTGTTCTTACCAGCTGTCAAAAAGACATTTAAGTTGATAAATTTGCAAAAATGCTGGGTCTAACTCAAACTAAAAAACATTGCAAGAGGTCTATGAGACAACAATGTTTGAGAAACTCTGATCTAGAGTGTCACATCAGACAACAAGACACACATAGTTTGAATGTGCCATAGTTTTATGTGATGTTCTGCAATTCTCATGATAAAATATTCCGGTGAATCCGGGTTCCATATACTAATTGCTTCTTTAAATACTAAAGCAAGTTATTTTGTTTGTTAAGACCAGTCAGTAGGGTAAACACTTTTTGAAAATCGATTTTGAGTTTTTGATATTAATAAGATCTCTAAATCATTACCTTTCCAATGATGTAATATACAAGCCATTATATGAATTAGAAGTACTTTAAAATGACTTTTAAAAAATAATCTGCTGCCCCGGTCACACCCACCTTCACAGTGTAAATGTAAATATTGACTTTTTAAATCTGAGAACATGCAAAGCCTCCAAAAATTGCATTTAATCATACACAATTAACTGTAGATTAAAAGAAACTTAACAGCAAGTTTAGTTGTTAGTTTGTTTATGTACTTTTGGAGCGAAGTTTTAAAAAAATTGATGAAAATATTTTGCTGTGTAATTAGAATTTTTTTGTTAAGTATTATTTCTCCTTTCGAAATTTTTATACTTTTAATTTCTTAATAACTTGTTTGTAAAGATGGAAAACGTGCTTTATGAAAAATGAGAGTTAAAAAATTATTTCAGTAGCTTAAAAATGAGAGATATGGTAGAAATGAGTGTGTACTTATTGTAACCAATTTTGATACTGGACAGGTAATAGTTGTTAAAATATTGAATATGTAAAACACCTGCTTTTCATCTAAACAAAAGTAAAAGACATTTCATGCCATCCATTGAATCAATGAAAATTGAAGGAAATCAAGAATCTTACCCTTCATTACCCTGCAAAATAAATTATAAGCTACATTTTTTATAAGGTAAGATTTTTTGAATAAAACTTTATGTTTTCTAAACTATATATTTTTAAAAATGCGTAAATATTCTGAATGTATGTACTCTATGTTTATTAAATGCAATTGTGTATACTGAAGTGACATTTTTAAAAGATTCTTAAAACATCCAAATAGAAAGCAGAAATAACAAAAATAAAATATTTTAATAAATTCATGAGATAAATGCTCGGTGAACTAACAGTTTGTATATGAAAAAAATAATTAATATATTTAAAAAAATTTCACTTCAGTATTAATATAAATGTCTAAACGATATAAAATAAAAAATTGAGTATTTATGTTTAATGATTTCTGAGAAAAAGGTATGAGATGACACATAAAATGTGATGTTTGTTATATTTGCGTGAAGCTCGTTACATACATAAAAATACATAAATTTCATGTTTAAAAACATATAAAACAGTTTTATTTTGGCTGTTTTAGAAGTCATTTGTCTAGTTTAGAGTACTTTTTGAAGTTCAAACTTTAGAAACTGTCTGCAACAACAAAACCTAATGATAACTTTACAAAATCCAAGTGAAAACTTTCAAAATATCGTATAATCCAGTATTTTTTATATCATCTTAAATTCATACAAAAGCCATATTGATACATTTTTACATTATATTTATGTTGCTTTATGTTCAAATTTTATATCTGTAAAGCATGAAGGCTACTAATTCCTCAAAAATTGATACAGAATTGAGAAAATTGATGTAATACTAGAAATTATCTCGTTAACAAAAACTGAAAATGCTATTCTGGGCAATTTAAGACTTTTTTGTTTACTATTTTAAGCAAAATAAATTGCAAAGATACTAACTAATGTTCAATAAAATGGGACAAATGCATGCTGTAATTCATTGTTTTTGTGATTAAGCTGCACTTTATAGTGAAAATTCCATTCTCTAAAAAATGATGTTTTTAAAACTGTATTCATGTTTTTCTCAGAATATAATGCATGAATGTAATGAATGTTTTCCCTCATGTTACTGATATTTCACTATATATATATATTCATGTGAGTTTTTTTGCGGATTTTCCCAAAATATTTGTTTAGAGTCCATATATAGTGACAATAAATGTCATTTTTTAAAAAAATTCATAGGGATATTTTTATGTTAGATGTTTTTGAGAAAACTAAACGATATTTTTTAAATATTTCACTTAATTGCAAATATTAATGTTTATTTATTTTTCAGACAAGTATTTAAGCTTTAATATTTAAAAAGTTTTTCAATAATATGTAACTAACAACAACTCAGATGTGTAATGCTTTTTGTCGTTGCGAGAAGCTTGTTACAGGCCTTAATTATACACCAATTTCATATTTAAAAACATAATAACAGTTTTATTTTTGACTTTTTTAGAAATCTTTTGTACAGTTTAGAGAAAATTTAGAATTTTGAAACTTTTAGAAATTGTGTTTGCATGGGAATATACAAATCCATAATTAAATTTTTCTAACGTCGTAAAATCACATATTCCCAAATCATGATTTTTACATATTGATACATGTTTACATTATATTTATGAAGTCATAAGGTTAAATTTGATATTTATAATGCATCAAAGTTAAAACATCTTCACAGATTGTTACATAATTTGTGAAAATGGATACAAAATGCTACAAAAATCTCGTTGAACAAAAACTGAAAATTACTATCTATTTATTTTCTGAAAATTTTAAGGGTTTTTTGTTTTCTATTTTATTCTTAAAAAATCCAGAAGATACTATTGTTTAATAAAATAGAGCAAATACATGTTGTAATTCATTATTTTTGTGATTAAGTGCCTTTTTACACTTTAAATGCAATTATCTCAAAATGATTGTTTTCAAAGTGCGTGTACCTTTTTCATAGAAAATACTGAATGAAACTACTTGCAATTTTTACTGCACATAAATAATATGTTACTATATATAATGGAGCTACTTTCTCAAAGAATTTTCTAAAATATTTTGCTCAGAAGCAGTTATCGTGAAAAAAATGACAACTTTCACAAATTTCAAAGCGATATTTTACGATGATTTTTTTAAAAAAAGTAAACAATATATTTGAAACATTTTACCATTATTTAATTAAAAAGGCCTAATTATTATACAGCCAAAATTTGGAGTTTTTATATTTAACAGTTTCTGAGAAACCGGTTCCTAAAAAGGCTCAATTTAACATTGTCGGTAAAGAGGCTACCGACTAGTCTTAAGCCAGGGGTCAGAATAGAGTGATTCGACTGCATATACATATACAATAACGCTTGTTTAAGGGGTATTCAAATAATAACACCCAAACTCTATACATCTAGATTCCTCATTGAAAGTACATAACGATGTCTTCAGAACTACAAGAGCCATAAGATCTTACAACTTTAAGAACTTACAAAATCCATAGTTTACGAGAAAAACACGAAAATTAAACTATGACTGTGCAACAACAACGTATAGACAGTGCAGTAAAAACAACTTATACAAAACATCAACAGCAGTATTTTCAAATATTTATAAATGCAAAATGTCCATGCAATAATTGCATATCGAGGAGGACTTGCGCGTACCGTGGAATGGGACGGAAGAGTGTCTGCCGAAGTACAAGTAGCATGCAAACGAGCAACTTCATCTCTATGTAGTGTAGTGTCTAAGCTCTGCACAATGTATCAGGGAATGCAAACCAGTGGCATACATGTCACTGATGGCACGCAACACAAAATTTTGGGCACGCCACCGATCAAAAGTTTGCATTTTATTTCAGAATACTATAGTTCACTATGAAGTATTACGAACAAACGCGAGTGGTCGGTCGGGGGTGTGTTGGGGAGCACATCCATTTATTATTATCTTTCCTTAGTTATGTGGTAGACTACAATTTCTTATGATGCAAAGTTTGTCTCCGTATAGCATAGTCAATTTCATTGACACAATTGTATTTCAAAGTTTATTTGTGTTATATCTACGATTTTTAATTGTTATTTATCATGGCTAGTTCAGCAAAAGAACAAAAAGTGCAAGCTAGTAAGTGTAACAGAGAATTTCAAACTTGGTGAATCTAGAAATATGACATTGTTGGTAAATGGGACAAAGCGGTGTGTGTTCTATCTTCTAGAATAGTAATATGCAGAAAACCGTCCATAAAACGGCATTTTTAATTCACAATTACTCTTGTCAAAAAAGTAAACCACAACAAATATAATTAATTGCTTAGAAAGCGTTTCGCAGATGACTCTAATTCAGATGCATTCTACTAAAAGTAACATCTTACAATTCTAATATATGCTATTTGTTATCCACACAATCCGCAACAACAGAAGTCACACTATAATATTTAGTTTAACTTTAATTAAACGTTTAACTAAAACATTTACAACTGTACTGAGCAAAAGGTATTTTTCGTTGTAAATAAAGAGTTTTGAGCTGTTAGTATTTAGTTTTCTTGTTTTCCCAATAATCACAATTAAAAATTATTTTACGCGGCACGCATATTCTTCTTTAAACATTTATTTCAAAAAATTGCTCGCTGATCCATAGCTGTTCGCCACACCTGCAATATATCATTGAGATTTTCCCATAAGAAAAATTCAACTAGTAGGAAATCTGGTGATCGTGGTAGTCATAGAACCTAAGTCGCACGTCCTATCTTGTGCCTGTAGTGGGCCATATGCATCCAATCATGTACAAGAGCACTGAAAGGCACCAGAGTCTCACCATAAGCCATCATACAATAACATTCATTTGTCATCATTTACCGCACTTTTCTCGAAAACTGCGGTTCTTGCAGGTGCAGTTCTAGATGAGAGAGAGAATAAGAATTGCAACAAAAAAAAAAAAGGTATCGTACTACCTAGCAATCGTTGTGAATAACGTTTTTAACACGAAAGGAAAATTGTAGTGCCTCAACGTTTTTTGATCCTATCAATTTTTAACCAATTAAAAAACAGAAAAACGCTTTTAAATTATTAGTTTAATAAGAACCAGTTTGTTTCCCTTCTGTCTTAAAGATTTTTAGTTCAAATTATCTTTCAAATTTTGTTTCAAAGAAATAGAATAAATTTAATCGAACAAATTATAGCGAAAAAAATTAAATGCTTTTTTTTTTTTGTACGACGGGATATCTACACTATTATTAAAATTTTCAGGTAAAGCAGCGGTGTAATGGTTTTAAATTGTGAATTAAAAATAGAAAAGTCGTTAGGATAGCAAAGGAAATGTCACATTCTCCAGGGTTTAGAGATTGCAACACTTACGACGAGAAAGTTTGAAACAGGTCCACAAAATATAACATGAAAATAAAAGGTTTTTAATGGAAAAAAATCAATCTAAAACATTTAAAATCTAAGTATTTAAGTTAAAGGTTGTTACATTTAAACCTTCAAACATTATATTAGTAAATAAATTTGAAGAATAACAAAATTTCAATTATATTAATAAATGCTTTAAAAGCCGTATGAATATTTCAGAAAATAAATAAATATACGCATTTAGGACTCAGCTTTAAAAGCAAGAGCTAAAAGTTAAAAGCTTTTTACTGTTTTCTAAAGAGGCTAAATCGATGTTTTATTTTAAGTATAAATATTTAGTTTTACAACAAATATTGGTATCCAAAAAAATGTTCCTCGACATTCATAACTTCCTTTCTATCGAAAGTGTTTTATATTAAGTATTCAATGGTTTTAGTGTTTATACACACTCATCAATATTGACCCTTCACTTAGTAAAATGCTGAGATAACACAAAATACATACTTTGCATCCATTTATCTCACCTTATTTTTCTATAAAAGATGCATAAATCACTTTATGATAATACTTTATTTCAAAATAAATAGCCTTTATAGTAGTTTTTTGATTACAAAAGATGCCTGAAACCAAGCAGATAAGCCCTTATCTTAGAAAAGCATGTGATTGTATGACACTAAAAATTATATAATGTGAATCTTTTCAATATTCGGAAAGCATGAAATAAACGATGCATGTAAAACACTTTTTTCACCCATACTTTATAGGAAAAGTTTTCAAATAGTTTCCACGCATAACAGTGTTTTTCTTCATTATTTATAGTTAATGCTCGTTTATCTCGTTACTACGATATTTTAACTTTTCCCAGAATTTATATTTTATGAGTTTTAGTTTTTGTGACTAAAAAATTTAATGAAAAACTCATCTTGCTGTTAGTATATAATTACTAAGGAATAACATTATTGTTTTTAACCGCACGCGAAAATTATTCCTATACAGTAGAATGTCGTTTATCCGAATCAATTGGGACCGGATACCGTTCGGATACGCGATTGTTCGGATTGCCGAAAACCGAATGCGATCCATGCAGTAGAAAAAACGGGACACTATACGAATATTGAAAATCATCACATGCGGGAAACGTGTTTGAAGAAAAAGCAAAATAGGTGCAAAATGTCGCAATTTACCTTTATTGTGGAAAATAATCATTTATTTTTAGTTGTACCATAGTACACCTTCGTGTTTTCGCTGCAAGGTCTCTGATTCTAAATAGCCGTTGCAATTGAGTACGACATCACTCTCTCTGATTTGGGTTCGTACCACTCCATAGCTTTATCTAACGCTAAAATGTGTCATCAATTTTTTTGGTTTTCTTCCAGCCATCTTTTGAGTCAATTTTTGACGCAAAATGTAACATAGTTTATTAGTATTTTTATGACAGAAGTTGTTGACTTTCCGACATATTAAAACTGTACTATAGATGCTCCACTTTTACCCTTAATTAGACGGTTCAATATTTCAAGTTTTGTCTCTATGTTCAAGATGATGCGCTTCCGTTTTGAATTCGAAGCCATAGCAGAGCGCAACTCAACAAAAGAACACGTATACACCCCCTCACTTGGAAACAAACATAACTAATATTCTGTGCAGATGTTTACAAAATCGCTGAACAACTGAAATGATTCAAATATCCCTGACCTTTAGTTTTGCCTTGACTTTTGGCCTTACGCGAAACAACTGTTGAGTACTACACTGTTCGAAGACGTATTCATATACAATACTTGTAGTTGACAAAAAGAACTGGTTCGAATATATTTGACGTTTCGGATAAAAAACGTTCGGTAAACGACGTTCTACTGTAGTTTAATTTCTCTAAGCGTTATGCAAGCATAATCCTGTCCAACTAGAGGTGCTTCGGAAAAAGACGACACGTATTTTATTGCCTTAAAAAGCGCTGGAGCCGCATTTTCCCCTTTTTACCCCTTTAAAGATTTAACATCTTGAAAGATAATTAGGCATCATCGCGTGGCCTCCGTGAATTTCTTGTGCGTCCTTTATAAAAGTTAGCACTTGCATTAATTAATATTTAATTATATGGATTGTAACAATTTTTACGCAAATGGAGTGAAATAAAGAACGGTATGAATGTATGCATGTTTCAATAAATACTTGTGAAAACCGCCAATTGTGCATTTGAAATGTTAAACCTCCTCCTAGGAATGTTAAAAATCCTACCTCTCTCGTTCGGATATATATGTTGCAGGAAAATGACAAAATCTGGAATTTCATGAAATCCCTAAGGGATAGGATCAATTGACGGGAGATGTTAAAATAACGTCTCTCTCTACAAGGTCCTTTCCATGATGAAAATAAGGGATTTTATAAAACCCTGAAAACTGTTTCAGAGAAATGATTAAAGGAACTAGTTAAGATTTGCATTGGCAAAATGCTGTTGAGGGGGAGAGGGACACCTGGGGAGTCGAGTCCTTGTACTACCATAGAGATACTACTATCGATTCCCTATATATATCAACAACATATTTTCAAAAAGATGGCACCATAGAATTAACATAGAGATGTATATTTTAGTGTGTAAACAATCGAGAGAAAAGATTTTACACATTAAAAATACCAGCATAAATTTCTAATTATTTGTTAATTAGTTTCGAATAAATAATTTATAATTCATTGACTATTATTGTATTACTTACTTTTACGTTTAATATAATGCACCGGATTTGTTAAATAAACACTTTTAAACTCTTAACAATATTATTTCATCATTTCACTGAAACATGTGAAGGATTTGCTCAAATCCCTTACTTGTATCAGGACCTTCAAAAGACGTCATTTTAACAGCTCTCCCAATTGATCATATCCCTTAGCGATTTGATGAAATTCACAATCCACCCTTTTCCTGCGACATATAGATCACTTCCCGATGCTACCAAAAATGTTGAATGATTAGAAACGTGAAAATAAGTTATTCGATGAATATGCAGGTATCTTTGATTCTTTAATAGAAAGATATAATGAATGTATTTTAGATTTTGAGGAGCACACCCTTGCAATAAAATTGGTATTGGAACCACCGTCGGTAGATATATTCAAGGCTCCTACAGAACTAGAAATAAAGTTGTTTGAATCGGGAAAGATAACATCCTCAAATCAATTTTCGTAGCTAAAAAGTATCCAATAAAAATGTGGAATGATGCTGTTGAATATCCATGCCTAGGAGATCATGCATGCCGATTACATTCCTGCTTTAGAAGTACTTACTGCTGCGAGTCAATATTTTCTTTTAAGGTATCCGACTACGTTCGGAACTGTGATTTGCAAAAGCGCATAAATGGATAATTTTCATGATATTTAGTGTCAGTTAGATTAGAATATAAGCGTAAAATTTTTGTCAGTACATTTTGAAAAAAAATATTAATTTAAATATAATATATTGACAAAAATTAACTTACAATATTCTTTTTTGTCAAAATGTCCTTGAAACAATTGTATGAGTGTATTCTAATCTGAGTAATACTAAATATCACGAAAACTATCCATTTATGCGCTTTTTTTAAAAAATCACGGTTCCGAACGTAGTCGGATGCCATAAGACAAAAATTTTAAAAAAATATTAAGAACGTAAATGATAGATATGTGTTTAGAGAATCAAATAAGGCTTCACGTTTTGAAATTTGATTCAAATATTCAATTACTTTCCATTAATTGAATTCATAAGCAAATGCAAATATCCCACTAACTTAGGTTTTCCTACGAATTATAAAATTATCTTAAGAATTGTTGCTATGTCAGTTGCTTACAATGTGATGCTATAATTTTTCTATTGCAATTATTTTGTAATTGTTAAAATTATTTAAAAATACTTCTACTATATTTTTTTTAATTTGAAGTGGTATTTAAACATGTAGTTGTTTATTAAAATTTAAAAATTTGGATGAATATATATATATATATATATATATATATATATATATATATATTAATATGTGTGTGTGTTTGATACACAATACATATAAATGAAACACCAACACTGAAATAGAAAAGTTTACAGTTATAGTTATGAATTCAATAATTTATTAAAAAAATTATGATTAGTGTTGTAACGCGTTTTTACCCTTATATGGATACAAAATATTTTTTATTGGAACTTTGTCAAATAATAAATATATATAAATAAGGATGTACAAAAATGTTTCTATATAATGCACCAAATTGTTAAACTTATACAAAAACTGTAATAATTTCATTTTTGTCAAATATATAGGTGCATCAAAACATACGGCCTCCTTTATAGCTACTTAATTTACATATAGTTTCTAATGGTGAAAATGTTTTCCATCCTTACTATAAGGTATTTATTTTACTAGCATAATTGAATGAAATCTTATTTACAAGGAAGATTTCTAAAAGCTATCCAGCGATATCCAGTCAGGAAAGTTATAGTAAAGTTTAATCACATAATTTACTAATTTGAAATATATATACTACTGTGAATTTCAATCAAATACTCTCTCTCTGTTAGAGAAATCCACACACACAAACACGAATCCAAAAACTCAATCACATTATAGATTTCTCTCTGGGTGAATTTATCAAAAATCAATTAGAAGAATGGTAATAAAGTTTATTAAGAATTTTATGAGTAGGGAATAAATCTAAAATACATTAAACATTAATAAATAAAAGTAATTAAACTTTGGAAATGGTTATAGTTTATTTATTTTTATTTTTTATTTTTTTTATTTTGTAAATCAAATATTTTAAGAAAACTAAACAATAGATAAATGATTATTACTTTCTTTTCAAGGCATTTATTTCTAAAATACGTGATTCGTATCAGAATATTTCTTTTCTTGTTGTATCTGAAAAGAAGAAATAAAAATATTAGTTTATCATAAAATTTAATGAAACGTGCAGTGTTTTTTTATTTTTTTTATTTTTTTTTTTAATCTTTCCAGTAATCAAGGAATTGTGAATCAATATGGAGGCTTTAATCTTCTAAAGTGTGTTTTTTTCCCAGGTATAGAAGTTTAAGTTGGCATTACTTTCCAAGATGGTGACCGATTTAACAGCTGTCAAGTGATTTATTCTCAGTTTGGTTTGGCAATTCATCAAAACGATCATCAAGCAAGGCGTAGATTCGTTGAATGGGCCCAAAACGAGATTGCCATTGTTCCCGATTTTCATAAGCGAATTTTGTTTAGCTATGAAGCGCACTTCTCGTTGAATGGCTACGTCAACAAACAAAACTGCCGCATTTGGAGTGAAGCTAATCCACAAGTGTATGTCGAAACACCGTTACATTCAGAAAAACTCACTAATTGGTGCGCTTTATGGGCTGGTGGAATCCTTCTTCAAAAAGGATGAAGGCCATAACGATACAGTCAATGGTGATCGGTATAGAGCCCTGATTACTAACTTTTTCATTCCTGAATTGAACAATCATGATGTCCAGAAGCTGTGGTTCCAACAAGACGGCGCAACACGTCACACAGCTCGTTCCACAATCGATTTATTGAAAGACACGTTTGGTGACCGCCTAATTTCACGTGTTGGACCTGTGAATTGACCTCCAAGATCTTGTGATTTAACACCACCAGACTATTTTTTGCGGGGCTATGTAAAGTCATTGGTCTATTCGGATAAGCCACAAACGCTTGACCATTTGGAAGACAACATTCGCCGTGTTATTGCCGATATACGGCCACAAATGTTGGAAAAAGTTATCGAAAATTGGACGACCAGATTGGACTACATCCGAGCCAGCCATGGCAGTTATATGCCAGAAATCATATTTAAAATGTAATCCCACTTTCGAATGAAAAAATTCATGTCAATCGAATAATACATCGTTGTTTTATTACAATTTAAAGTTATATACCTCTAAAAAAACACCCTTTAGAACTTGGGCACATACATGGATAATGCAGGTACCTGATTTGCTTGTAATTCTCTGTTTTATATGAAATTTTAGAAATTGTTTTGATCTAGCGGAAAATACAATAAACGACATCGTAATGAAACAGAAAGTTATCTGGCAATGAAAATTTGATGCATTGTGTTTTACATGGCCTGATATATGTAATTTTAAAATTTATTAAAATATTTGTGAACGCATAGTCCTTAAATTCTATGTTGCCATTGCAGCCAAATGAAGAAACAAAAGTAAATGTATGCATCTTATAATAGAAAAATATATCTAATATTTGAGAATCACCATCCTTCTGTATCTTCTCTATATGATAATTATAATAATACAATCAAATACGATCAATGTGAAAATATAAAGTGAACATCAGCCTTCCATTCCAGGATTATATCTGGATTAATTGGATTAAAAATAAGAGCAACAAGTTAATTTTCATTGTCAGATTTTCATTTAAAATTTGAATTAAATTGATAAATACAATTAAAAAAGTTTTATTAATCTTACGAAATTTATTTTCAACGAAGTTAGAGCTTTTACAAAATATTCTAATTTAAAAACTTTTTTTTATATAAAAACAGCTTCACACTGTTGCATAACTTAAAATATCTACATGAATATAAATAAAACATTGCTTAAATATTTTTTCCTAATGGCAGATTATGATCAGTTAAACAGAGTCCATCAATCCATATAGATAGTACATCCCCGAAAGCAGGTCTCTCTTTTAAGTGCGTCGCCATATAGGCGGATACCAATCGTTGCATGTAATTTTGACGCCCAGCTTTTTCCCAGACGGCGCCTAAGCTTTGACGACGCTAATCTGTATTAGGATTTAATTTCGCGTATAATCATACGACATGGCCAGTGTCGATTTTCTGCATCATCAAAATCCATCGACTTGGCCCGGAGTCGATCCCGCAACCTTGGGTACATAAGGCCAGCAACAAACCAACCATGACATCCAGCCGATACATCGCTTATGTATGATATACAAGGATTGATAACTCTATACTTCCTAAGCTAATTCTTGCAAAATGGAATATTTTACAGTTTTTAAGGCAATCCTTACTAAAATACTACATAAGCCAGTTAATGAATATGTATATACTACTGTACTTTTGTTCCCGATACCTTCTAAATTGTTCATGTCTTTTTGCTCTTAATATGTATATACTAATCTATTTTAATTATGTATCAAAATTCTGATCATTGTTTAAACTTCAGAAAAAAGTTATGCAAAGTTGCTAAGTACATTTTTTCAAAGAAACTTTGCATTTATTTTTGAAACATGAATATTGAAAATTGAAACATGTTCATTGCTATAAAAATGTTTAAGTTTACAGAAGTCTGTGCATGCACATCTAAAAGAAATGCTTAATTTACAACGCAACAAGGGTTGATTTCAGATATACTTAAGATTAGGGAAAAAAGGAATAATGATATAACATGAATATTAAATAGCATATTTGTGCGAGAAGAAGACAATCTCGTTTATTCCAAAAAGCTAATTATAAAACAAGTAATATAGAAAAAATTCAGTCAATTCCTTCTTAGCTCAACAAAGAATTTTTTTTAGTTACTTTTTATTAAATATTTAAAATTAATATAAATACAGTTAAACCTGTTTGTGTGCGGTAAATAGGGACCGCATAAAAGAAATCGCTCAAAAATATTCACAAATTTCATAAATACTAACATATAACAAACAATTTTGTCGATATACTACAAAACACTTTTTATACGGTGGATAGGGACCTAATAAAAAAGTCGCACTTAAGAAAAATGTCAATTATTTATGAAATTTATGAGAAAATACTTCCAAACAAAATAAATAATTAAATTCCACATTGAAACATTTTAAAAACATTTGATTTTTCATTGTATACACGGATAAATTTTTAAAATGCTCATACATAACTCTCACTGCTACTCATCGTAATCAAAAGCACGCATCTTCCTGTGATAAATTAGTTCAAAATCGCTTTCGTCACTTTATGATAAAGTTGCAATTAATTAATTCTTTTGGCACCATAAAGTAAGGGATAAGTTTTTGTGACGATGGTCAGTTGCTTCTGAACGTCCCGATAAACAGATATGCGTGTGATCGAAGGTGTTTTTCTAATTTCAACTCCTTTCGAGATAGTATATATTTTAAGAGAATGCTTTTCCGAATTGTTGGAAAACTAGATTCCAGCATATATTGTGTCCACTTTCAAAAATCCCGGTTATCTCCATGCACGTCTTCATAATCCATCAAATTTTAATAATGCCACTGTCATTGAAAGTTTCGTCTTCAAGCAAGTGCGTTGAGAAAAAGCAATGTAACGTGCATTGTCGAGAGACTGTTTATAACCAATGGACAGAGCGTCTTGAAGTGTATGTACGTACATTGTTAGAAAACATTACAGGGTGCTAAAACCGTTGAAATTCATATACCGCATAAAAAAGATCGCACAAAAAATCGCATAAAAAAGGACCGTACAAAACCATGTAAATACATATGACAGAATCACAATATAAAGTGACAAAATAGGAGATTTTCCTTGCAATTTTCCATTTTCCTTACTATATTTGGTGTTGGACTATTTTTTGTAATTTTTAACAATTTATTAATTAATTATTCTAATAAAATAGTATATTAAAAAAATCACACTCTAAGAAATTAGGTCATCCCAGTTGGAATTCGAACACACGACCTTTTGGATTAGAAGTTTAACGCGCTATCCATTGCGCTTCAAGAACACAACGATCGAAATTGCTTTCTTTATATGCTGCTGGATTATTATTTTTGTTTGTTATTATTTATTAAGTGTTTAGTTTAATTAATGAGTTAATACTTGAAAATACTGTTTTAACATCAAGTGTCATCCACTACAAGTTTTTCTTTTTACTTATCCATCAAAGTGATGAGCTTTTGTGTGATTTTTTTCTAATATTCTTTGATCCTAGATCATTTATATGGTACCGATACACAATTATTATATTTGCATAAAGGAAAGATTAGCTCAAATTTATCTATTATATGCAGGGTTTCTTTAAATAATGTTTTTCAATGTTTATGTGCATTTTTATAATCAATGTTATTTTTTAATTGTTTTATAATCTTATTGCATGATTTAAAAAATTATATTTTTAGTTTGGTTTTTCTACTTCAAAGAATATTTGTTATATAAAAGCTTATCACACTGTTTTGGTATTTTCTTCATAGAGCAATAAAATTTAATTTATTTATCAGTAAAGTTCTAGATTTAGAATATTTTTAAAGTAGAAATCATCCGAAGGTCTTTTAGAGTTTTGAAGAAAATCCCTCGCTATAAAAATCATTCCATCAATGAAAAATTACTTCAAAGCAAAGTGCTCACAAAGCATCGAACGTAACAAACTTAAATAATTTTTTAAAGAACCTATTAATAGAATGCACTTATTAATGGAATGTTTGATTAAAATAAAGAAAAATGCAAGGGAAAACTAAATTAAAAGCCTTGAAGCCTTACCAATTAAAAAAAACACAAGCTAATATATTCGCCAAGAATAAGAACCATTTTGTTACAATATAAAATACAGGCAATTCATATTTTGGAAATATTCATTTATGAATTTTATTATTCTGAAACAATCTTCATCAAAATATGTAACTTTTATTAAATTTTGTATTAATAAGCTTTTATAAACATATAAATATTTGGGTAAAATTTTAGCAATATATAAAAGTATTAAATTAGAATTTATAAAATGCCCCATTTTACATGAAATAAAAATAAATTGGAACAAGGGTTTTTCTTTCAAATACATCTAAATCAAATACAGAGAAAATTGTTTAACATGAAACAGGGGACTGAAATATGTTTTCGTGTTAAAGGGATATTGCAAAAATATTTAAATATAAATAAACATATATTTAACAAAATTAAATTTATTAGAGTGCATTTTATTTAAACATATATGTATACATGCAGTAAAAAATAAGTGAAAAAAAAAAAAAAACCTTAAACAAAAAACTTAATGAAATTTAACACTAGATTTTCAAGCTTTTTGAAACATAAAATATTCATTGAATTTTTGGACAATAATTTGATTTTTTGCTTCACATTGTCTTATTTTAGCATAAAATATTTTTCGATTTCGATATAATCCATTTTGATAATCATTTCTCCATTGGAATGTGCTTCTAAATAACTGCGTATACTTTTCATGATGTTCCTCATTTTGAATACGTAGGAACAGAAGCAACGTTATTCATTTCATTTTCGTCTTCAGAATTACCTCCAATGATGTTTTTTGAACAAACTCAAAACTGACTCGTGTCACAGGGTATTTTATGAGTTTTTTTTTTCGTCTAGGGTCATTCGAGGGTGTGGCCGTTTATTCCGAGGATATTTCAAACCTAAGTCAGCCTCCTTTCTGTGAAATATGTGAAACCACCTTTTCTTCATTTGGCATTCTTCTTAAATCTCAACTGCACGGGTGCTATTTGCCGAATCTTGTTCATTCTCAGAAGAGAAATCTGTTCATGTAAAGATATTTTCATTTCGTGTTAAAAGAAAGAAAAATGTATGAAAATACAAAGTAGTTTGTCGGAACCGTTGTATTATTTCGCGTTATCCGATATTTCGTCTTAAGCGTTTTTGTGCAAAATGTATTCATTTTAAACATACATTGCAATTATTCATTTAATTTATTGTTTATTATACGTTGTGGAATTTTCAATACTCAAACATTTATAAATGTTCTCTAAATTTTTAACAAAAATCAATCTTTTACTTCCCCCGCTAAGAAAAAATATTTTTTGCAAAAATCCGTTTCTTTTTTAATGAAAAACAGTTCTATAAGATATTCTACATTCGAATATTTTACGTTATTTTATATTTTATTAATAGTTAACGTTCTTATTTATTTTAGAAAATATTTGACCTAAATATGTTTTCCCCTTCAGGCATTTTAATGAATGCAAATCTGACAGTTTTCTAAAAAAAGTATATAGAAAAAAAAAAGTGAGAAAGTTTTTCAGAAATTTTCGTTTTCTTATCAACGCTTTTTTTTCGAACTGTCACTTTGAGCTTTTTTTGTTTATTGTTACCTAAAGCACAGTTTAGAAGAATAACAAAAATCCGTAAAGGTATTTGTTGATTGTACTAAAAGAATATTTGTCGATCATTTTTCTTTTCACCGAACAGATTATATTTTTCGAGGCGGGAAAACATACATATATATCAATTAATGCATAACATTTACTTAAAAGGTATATGTATCAAAAATATCAAATAATATGTACTAAATACTATTAAAAATATGTTTGTGCAATCAGAGCAAAAAAATTAGACTTGTCCGATTATGTGTTTCTTCATTTCGAAACACTTTTGTTCTGAAATGTCAAAAACGAATATTGGACACAACCAGATTAATTTTATTTCCGTCAAGGCAATTTAAGAACAATAATGAATAGTTGTGAATTCACTTTATATTTAGCACAAAAACTTGTGTAAATAAACAAAATCAGCTCTTGCTCTTTAAAGGTAAGAAAATACTTCTTAAAAGCACAATTTATACCATTAAATTAAGCCTCACTTTCAGTTTTTGTTAAAAAATTAAAATCAGGGTTCAGATACATCGTTTTAAAGCAATAAAATGAACTTAATTTATTAATATCATTCTACAACTTTCTCTGCGTGTGTATGAGCATGCGCAGAGAGTGAAAAGTATGTATTCGAAATAAGTTTAATGGAAGTTGTCAAAGCTTTTTCTTGAAATATCTCAGCTCTAGGTTCATGAGATATATTTTTAAGTTCGAAATATTAATAAGGAATTCAAGGAATACTATCATACTAAGTTCATTGAAAACTTCCTGAACTGAATGAAATATAATCGCAAATATCAAATTATGTCAAAGATTTCCAGACTGCGGGGTCTATAATAATGCTTCAAAAAACATACATCATCAGAATTTTACGATTCAGGGATTGTAAATGGAATATCTAGATATATATTTCAAAATGTTAACCCATTTACGTAAACTGTACGCTTTCTCGGCGTGTAGCTTTTAACATCTTGTAACAGCTTGTAACATTTTATTGGAATACATTACATTTCATTCGTTTTCTGCAATTTTTACAAAATAATCTCTCTCTCAGTACAAGAATATGTAAGTTTGGAACTTAAAATAGTACGATTTAGTATGTGTAAAAATACCCCTCTTTTTCATAATCAAAAATAATTGCTATTTTTTTTTTATTTGTATGAAATGTTTGCTATGGAATCGAATTCGGTATTAAAGTACAGGTACATGACTAATTAAAATACATTTGCTTTTATTAAACTATGCAAAACAAAATAAAGTTAAAACAGGTCAAGGCCATCTATAAAAAGGCTTTTTCGTTTTTTCATTAGGAAAAAAATAAGTATTATAACTAATGAATCTTCCCACCGATCAGTAATTTGTCAAAGAAAAAATTTACTTTTTTTGTTTATATCAAATTATTTATATTTATTTTAAAACAGCGTTAAAGATTCTGCAAAATTTCATGAATATAAAACATATCTCATAAAAAAGTAATGCCAGTTTTTTGCTTTAATATTTTTGTTGAACAGTTTCACAGTTGTATGTCAATAACTATAATGACTAATTTTGTCTTACCATAAATTAAAAATTTAGGAACTTTTATCTATTATAGAAATAATTTAACGATTCATTTATTTCTTTAAAGTACTTTATAGATTTCGTATAAGGAAATCTTACTAATTAGAAGATAAATTAATAAAATATTTGTGGCTATACTAAATGTAACTACCTGCAACATTAATATTAATGTAGAAACTTAATATTCTATATTTGTATTGTTTTGGGAAGTGAATGTACTGGGGAAGTAATATTAACACATATAACATTTAAAAAAAAAAGCAAAATAACTTTTATTATTTTTTAAAACATTTTTTTTTGCGGTACCTTAGGAAATAAGAAAGAAAATCCTGAATAGGTCCCTAACAATCAAGATTGTAAGTCAGCGTGAGCTAGAGGTATAGGAATAACGGAAGAACTAGAAGCTGCCATGATCTTAATTTGACTTTAATAAGATCTTAAGACTTAAACATCTAATATATTAGATAATAATAATATACGTGAGAGATTTAACGGTGGCTAAACACACAATATATATATATATATATATATATATATATATATATATATATATATATATACCGAAATAACGTAACCCGGACCATTATCAAAACTAACTCGCCTAAACTCAATTCCAATATTTTATCACTGATACCAACATTAAATAGTCACTCCTACCTTAATGTCGATCGATCAATCCAGTCCTACTGGAAGTTGTGGCTTTACTGGAGTACAATGGTATGCCCCTTGACCTAATGGCACTCTGTAACGAATAACTTCTTTTAGCTCTTTCACTCAATCTTTCCAAAACCTCTTCATACTTGAATCATAACATTCCTCAAACTGCCACCCAGCTTACTCAAACTTCTGATATTTAAAATCTTCCTAATGTGCATCTTTCCTTTACGCTTGACTTCTTGGATTTGGTTGAAAAAGAGTTGACATTAATTCTGGCCCCAAAGGACATGTTAATGAAAAGACGCGAAAACTCCTCAAAATCCAGTCCAAGAAGCAAAACGTGATTTGTTCGAAGTTCTTAAAGGCCTTTAAGAAATTACGTGCCTAAATTGTATTTTTATAAACTTCTAACTTTCCATGCTCTATTTAAATTTTAACTTCGGATAGTCATTTTAACCATTAATTTCCAATATATTTAATTCAAACTTTAATTTTCACTATTTATCTTAAGTTTAATTTTTTAAAATTCCTCTTTAATTTGAACTCTCGACAGCCACATAAAAAAATTTCACTTATTTAACTAGACCAACATTAACAGTAATGTATTTTAATCACAGTAGATTCTTCCTTTACAAAATACATGGGCGTGCCCCATCGAGGTAATGAACCCAGGAAAAAACCATATGTCTTAGTTGGAAAAACGAGGGTCTCACCTCCTCCCCCTTTAGTCAACTTAATTCTACTTAAAAAACAATTACAATCTTCTTTCATTAAGCTTAACTTATATCCTGTCGGATTTGCAAAACTTTGAGAATTGGCTTTCTATCGAGGATTTAGGGTCTGTCAACCTTTTAAGTCACTTGGAATAACAAATTTTTACATAATACCATTAAATTTTACAATTTTTATACATTGTATATCACTTTTAAATTAACTAATTTTCATATATACATTTCATCTGGATTTTCCGATAAACTTCCCCTCTAATCGCGCAGCGCTGTTAACGTTATTGTTAGTAAACTGTCTATACGCCGCGTTTCCCCAAAACAGGTGTACATTAATATAAAGGGTGTTTTTTTTAGAGGTATAGAACTTTAAATTGCAATAAAACAACGATGTATTATTCGATTGACATGATTTTTTTTTTCGAAAGATAATCTTGTGGCATTACATTTTAACTATGATTTCTGGCATAGGACTGCCACGGCTGTCTCGGATGTTGTCCAATCTGGACATCCAATTTTCGATGACTTTTTCCAACATTTGTGGCCGTATATCGGCAATAACACCGCGAATGTTGTCTTCCAAATGGTCAAGCGTTTGTGGCTTATCCGCATAGACCAATGACTTTACATAGCCCCACAGAAAATAGTCTAGCGGTGTTAAATCACAAGATTTTGGAGGCCAATTCACAGGTCCAAAACGTGAAATTAGGCGGTCACCAAACGTCTATATCAATAAATCGATTGCGGCACGAGCTGTGTGACATGTTGCGCCGTCTTGTTGGAATCACAACTTCTGGACATCATGATTGTTCAATTCAGGAATGAAAAAGTTAGTAATCATGGCTCTATACCGATCACCATTGACTGTAACGTTGTGGCCTTCATCGTTTTTGAAGAAGGATTCCACCAGGCCATAAAGCGCACCAAACAGTCAGTTTTTCTGGATGTAACGGTGTTTCGACATACACTTGTGGATTAGCTTCACTCCAAATGCGGCAGTTTTGTTTGTTGACGTAGCCATTCAACCAGAAGTGCGCTTCATCGCTAAACAAAATTCGCTTATGAAAATGGGACCATTATTTTCGAAATAAAATTTCACAATTTGAAAGCGTTGTTCAGGCGTGAGTCTATTCATGATGAATTGCCAAAACAAACTGAGAATAAATCACTTGACAGCTGTTAAATCGGTCGCCATCTTGGAAAGTAATGCCAACTTAAACTTCTATACCTGGAAAAAAAACACTCTATATAACAATATATATACATAAACTATATAATTACAAACATTTTTCAATAAATCTTTAAAACTAACAACCAAAGGAATTGTCGCATCGCAGCGAAGTCATGCATAGAAATAAACAAATGCATATTTAAAATTGTTTTCTCCATCATTTTGAAAAAAAAAATTACAAGTCAAAATCTCATTTTGCATCTTCTAGAAAAATGCACTCATTGTAGTGTGAACTTTGGCTTGACGTTTTAAATTTTAAATACATGACTCTGACTTGCTTCTCTGCAATAATACTTCCGTCCACTTGTTCGAAATATAAAATTAAACGATACAACCTGAATTTTAGGACTTTTAGTTGACATCTCCTACTACGACCTCCAGTGAGATCGATCGGTTGGTTTTCACTCCTCCTTTCCTTTCCTGACCATTTTGTTGTTGACTCCCTCTTCTTCTGGTATCCTCGCTGCCTGATCTTCTTTGCTTTTTGATGTAGGGGCTGTATTGCTTTTCTCGGCTGCTCCTGGCTCGGACTAGTTCTCCTTGTATTTTCATGTCAATGTCTTGTTGGGACTCTACTGTTGTAAACCTTTCTTGGTCTGAGGTTATACCCGCTTGTGCTGACTGTGCCCACTGTTTCTTCTGTTCGGCCTTTTTTCTAAATTTTAGTAAATCGTTATTATAGCTCTACGACAATGCTGTTTTAGTTACTGTATGTTCTAAACCCTTCTTGATCTTCCTCTCTGGTCCTCCAGATCCAGATTCACGCAATCGTTTATATCCTATGTTCTGTTAGACTGGGTTCAAACCAAGAGTCAGGTTGTGATCTGATATGTGGTCCGCGCTTATCGGCCTTATCTGTGTGTCTTTCATCTCGATCTATCTTAAAAAACTTATCCGTTTTTCCTGTAACTCACGCTTTACACCTGACTCCTTCTTCCTACCATACTGCGACTCATTTGATCTGCGTTGTACTCTTTCAAAACTACTCGAATCATGGTGTGAACTATTGCTATTCGAAATACACGTTCTTATCCCCATCTCGTCACATTTTTTTTTCTATGACAATATATTCTAACTTGAACGACATTAATCGTTAACCTTTTTCCCGATCTCCATATTACTATGTTATTATTTGTTACTTCTGACACTCTATACGGACCTCCAAATTTTGGTTTAAATTTAGCTACGACTTTCTTTGTTGCTGAACTTAAAGGATGTGTTTTTATCAAGACCCAATCATTCGCCTTAAATTGCATATCACACCTGAGTCTATTATATTTCTCCCATTTTTCAAGTTAAGCTTTTGTGTTTCGTCTAGCTTCATCAAATAAGCTCTCAATTTATCGTACTGCAAATTCAGTTCTGTCCAATACCATCACTAATTTCTGAAATGGAGTAATCAACTTTCGACCTAAAAATAATTCTACAGGGGTTTTCCCTGTCGTTTTATTCACTGCTGTATGAAAAGCAGAAGAAAACTCACGTAAGAACTGGTCCCATGTATCATATTGATCATTCACTTAATTTGCAATCATTTGCACAAGATCGCGACTCACGCGTTCGGTTCTATTTGCCTGAAGTCTATATACAACAGTCTTCAAATGATCACTTTGAACATCACTAACTTTCAAAACATTCCTTTGCCTCATGTCGCCTCGACTAAAATTCTCAATCGAACCCCTATTTCTGTGGTCCCCCCTACTAAAATCGCCCTTTTGAACTCCATTTCTAAATTGGTATTCTCTATTGTTAAATCTTCGATCATCCTTCTGAAATATATCCCTTTGCTGTAAAGCCACTGATTTCCTTGACGGCCATTCTCATAGTTACCCCTATAAACATTTCTGACATTACTCGGTCTACGCACAACTTCCGAATTTAGCCACTTTATTCGACTCTCATCAGCATTAGACATACTACACTCATTCCAACCTCGTCTTTCAACATTATCACTATTCCCCGAAACTCGCCTTGCTTTGCATGAATATCTTTCCTCAAACTTAGATAAGACCTCCAGCAGTTGTACCGTGTTTTGAGGATTTCGAGCCTCCACACAATCCTGGACTTAGGGTTCAAATCTTACGAAAATATGAACTACTAGTACATCCTCTGACATCCCCAGTTTTAGTTTTTTACTCAGTTTTAATCAATCATAAGCAAATTCCCTTGGCTCGTGGTACCGTCTTTGTGCTGAGACGCACACAACTTAATCTCTAAATATTTCTTATTGCGCATGGCAGGGAATGCTTTTGACAACGCAGCTTTTAAGAGGTCACTTCACGAAAATCCATGAAATAATCGATTTTTCAATTTTGATTGAAACATAAAATACCATTCTTTTTCTTTCTAATGCAGTTTAAATTTTTGCTCTAGCTTAATTAGAAGTATTTTTAATATTTTTTTTTAAAAAGTTGTTTACATCTGTCAAACACCAAAACCGCTGATTGCCACGCCCTCTCAAATCAAAACAAAAGACACATGCTACTTTTCAGCCTTATCAAATGGTTTAAATTGATTAAAAGAATTTATTTTGATCAGCAGCTTATCCAGGAAAGAAGTGAAGTGAATAGTTATAGATGTTTGTTTACTTACAGCCTATTTTTTACCTCCTTAAATGCAACGGATTTCTGCGATCGTTTTCAATAGTGTTTTCCATCAAAAACATTAATAAAACATTTACAAACGTTTTTTAAACTCTGTTAAGTAATAAAATGTTTAAAAAATGAAAGAGTTTGGAAAGAAATGTACAACATTCCAAACTTTTATAGATTTAAATGTTGATAAGTCAGACAATTTCAACATAAATAAATCAGCTTTAAAATCTAAGTTAGGTAAGTTTAATAAAGAAAATGTTTCTTTTTTAGATTCATTTGAATGTTTCTGTGAAATTCCTGACATTATACTGTTCTTTTGTGCTTTGAAACAACATTAATTACATAAAATTAATGTAAAAACCAAGGTATTCACATAAATTTTGGTCACCAAATCTAGGGTTTGGCTACAAAATTGTTAATATGTTGTAACTTTTGTGGTCTTATTCAAACATTTCTTATTACCAGGTTTTCTAAAACAGTAGTTAATTAAAAATGGTACAAAATTATATGAAGTGGACACAATAAATTTCATATGCTATGAGGTCTATTTAAAAAGTAGCAGTTGCAAAAATATTTTGCGGAGTTATGCATTTGTCACTTACACCATAGTGGTTTTGTGATTCCATGCATACATTAAATAATGAGACAGAGAAAGTAACCAAAGTGTCTATGGCTTTAGCTGCTGCCGAAACAATATTTAATAATGGATAACCAAATGTACCAGTGGCTATCAATGGTACCTGGCTAAAAATAAGCTATATATTTCTAAATGGTGTTGTTACGGCAGTTAGTTTGGACACTGGGAAAGTTGTTGATGCTAAAATATTATCGCAGAAATGTTTGTGTAATTTTAACAGCGATGTACATAGCAATGAGTGTTCGGCAAGTTACATTGAAAATAGTAGGGGAATGGAAGTTGAAGAGGTGCACTTTTTTCTTGCATCTCTCATCACTCGCAGACATTACACAATTTACGATATACACACTATTTGGACTATATGGGAACTCTAAAGCATACAAATCAGTTTTAGAATCTAAGGATATGTCAATATTGAACAATTAGAATGTGTTTATCATGTTGAGAAAATGATGGGGACATGACTTAGGGCCTTAAAATTAAAATTAAAGGACAGAAAGCTTAAAGACAAAAAATCTCTAGGATACCGTAATGGCTTGACAGATGCTGAAATAAACAAATTGCAAAGTTACTATGTTTTGGCTGTTCAAAACAACTCGGAAAAATTTGTCAGCCATAAGGCAAGCTATATGGGCTATAATTTTTGATAAAATATTCACAGGTTTGAATCTACGACACGGTTTATGCCCCATGGGATGTGACTTGTGGTGTAGATTTAATATGTCCACATACTGAAAGGTTACACATACAAGCATAAACACGACTTACCTATTGTAATTAGGAATTACATAAACAAAGTATTTAGAGGTCACTAAACTTGAACATTTATCTGGATGCTTGCTTGATAAAACTCAAAATATTAGTGAAAGCGGAAATAGTTTTTGGTGTATAATTCCAAAAACTGTATTTGTGCAATTGGGAACTTCAAAAACTATAGTACATGAAGCTATATACTTATATAATTAAAGCTTCATTACCAAATTGAAAGTTTTAGATGTATTAAACATTCAACACCTGAATTTTACCAATGTCGAGCATTGCAAAAAATTAATAGATCATCTGTGTATTAGGAAAGCAAAATAGTCAGTTTTACAATGAACCAAAGAAGCCAGAATTAAAAACAAACAATTAAAATGTAGGCAAGAAGATGATCTTGCAGATGACACTAGCAATCCAAGTTATAGTTCTGGTATGCATTAGTTAATAGTAAGTTTGTACTTTAAATCACTATTTCTCAAAAGTGTAAATTTCAACACAAAAGGAACATTTTTGAAAAAACTACTTATTTTACAGCCTTGAAACTTTGCACATATGTTAACACTATACAAATAAATATTTTAATGAGAGATTTTGTCAAAAAAATTATTAAAAAATATTTATGGATTAAAATGTACAAGAATTTTCATCGTTTTAAAATTTTTGACGTGTTACTCCACATATGAATTTTTAAAAAAAGAATTAATCCAAATTTTGAAAAATGCTCCCATTAAAATAATAAAAACAATACAATGAATACACAAAAAAAAATTCATGACTGTACAACCGGCCAATTTTTAAAAATTGTTCCTTAAACTTGGTCATTTTTAACATTACGGAGATAGGGAAAATGCTGCGTGAAGTGACCCCCTTAACTGTGCAAAGTCCGTGGCGGTATTCTGGACTAACGGTGATCCAAATATCTGATACCAATCTTGGGCCCTCCCCAGAAGATGACCTTTCAAATCAGCACATGACAAATCACTGAGTATCTCTAGTAATCTTATTTGATTGTCAATACCCGCTAAAAATTCCTGAAAGTTCTCGGACCCGGAAAAATACGCTTCTGATAAAACATTAAACCCCCTCTCGCGCTTCTTACCTTGGGGTCATATAAATCGAATTTAGTTGGGCGCCAAGGTGAGGGTGCCCTTCTCCTTGATTATTAGCGTGAGCTAGAGGTGTAGGAATAACGGAAGAACCAGAAGCAAACATGATCTTAATATGACTTTATTAAGATATTTAACTTAAACGTGTTTAACAAATTAGATAATAATATATTTGGGAAAACCCCCTACGGTGGCTAAACGTCAAGTTCATACTTGAAATTCAGAGAGGCAGGGCTACTGGGGCTGCTTTTTTAGGCATTCAGAAGGCTTTCTACAGGGTTTGGGTCAGTGGTCTCATCTAAAAACCTGTTACTAATAATTTTCCCCTAGCTCTAATTTACCTCATTCATTCATATTTAGTTAATAAACTATTAAAAGTTAAAGTTAATGATACTTTTTTTTCTACTTTTTATATTCATTATGGTGTACCCTAAGGAAGACTTATTGGATGCTTGCTGTTCAACATTTATATTAACAGTATCCCCACTCATCCACTATTACAATTATTTATACGTACGATGCTGCTATCTCGGCTACATACAAAAATCATGAAACCCTCACTGAAGCCTTCAATTTTCTCTTCCACCTTCTCGAAAACTTTTTAATACATGGAAAATCAAAATTAATGTCGATAAAACAAAAGCTGTACTCTTCACCAGGAGAAGCAAGCCATGCACATCTCCAACTCTGTATTCCACACCACTACACTGGTCTCAGAGCACGAAGTACCCAGTAGTACTCCTAGAAAAAAAATTATCTTGGAAACAACACACCATTTACGCGCGTGAAATATTGTGGAACGCCTTACGCTCAATGTACCCTTTAATTTGCCGGAATTCTCAAATGAATCTATACAACAAAGTACTTCGCTACACTGTAGTCTTGTAGCCCATTTTAACGTATGCCAGTACTGTCCACGGAGGTAATTTAAGTATTAACTTACTGGAAAATGCTCAAAATGATTTTATTTGAAGTGTCACCAAAGCTTGCAAATATACTAAAAATAGAGAAATTTACAAAGTTATTAAAATTTTACCTTTCAAAGTTTATATTCAAAAATTGGCAATTGTTTCCTACACTCCTCACATTAAACTATGACTGAGCGTGCCATACTTTCTCGCCTTCCTACCCCAACTGAAACTTTTGAACCCCGTACCGGGACTTCCTGTAAAAAGGAAACGCAACGGACAGACGCAAGTTCTTTGCCCGCATCAATCCGCAGCACCTTCAAAGGTGTAATTTTCATTTAACCGCATTTCTACTTTTAAGTGTAAATTTTAACTGTAAATATTTATTTTCTGTAATATGAACATATGTACCATCTCCATATCTGGCTGTTATTCAAACTCAAGCAACGACATCAGTAATTAAATTTGTTGATAACCTTCCAAGCATCAATAAATATAATGTATTTAATCTCGAGAAATAAGATTCCAAAGTGAATAAAAAGAGGTCCAGAAATATTCTCTTAGAATCTTATAATCCCCCTAACATTAATTATGGTTATTCCCTTGTAGGGAATGACCTCTTCTTCTAAATTTACATTATATTTTTATGTATAATTATTTTCTTAATTTGTTTTATTATTCTGCAACCCACACAGGTAACCTATCTCTTATCTTTTCGTAACTCCAGGGCAGCCAATAGAGTGTTGTGGCTCACTGATCATTCTCATCCAATAGCAGACGAGTCTCTTGTCTGTTTTCCACTAAAATTTCACACTACTTCAGATACCTCCGAAACAGTCATCTTAGCCACACACTCTTGATCCATGCGGTGTCCTCCAACCAGGAAGATTCCACCCAATTTCATGCCTCTCAACATCAAAGTCCCAATACTTTTAGATACGGAACGGAGGAACGTTTTGCGTTCCATTTCCCAATGATGTTCAGCGTTGGAGAAGTTCTTACTTAGCAAAAAATAATGTTTTACTTATCTGGCAACGTGAATCGTAACAATGTGCGATTCTGGGTCACAAAAAACCCACGTGAAGTCAAGAGGACTGAAAGAGATTTAGCAAAGAATAATGTTTCCTGTACAGTGTCGCAAAGATATATGGTTACTTTGATTCACCAAGCAAACTGTTGAACTGTAAATGTTACCCAGATATGTTGCATTTGTGATTGCTCCCTCAAACCAATGCTGACATTAGGGATTATTTCTTCAAAAAAAACGAGGTCTCTCATATTCACATCCCAGTTTATGGCTGCCTAAGTGATGACTTTTTCTCATTGCTAGATTAAGAATGACCTTATTTAATTAGATGGTCTTCCAGATTACCTGATTTTCCGCACTGCATCTTCTTCACGCGGAGGTACAGTAAGGATATTGTTTACGTACTCTCACTACAGAAATCCTTAGTCGAGATCAAAACCGCTTCAGTGCTGTTGTGCGGACAATTGACAGGGCAATGCTACAAAATGCATGGAATGACCTCGATTATCTTCTGGACGAGTGTCGCGTCTTGGTCAGTTTGTAGTAATTTCCATACATTCTTCATGCGCATACGTGTAACACTTTTGACCAAATGATTTTGTATGTATACATATCAAATCAATTTGTTTAAAATACTTTTCAACTAAAATATAAATACGCTTCCTTCCATTATTCTACTAATTTTAGCTGAATATTAAAAGTCAGAAGGAAAAATAAAACTTAAGGAATGTTCACGTTCGTGTAAAGTTTTATTTCAATCCAAAATAAAAATAATAAATTCCCTTCAAAAGTGTCAAAAAAGTAAATTCCCATAAAATATTACATAAATCTGGCTTAACAGTAAAAAAAAAAAAAAAAAAAAAGTTACATTTTCGTCACGAATTGAAGATATCAATTTCTTTCGAATCATCGAAGAGAATTGCAAATATGTATCCTTTCCTATTAAAATGGGATGTGTATATCACCTATTACACTCTACCTACGCAATGCTATTACGAAACAAAAAATAAAGACTAATAAATGATCGTAAATGGATTAAATGATTTGAAAGCAATAAATTTGTGATGTTTTTATCCAAAGGGAACGTGACAAGTTAAGTTACTATAGTAACTATAAATGGTCTTTAAATCTAAATAACATATTACAGAACATTATGCAGTATTTAATTAATAAAATAAAATACATTTTATGTTCAGAATGAAGAATCATAGAAATCATATAAAAAATGATAAAGATTATATACATGAAAAATTTGTCAGAAAATCTAAAACATGTGACCCTAATTATAATTTAAATAAACGTATATATTAACTTTAACTGTGTTTATTATTTCTAAAAAATATGCATTACATGATTTGTTATGCAAAATAATTTGTATTAGGAATTTTTTTTTGTTTATCTTTAAAAATTATATCTTTTATACAAACGAATTATTATAATTTATTTTACATAATTTTATTGTTGGCACGTTGTAATTCTCCTATTTCAATGATATTTCTTTCTCTTTTGAATCGATAAAAATATTAATATAGTTCTTTTTTATTGGTTTATCAGTTACCTCAAAAACCGGCATATGATGTGCACCTATACTTTCAAGCTGTAAATTTTAATTTTAAGGTATAATCTCCATATAACGTGCAGCCCACTTTTTACGAAGAAACCTGAAATCTACGTGAACAGTTCTCTTATGTTTTAAAGTAATTTTTTCGAGGTATTCAACGTTTAGAAAAAATTACATAGTCTAAAACTACACCTTAAGATAATAAGGAATGACATTTCTTTTAAATAAACAGTATTTTGTGACATATGGAAGTCTTATTTTGTATCTATGCTCATCTTTTATTTATTTATTTATATTTTTAAAGCTCTCATTTTTATACGCTGGGTTTTACGGTAATTTTAAAGTCTATCAGTGGCCAACTAAGTGTTCCAATTACTACGATTGATTGACACTTATACAGAGGTCAGGTGTAACTTCCCCTAGTTGCCTCTATATTGAGAGATAGCTATAAATAGTAAATTCAGGTATAATAAAGCATTAATTTGTACTATGTTGCTTTAGAAAAAATAGTGAAAAAACTTGATTTAGCATTTTTATCGCAGGATGATTGTAGAGGCTCCAAGCATTAGAACTAGTAACAGCAAAACGGTTGTACTTTTAAAAAAGATTGATAGCAGTAGTAATTAATATTTACCAAGAGTGAATTCCCAAGCAGAAACCGGGTCTTAATGTCAGGCTTGTGTCCCGTCAAAGGCTACTGAAAGTTTACTAGAACAAGAGAATTGCAAAAGCAGTTTAGTGCAACAAAGAGCAGATGCACTACAAATCGTGGAAAATTGAAATCAAGGAGCAACTGCAAAAGTCCAATTCAGAGTTTGGGAGATGAAATGAAACAGGCCACCAGGAAACTGAAACCAGTACCAGGGCAACTCACCAGATATGGTCGCAAATTTCTTATACCACTTACCTACAGCTCATAGAGTTCATACCAATAAAACTCCCTGCAGTATGTAAGACAAAAAAGGTGTTCCAATACTATATTGAAGAGGTGGTCATAATAAGTTGACCACTCAATGTATATTTCAGACGATAACGTTGTTAAACATTTAATGCAGTTATACTCACACAGATTGACTGATTGAATAGTAACGTCACACTGTTCAGCTACACGATGGCTTTTGGCGACGGACCACGTAATTTTCAACCATGGTCAAGCGACATGGACGACACCTGAGTTGGCACCCCCTCTCCTAACTACCACACCACACCAACTGGATGATGTTCCAGCTCTCGACAAATTTAACGTGCATTGCTGCTCTACACGGCGGGACTTTGGTGGTACTGGGCTCGAACTCGTGACAAGGCAAGCCACGATCCGATACATATACCACTCAGCTACCGCGGCCACTTTACTCAAACACAGATATGTATTTAATTTAAATTTAAAAACATTAAAAAGTTTCGAATGATGCACATAAAACATAACTAAATAGTGAAAAAAATCATATAGGATTAAATTTAATCAAAGATGTATAGTTAGAAATGAAATGAAATGCGTCATACTGTAAAAAAATATTGACCTACAGCTATCTCTAAGTACTTTAAATGTGAATCAACTTCCTCTTTTTTAGAAGTTTTACGTATAATAATGATTATTTTTCTTAGAAATGAAACTTTTGTGTAAAATGTGAGAAGCCTATTTTTGCATAAAATTATTAAAATACCAGAAGAAAAATTTTAAATTAATTAAACCTTATTTAAGCTACACGTGTAGTAGCTTAAGTGTCGGAAGATATGAGAAAAATAAAAATCCTGATGTAAAATTAATTTAAGCATTCCTTACAATGCCGCTTTCTTCTATAAAGATATTTCTGACAGAAGACTTTAATTAATTTTCTTTTTCGTCCTATTGAAGAAATAAATTATATTTTTTTATCATTAGAGAGCTTGAGTTTCTAAAACATTATGTTACAAAATACATCATAAACTTTTTCATTCTAAAATAAAACTAATATCTCAATTTTCAGCACGTTTCAGAAAAAAATATAACAAAAGTAATAGTAAATGTAAAAAAGAAAACATTGTAATACAAGTGAGCGGAATAAAGATATTTAAAATAAAATGTGAATAATTGAAATATAATGGAATCTCATAAAATATAATTAATAAATTTAATGATTATAAGATTGTGTTAATGCAGTCGAACCTCCATATTACGAACATTTATATTGCGAACTTTTTCCTGGAACCCAGAACATTTCACGATTTTGTTCGTAAAATAACCTCCCAATAACGAAGTGCATTTTCTATGTAACGAACTTTTTCTCTTGCGATTCATTTTATTTTTCTTCCTATTTTTCAAGTATTTCTGGAAATTTCAAGTTATTCTCTTTTTTAACACATTTTATGGTAGTAATAAATCTTGCGTTTTGGCGCCTAATTCACTGAGAGCAATATAATTCTGGTGGTTTAATCCGTGCAACCTGTAACCCCCATTCTCCAGTTCACTAGAAACATCTATATCACCTTTCACCGTCAGTAGAGTTGTCTCATGCCCCCGTGTCTATGAGGTAAAAAGTCAAACATAAATTTCTAGTTAGTCTCTTTAAAATATAACTTGCATGCTTTAAATTAGAAAAGCCCTTAAAATTCATTAATTTTAAAATAAAACTTTTTCCTAAATGTTGAAATCACAGTGTGTTCCTTGATACTCTTTTCCCTTGTTTTCCTTGCAGTTTTTCTTTCTTTTTTGACGAGTAAGATATATAAAAAAATTATAAGTAAAAAAAAAAACTTTTTTAAATACAAGCTTTTATTTAAATGCTCTAAAAAAATAAAATAAACTTTTATATAAAACTTTTTTTGTTATTAACTTATAAAGTCGTTACACAATTTATGATATAAAAGATTTTGCGAGATTTATGTAGTCATATTTAGTTAGTTTGAAAATTTTTTAAAAATTAAAATCAATCAGATCAAGTTATTTAATTTACTTGTTTATGTACACATGTAAATCTCGCGACAAGCTTTAATGTCATGAATTGTGTAACGACTTTATCAGTTGATAGCAAAAAAGTTTATTTTATTCTTTTTAGAGTATTTATATAAAAGCTTGTTTTTAATTATTATTTATTTATTTATTTACTTTTTAGTTATCGCTGGACAGAAGCTTTTCAGTCTGTTAATCTCATTCAAAGCATTATTTTTGCAAGGTCATTTGCCAGTTAATTTTGAACGGTCCAGCTAAGGGGTACTCAACATTTTCCCGCCAGGCCACATATTTATGATAAATATTTCACTCGAGCTGCAACAAGAGGATAATGGAAAGAGAGAATAAACACTGTTAGACCAAAACAATATTAAACACAAGGCAAAATTAATTAAAATATTAATCCCCCTTCTTTTTCTTTTACTATAATATTGTATTAAAAATGAAAAACACATTTTTTAAACCAAAATTTTTCAATTTTTATGATGAATTTGGATAATACTATCCTAAACACGAAAAAATATTTTCATTCGATTATATTTAAAAATGAAGACGTTTTTAAATGTTTTATGAAAAATGTAAGTATTTTTTGAAAAATCGTAAAAAAAGTTTTAGGCATTTTATTTTTTAAATGACTAATTTTAAAAGAAAAATCTCCGAGCTTTCTTGGTGCAGAATATTGATTCAATAACACGAAAAAAAATCATACGGAATGATTTAGCAAAAATCCTTTTCATGAAAACGCATCGATTTTGACTCATTTTAGAAAAAATTGTAAAAAACAGAAAATATTATTTTTAAAAAAGAATTATACCGTTTGCCGGATTCCACTCGAAAAAATTACTTTTATTAATATCTACACCTGTAAAATTCGAAGGTAAACAAGCTTACGTGACTAGGTGTATCTTCTTACGAGCCGCACGACGCAAAACTCGCGGAAGGTACCAAAAGGTTGGGAATGATCCAAGGAATCTGTTTTGCCCATTTATACTCCAAAAGTGAAATTAATTAAAAATATATTAATTAAAAACCTTAAAACGCATAATTATTGCCATTTTTCCCGCCAGGTGGCGAAGTTTCAATTTCCGAACTTTTTTTCAATACTACTATTAACTCCCACTCTCTATATGTTTATTTATTTATTTATCTTGGTGGAATTTTCAATCATTAATAAAATACAATTTAAAACGCTCAATTAAGCTGAAATTTAATATGTATGATTATTTTGGATGACAATACAATAATTTAATTATAATTAATAAAAATTAATTGATTAAAACTAAGTATTTAAAGAATTACAAATAGAGCCACGTTGTTGACTTAGCTACGTATTTGGTGACTTGTGTCAAAACATATTTTATTATATTACTTGTTTTTATCCTAGACATTTTTAAAACACGATCTAATTTTTTTACGATACTCAGACAAAAATATTTACAGAATCAGAATGATCATTTACTTCGCCATGAAACGAAATAAATCATTTTACAAAATAATATTTGTATTTTTTACGATTTTTTCTAAAATCAGTCAAAATCGATACGTTTATATGAAAATGATTTCTAATTCCTTCCGATTGTTACCTGTCAAGCTGCTTAAGAATCGGTGAAAGTTCACTTACTCGAGAGCTCGAATAGCGAAAGGAGAATGGGAATTTACATGACAAAACGTTATGCATTTAAAAATATTCGTGCAACGCCGGGTGGAAAAAAAACCTGTCCGAAAAAGGAAAGAAGCGAAAAAATTTCGAAACAGATAATTTTAAGTTAAACACTTGGTAAAATCCCTAAAGATGCAGGTATAAGCGGAAGAGGGGGAGGGGGTGGAAGTCATTTTTAAAAAGAATATTAGAAGTGTTGATTTGGTGAAGGAATAGGGAAACTTTTGTAAAAGTAGAGAATTCCCGTGCAACGCCCGACCATGCAGCTATTCTTTTTAACTGATTGCGATATTGGAATACACTGGTGTGCAAAAATTAAGGCCGAAGTCGAAAAATTAGCATATCAGCTGAACGAAGAGGCAGAGCGGACAGAAAGACCAATCAGGAGATTAAGTAAGGTGATGTACGGTAGCACATGCGCAGATATGCAGGTAGACGTAATGGGGGAATGTCTGAGTAGTAAACAGCATGTTGTCGGTGTAAGATCAGTATTTCTGGCAAAGAGATTGCACGCCATATAGCAGTTAAAATCACACCGAGTTGCTGCCTCAGCGAGAAATGGCGAATAATCAATCTGTTAGACAACATCTGGATGCTTTTACCCGAGGTCGAATCTTTGGGAAGTTGGAGGAAGGCCGCAGTATGACAAGTGTGGCTGCAGAGTTCGGAATTGCTCACAGCATCGTTTCACGCCTTTGGAGACAATTTCAAACTACAAGAACAGCTATCCGGGGGTTCAGTTATGGTCGTCCACGAGGAACCACACCCGAAGATGACCGGTACATTGCCTTACAAGCCAGAAAAAACACGCGGCAGACAGCGGGAGAAATCGCTAGACACACGACACATGCGACTGGACGACCGATATCGCGTTTTACCGTGACTAGAAGACTGCACGGTGGTGGTCTGTTTGCACGACGCCCTGTACGGTGTGTACCTTTAACGCCTGCCCATCGGAGAAGGCGTTCTCTGTGGTGCCGGGAACACCGGAATTGGAGAGACAATGAATGGGGACGAGCACTCTTTACAGATGAGAGCAGATTCAGTTTGAGTAGCGATTCTCATCGCATACTCATCTGGAGAGAGCGGGGAAGCCGCAATCATCCCTCGAACATCATTGAAAGGGACAGGTATGGAGGTCGCGGTGTTCTCGTTTGGGGAGGCATCATAATTTGGTAGTCGTACAGACCTTCACATCTTCGACGCAGGTTCAGTCAACGGGACCCGTTATTGTAACGAGATTCTTCTTCCATATGTGCGTCTTTTTAGAGGCGCTATGGGTCTGCAGTTCCTTTTCATGGACGACAATGCACCATGTCATCGCACAGTAGCTGCCTAACAGCTCTTAGAGAGTGAGGATATTGAACGTATGGATTGACCGGCACGATCTCCGGATCTCAATCCCATTGAACATGTATGGTATTTTCTAGGCAGACGCTTGGCAGCTCGTACCTTACCACCAGTAACGATTAGGGAATTTCGATTGGCGCTGCAAGACGAAGGGGCAGCAATGCCTCAACAACTCATTGACACCCTCATTCTCAGCATGGACAGACGCTGTGAAACCTGCCTAGCAGTCAGGGGAGATCATATCCCCTACTAAAGACCGGATGTTTCTTGCTGGAGACCCATCACAGGGATTTTTTGGCCTTCAGTCGCATTGCGCTCCATGCTACTTTTTCAATCAAGCTTCTTTTTATCCCTCTGATTTCTCTTTTAGTAAGTGTTGCTTACATTACACATGTCCTTACGTATTGGGGATCTTACGGTATTAAATGTGTTGATTTGGAAAGCTTTTGTACAAAGTTATATTGAAAAAACCGTCTCGTCCTTAATTTTTGCACACCAATGTACATAGGAGGCATCCAGAAAAAATTTAAAAAGCCTTAAATTAAAATTTTTTGAGTAAATTTTACCGTGTCCCCGAAAATTATAATAACTATACAGTGCAAATTTTGAGTTATGCATAATCAAAGTTCACTTTCAAATTTTATTAATAACGTAAGGCATTTGTGACGATAAGAAATACATGGAAAACACTGCTTACCGATCACCACTGATGAACTGAAAAAATTGAGTTACAAACACCATGGCCACAAACTGTTGATTCTATTGTACTTTATTGAACGTGTTTATAAATTTCCTTTTAACCTGTTGCGTTGCTCGCGGCGCTGATAGCGTGCTCATTGAAATTGCACAAGGAAACATAGCAAAAAGTTAGAGGTTTTCTTTGTGAAACATTTAAAAAAATGTAAGTGCATGTTATTTTTTCTTAGATTTTAAAGTATAAAGATAAGTTTCGTTTACCCTTCAGTTTATTCATACATATGAGTCAGGTTAAAGAAAAACTCCATGTGTGTTTAATTGTTTTTGATATCAATAATTCAATTAATTAAATAGATTTCACCTTATTCTCTGCCCTACGTCACTATGCTTGATTTAAATGCTTACTGTATGTCTTAGTGTACAAAGAATGTTTTATAAAGTTCTTTGAGATATCTTTTAACACACATATCTCTTTTATGTCAAAAATTTCCCTTTAAAAGTTTAATAGATATTTTTATATTTGAAGGATAATTGAATTCATCTTTCTAACACACCCCTACTGGCGTTTTTTTATTTTACTGCTTCCACTTTAGTTATTAAAAAAACTCTGTTTTTTAAATGGTTGGGCTTATAATATTTCTATGATTGTATTTATCAAAACTATTTAAAAGAAAACATTCTTATTAGAAAAATAACGGTTGTTATGTTTCTCTCATAAAAAGAAAACCTCAACTCTACGATATTTTATCAATTCGCTAACAGAAAAACTGAATGGATATAATTCTTTCTAAAATAGTCTGGAAGTATTCTGAGCAGCAAAATATACTTTTGTACAAAGAGAATATATTCTACTTTTTCTTTGTAAAAAGCCTTCTCCAAAATTTATATCTTAATACTTACAATTCTACTTTAGATTTGAGGCGGCTTTGGTGCTTGGCCCATATTATATAGGAAAAGTAAAGTTTTTATCTCTTTTGATTCGAGAAGAAATTCCCCCAGACATTAGATAGCTTTGTTGAAATTCGATTTATTCTGAAGTGAGAGAGAGAGAGAGAGAGCTCGCCACTATTTCTCATTCTTTTCATTATTTCGAGAGATAAAACGGTTATTTCTCGTTCACTTGTGAAAAATGGAATCACATTTACGCATTATTAGCAATAAGGTGATAATGTTCCGCGTACATTAAACTGCAAGTATCAAAAATCCATTCGTTCTAAACAAGGGAATCATTTTACATAATATTAAACTCAAAATTCACTTATGCTGCTTTCTTAGTAACAGATTCTTGGTTTTCTTACGAATGGATTTATTAGAACAAAATAAAAAGAAAGAAAATACTTGTAAAAATATCTAAATACCTTAAAGAATTTCTGATTGGGAGGCATTTCTAAAGATAAAATGTATGTTACCCACTATACTCATCCTAAAAGAGTTTTACAATAATTCAACGCGCAGGGCAATGCCCAAAATTCGTTATAAAAAATATCATCTTAAGCAAATAATAATATGCCATATTTGGTTAGATTGCAGTTCCTATACTGTTCGAATTCATTGGAGCAAACATATTTTTCTTGTCTATGTTAGTATTTGATTACCGGTGTGTTGTTCCGAACCTCATCCAAAAGAGTTATATCTGCATAGAAGTAGTGGGACATATTGATCTACATTATAATTTACTCGTTTGACTGGTTTTAGCTAATCAGTCACTCAGTTGTGAGCTTTCTAGTTTGGCCGCAGGGGGTTATAATTTTGCGTTCCGTGTAATACGTTTTACTATTGCTTGTTCTAAGTTGGATATTACTGCGAGAAAGCGATCTAAAACAACCCCTCTTAATAAAGACTCCTCTTCAACTGTGAGATATATAGCTATGGCAGGCGGTGTGGACAAATAAAGTGTTCATGAATTTTAAGAACATTTCCAGATTCCGGATCATTCTCACCAAAAAGAAAATTAAAATGTAGTCGCAAACGGGAAACTACTCCAAGAACTGATAAAATTCTAATAAGAAATATCAAAATAAATCCAAGAAAGACAAGCATAGGCCTTTAAAGAGATTTATTGGATTATGCTATCTAAGTGAGTAATTGAACTGTACGGAAAAGGCTTATGGAAGTTGTCTGTAAGCAATAAGACCGAGGAAACAAATTTCTCAGAAATTGGTAAAAAAACGTTTAGCATTGCACAGAAAATACTTATTATGGACAGTTAACGAATGGAAGAAGGGGATTCCCAATGATGAAAAGCATTTATTTATGCAGGGATACAAATCTGAAGTAGTTAAACGAATCGAAGTAGAAATTCTGCGACCAGATCATATCCAACAGACTATAAGACACTCTTCTAAAGAGATGAACACAGACAAAAGGGGTTTTCACAACAGATGGCACTGGAAACTTAACTCCTCTTAATATCATGTTTAATTCTATCAAATAAGTAGAAATATTACGCAGTAAGATTGTTCCATTCATTAAAACATTCAACACAACATTTCAACATGATTTGGCTCCTTGTCACAATTCGAAATTGATCCAGGCTTTTATGTGAGAAAATAAATTAAAAGTAACTGTGATTGTCCTGGTAATTCAACAGACATAATTCCTATTGTGAACTTATTGGCATATTTTCAAGAATCGTTTAGTTAAGATGAATTCCAAGACATTAGAAAAAATGATAAAAAGCTATATGCGAGAGTGGTTCCACGTTGATGATAAAGTCAAGATTGTGTGCATATATTACGCAAGTGGAATCAATGCCAATACGTGTTAAAAAGGTAATTTCTGCTAAAAGAGGACATAATTCGTACTATTATAGAGATCTTTTAGTCTACTTAAAAAATGTAACGATTCAAATCTAAGCTTTTAGTATCTTATCTAAGGAAAAAACCTATTTCCTCTTTTGTCCCAATTAATTCGAACAGTATTGTAAATACGCCGGTGTGCGTTATTCGCTAGATTTTACGATATTTCAAGAGTGTATTATAAATTATTGTGCGTATGGAATTTGTTACTTCACCTTTTGGGTATCAAAGACCGTTTTGAAGGCAAATGACTTATGAACAATTTTGAATGATGTATAATTATTCTCCTGAATGTACGTATACTTTAACATATGAGTTGCATTAAAAACATTTGAAAATAATTTTACTGTACGTACGCAGATGTAGCTGTAGGAGAACTATTTATCTGGACATACATAAGTGGTACTACAGAGTGTTTTTTTTTCAGGTATAGAAGTTTAAGTTGGCATTACTTTCCAAGATGGCGACCGATTTAACAGCTGTCAAGTGATTTATTCTCAGTTTGGTTTCGCAATTCATCATGAATAGACTCACCCCTGAACAACGCTTTCAAATTGTGCAATTTTATTTCGAAAATAATGGTCGATTTTCATAAGCGAATTTTGTTTAGCAATGAAGCGCACTTCTGGTTGAATGGTTACGTCAACAAACAAAACTGCCGCATTTGGAGTGAAGCTAATCCACAAGTGCATGTCGAAACACCGTTAAATCTAGAAAAACTGACTGTTTGGTGCGCTTTATAGGCTGGTGGAATCCTTCTACAAAAACGATGAAGGCCACAACGTTACAGTCAATGGTGATCGGTAGAGAGCCATGATTACTAACTTTTTCATTCCTGAATTGAACAATCATGATGTCCAGGAGCTGTGGTTCCAACAAGACGGCGCAACATGTCACATAACTCGTGCCACAATCGATTTATTGAAAGACACGTTTGGTGACCGCCTAATTTCACGTTTTGGACCTGTGAATTGGCCTGCAAGATCTTGTGATTTAACACCACTAGACTATTTTTTGTGGGGCTATGTAAAGTCATTGGTCTATGCGGATAAGCCACAAACGCTTGACCATTTGGAAGACAACATTCGCCGTGTTATTGCCGATATACGGCCACAAATGTTGGAAAAAGTCATCGAAAATTGGATGTCCAGATTGGACTACATCCGAGCCAGCCGTGGCAGTCCTATGCCATAAATCATATTTAAAATGTAATGCCACAAGATTATCTTTCGAATAAAAAAAATCCATGTCAATCGAATAATACATCGTTGTTTTATTGCAATTTAAAGTTCTATACCTCTCAAAAAACACCCTTTACAAACACTTGGATTTTACCTGCTTGAAAAACTGTTAGTTCGCGTAAGATATTTGACGATTGGTGAAGTATGTTTGAGTCAACGGATTTTAGTTTTTGAATATTTGAGCAAGTACCTTTTGAGACATTCTGAATTGTAGCAATAAATTAAATATGAAAAGATTTCAAGCAATAAAAATAATCTTCTTTCTCTCAAATATAATTAAATTTCTCTCTTTTTTTTTAAAAAAAATTTTTTTACAAAGAAATAAAAAATAATGACTCCAGAATTGTACAAATCTACACCTGCATTTGCTCAAGAAACTATATAAAATTATATTTCTAACATACATTACTTTTCGTACTTTCCATCCACTTTCTGAATAAAAGAGTATTGAGCTTAGAAGGAATTCTTATCAAACATAGTTGAATCTTTTTCTATTTAAATCAAGTTTTTAACATTTCTGATAATTCTCAGTAATAGAATGAATGTCTTAAAAGTTTTATCGTATATGATTAAATTTATGTTACAAAATTCAACTTTTAAAGCACTTTTGCTATTAACAAGATAATTTCCTATCAATAAAATTATTTTGTCATATTTTATGCTGAAATTAGGAAATACTTTTCAAATATCTTGCTCAAAATTTTGTAATTTCTAGTATTGAGCTTAAACTGAAGCAAAAAATTATAAACTTTAGTTTTATTAATGCTAAGTTTTCGGAGAACAGCTTTAAACTTAAATTCCCCGTCGTTGAATAAACAGCCAATGACATAAATTGCTATAAGTAGAATGTTATTTCAGTTACTTAAGAATATCTAATATATTATTAAAATTCATATGAAACATACTTTCTTGATAATATTAATTTTTGGAATGTAAAGAAAAAAAATGTTTTATAAATATATGTTACCGCTAAAGTGCAGAAATCAGTTATTTCATAGAATAAATTCGTATTTCATGAAATAACTACACAAGTCAGTTAAAGTATATAATGGATGAAAAACGTCCTATTTTACCTAGTTATTCTATGAAATATCTAGGTATTCCATAAAATAACTAAGGATTGACCGTTAAAGTGAAAACTAAACAATTTCAAAGATATTTTATAAATTAATTTATCATAAATAGCTAAAATCTCAAAAAATACATTTTATTCCTTTTTCGGATGAATAATTCATAAATAATAACGGAAAGCAAATAATATTATTTATTATTGCTCATATTGCTAACATTAGTTAAACAGAAAAGGGAAAAAAG
Source organism: Trichonephila clavipes (assembly GCA_019973935.1). Lineage (NCBI taxonomy): Eukaryota > Metazoa > Arthropoda > Arachnida > Araneae > Nephilidae > Trichonephila > Trichonephila clavipes. The sequence goes on along the minus strand of BMAU01017972.1, from coordinate 734,867 downwards.
AATTGTTGCAAAAATAGATTACATTTAAATATTATCAACAAAATACATATTGAGAGAAAAAATTGTTGCTTAATAAAAACATTGTGTATTTTTTTAATACAAAAATGAAAGAGAATATTAATTTAAAGATTTCATGATATACTTTTATCTTACTTTTCATTATTTATTAGAGCAAGGATTGCTTTTATGACATTTTGGATTGAACTACTTATTATTTTTTAAACCAACATACTTTTTACTATTATACATTTTTTTTGCGCGAACACTTTTTAAATCCTTGTCCAGTTCCTCAACTTTGAGCTGTTATAACAGATCAAAAAGTTGTTTCATTATTTGAAACTTCTTCAATGGAAATTAACTATCGCTGAGAGACATATACTGAATTGATATCCAGAGTACAATGGTTTTATTCGGCCATCTCTCGTTTCAAATAGAAAAATCCTTCCTAAAACAGATAGAACCAGGTCAAAGAACTTTGGAGTGCCGTATTTCATACTTTAACGATCAAGTAATTGTTATTCTATAGAATACCTAGTTAAATCATACAATTCAATAAATTTATATACTTTAACTCACTTGTATAGTTATTTCATAAAATACCTAGTTATTCTATGAAATAACGGATTTCACACTTTAACGGTAACATATATACATGAAAACTGCAGCTTAAATGTTTCAAATACTATTCTCTTTTTTTGTTATGCATTCCTAATCTTGATGGGTTTTGTTTCTCTTTCAAATGGGAGTGCGATTTAGTAATTACCGTTGTAGACCTTGAACAATACTGGAGAGGTTATATCATATTTTAGTAAAATCTCATTTTGCTAATATATGTATATATATAGCATTTTATAGCAAAAAAATCAAACAAAAAAGAAAGAAATTAAACGTGGGAAATTACTTATAATTATTACTCATAAATCATTCATATGATTTTCAGCAAATTTCAGTTTCTTTTATTCATATTACAAAGCATGAATATGTAGGAACGATGCTATTTTTAAGCAAATTTTATGAAGCAGCGTGAGTAATTTTGTTTCAAAGGTGCATTTGAAATATGCAATTTAAATGTGTAATTTAAAATTCATAAATTGATCAAACTACACCATGTCATTTTCTCTGAAACTTCTTTTCTTGTAATCCTTTGATTGTATCTTCATTTGATGGAATCGAAAAGTTTCTGAATCGCAAATTGATATATTCTGATTGAAATCAGTTCCGTGAAGGACAAACCTCAAAAAAAATTTAGAAAACTCTTCTCTGCACATTCCATTTTCTGTACACTTAGCAAAACAAAAGCCTTTTCTTTTTTACGTTAAGAGTCGAATACCAAAGCATGCAAATCAGATAAAATCTGCATAAGATGAAAGAGCATAGAAAACTTCTATTCTTCGAACTTTTAACAACACTCTCAAAGAGTTCTATAGCGGTTTGATAAGATTGAATTGCGATATAGAAAGAGTGTAATTTTTACGGAAAAGAATGTGTCCTCGGGGAAACATATTTGCATAATATATTGAGTTAAATTTGTTAAGGATTACTTTCCAAACTATATCAGCTAGTGAAATACGCTTTTTTAAATAAAATATATGGGTAATGAACTGGGTTGTCGTATGAAATATTTATTTCTAACCAGTTGTATAAATTTGAAACGAAATTTGACAATTTTAATAAGAAATTTCGTGCTGAACCACTATATTCCTCAGCCCAATATTATTAAAACCATTTCATGTGACTTCTCATTGTAAAGTGGTAAAAATAAATATTCATGTAAGTCGATGGTCTGATCGGAAATGAATATATCGCAACTCGGATAATCTAATAAGAAATAAATTGAAATACAAATGTTTGTCAAATATCAGCATTAAAATTATATTACATTACTTAAACAATTGTTGCATTGGCTTATCATTTTTACCTTTACTTAAACAATATTTGTATTTATTTCCATTGCTTTCTCAGAGAACGTTATTAAACTATACAAAGTGTGGAATGAAATTAAGATTTATGAAACTCGGAGGGTCATATGTCAACCATGTTACCTTGATAACGCCATATGTGATGGGGTTATAGGTTACAGCTGACAGTGAAATGCTATTAAGAGGTTACTGAAAAGCTCTCCATGGAAGTTTCTCGTGATCCGTTTTAAGGTATCTCATAGTGGGGTTATAGGTTATCCGTTAGAAGATATGTATCTCATAGGTTACAGGTTATCTTACAGTGAGTAGGATTATAGGTGAGATGTCAGTGAGGTACATTTGCAAATTTGTAATAAATTTGTAATTAAATTTGTAATTGTATTTTCAATTTTCAGTTTCTAAGCATGTTTATACAAATATGTTCCTTTTGTGCAGTTTAAAAATCTTTAAAAACCATTATTCTTTCAAAAAACATATTTTATAGATAAAATTAATATATGTCCATCGCCAGTAAATTAAACATATAGATAAAAAATTGTATACCTTTGACGTCTTATGAATATTGTAATACAATACTCGGTCTTAATACTACGAAAGAATTAGCTACATTTAAGAGAATCGTATCCAATTTCATACAAATAGTCCTCGCATTTAATTATTGCAATATATTCTAATACTGAAAGGCAATGAATCATAGTAAAATGAGGCACATAAATGTATTTTATTAAATGTATTTTGAAGCTTAACAGAGAGAGTAAAAATATTTAAAGCAGCGCTGAAAAATGTTAGTATATTTTGCACAAATCTTTAATTTATTGAAATTTATAAATCTTCTAATTTGTATCTATTTATTATCAAAATGCTCCCATTTTCTACGCAGTGTGCTACCTAATACTGTACCGTACACAATTATACCATAAATGATATAATCCATTTCTTTTAAGGGCTCACAGGACTCTTAACAAATATCCGTGCACTTGAAAAAATATCCTTCTTGAAACCTATGTAACATAGCAATAAAACGAAACAATAGTTTGAAATTTTTACCACATGATAATCATATGTATATATACATTATGTTTTCAAATTTTCAGAGAATTTGAGAAAAAATTAAAAAAAGTTATAAAGAAATAAAAATTGGACTATTTTTCAAAAATATGAAAATTAGTATTTTACACCGCGCAGGATTCTGAAGTACAAAATTGATCAAAATTTACAAATTTAATCTTACTGGATATAAAATGTTCACTTTTGAAGTTATACTAACTTTTAAGAAACTTAGAAAAAATATATTTTTTTAAATGCAATTATAACGAAAATTTTAAAATTTTAGGAAAAAAATTAATTAAAATTCAAATAAAAAAATTCTATTAATTTTTTATTCAAAATTTATATCTAAGTTGTGAAGAGACTTATGTTGAACATGTGTATAAAATTTAAAACTGATACCATGAATAGTTTCTCAGAAATCTGCGCGGAAGCTAAATTTTTTTGTTTTGCGAAATATGAAGTTAAAGATAAAGAAAGAGATAGGGTTTTCGTTTAAGTTTCACTACTTATCTCTCAATAACTTCGGAAGTGTTCACAGTATAAACACAATTAAGGTACCAAAATTCTCAGAAATATTAAAACTGTATTTTTTTTTTTAAAAAATTAAAAAAATTGCAATTTAAGGGTCCTATGAGCTCTTAATATAAGCGTCGTTTATTTCCCAGTGTTGTTGTTAATATTTCCTGAGTCACAAGTAAAATGCAGATGAGTAAAACTATATTTAGAAATCTTATTCAACACACATATAAACTAAGTTAAATTGAAGTTATTTTAAATTTCATTGAATACAAAATATTTTAACCCTACTTATGAACTTTTTTTTTAAATTTTAAGCAAACATTTTGAAAAAAAATTAAAAAATTTAAATAGTTTTTTTCAAAAAATAAGATGATTTCATTAAAAAAAATTTCCAACACATAATTTATTAATTTTATTTTTTATCACGTTTATATAAGTTTCACTTGTATATAATGGAATCTTTGAACTCGAATTTTACCCAATTTAAAAGGTCAGATTAATTCGAAATTTCGCAAATTTGTCAAGGACACATAACAATACAATAATTTTATAATTTTGTTTCGTTGTCCTGATCAGGATTTTAATAATTAAGGATTAACAATTCATTACATCGTTTCTATATTTGGCGACTAATTCATTATATCATTTCTAGATTTGGCGGCAAATTGCATAAACCATTTTCAGATTTGGAGACTAATTCCATACGTTATTTCTAGATTTGGCGATTAATTCTAGATTTAGCAATTAAAAGATTAAGGTGCAACCCTAAAACCGCAAAATATGCTTCTGGTTAGTAAAAAAATAAAACAAAAAAGTGTTTTTAAGTGAAAAAAGGTGTGAATAAAAATAATTTATATTCTAACAGCTAAATATTTTTTTTTTTTTATAAAGCAATACGTTTAGAAGTGATGACACAAATTAACATTATATCAATCTGAGGCCCCGTTAACGGAGAGAATAAATACCCTTCATATCCATTAATTAATATCCATTAAAGAGTAAACTCATTCCCAGAAGCCACATAATTCTGACCCCAGATATCAAACTCAAGGATAAATTCAACGAATAATAAATGATGGTTTTTAAAAACTAGAAAAACAGGCTTTTGTTGCATCAAAATAAAAAAGGAAAATAAATTATAGTTTAAAAAAAAACTAAAAAACAAGCTTTTGTAGTGAATCGAACTAAAAAGTAAAAAAAAAAATTCTTAAAATAAGAATAAAATGATTAACGAGAAAATATTAATGCCATTGTGGTAAATGTGTGGGGTGCTTTATACTACATTTTTACACTAACTCAGCATTTCGGAATGTAACTAGTAAGAATTATAACAATTAATATAGAGCAACCCCATTTTATCCTAATGACATTAATGTTCTCGTTAATTATTTTATTTTGTCTCTACGGCTGGAATTGGGAGTTTCGCAAAGTACAGCTGAATTGTAACTGAATCAGAAAATTTCCCCATACTTTCCTTTATATTTTTAACAATCATATAAATTATTGTGTATTTGTTAAATGTTTAATACTCTCTTTTAAGAAACGAGTTTTGTATCCTGTAAGTAAGCCTCCAACTGTACAGTTAGTTTTTTTTGTTGATGTTGTCGTGTATTTTTATCCTAGGATACATATGAAATACACAAGTAGGAGAAAAGAAACATACAATACAAACTGAAGAGTATAGACAATTGTTACAGATGATGATCCCAGCATGTAACAAGAAGAGTGCGCTGCTTTCCATTCGAGACGGTAATACATTTAAGGCAAAAGATGGACTTCTTTTTGAAGAAGATCCATGACTTATTTGGGATTCGAACCCGAGCCCACTTGGTTACAAGTCGATCTTATCCACCATACTCGTTGAGCGGCCTACTATACGGTATCTTTACAATGAGGTAAATTTAACAAGTAATTAAAGAAATTTTCAATATCGCCACAACTTCATAGTATGCACATTCACAAATAGGTAATTCTATTTTTCTTATTCAATTTCTTGTCAAGTCAAGTAAGTTTTTTCTTGAAAACACAGTGTTTAACATGCTAGCACCACACTCAGCGGATCAGAGTACAAAATCGCAGTCAAAGAAATTCTTTTATTGTTTCATTTCTCGAAGACTTGATTTTTGTGTTACTGAGTTTTTTCGTTTTGGTGCAGAAAAACCTTAAATTATTATTTTTTTCATTATTCGCCTGCAACAGTGTGGGGATATCTGTGAATAAGTTCTTTGCATTTCTAACAACGTAGTGAGAATTGTTTATTTTTTGCGGCTCTTCCCGTATTTGTAAAGAAATATAATACAAATTGATTGAGAAATATTTTAGTCATATCAACACCGAATGAACAAAAATTATAATATTTAAACAAAAAAATGTTATATCAATTTTCAGTTACATTAATAATAGTGAATAAATTTGTTAGCAACAGAACAATATACTCATTTATTTGCTAACTTAATTTTTGATTTTAGTTCCATAATTAAAAATTTAATTGATGATTTTTTTAGTTTTTACATGTTGTTGTAATTTATTATAGTTTGTGTTATGAAATGCGTTTGAGAACACAAGCAGTAAATTAGAATTATTAATATTGTGACGGGTTCTATCCACAGAACTTTTACTAATTATCTTGGGGAACTATTTTTTAACTATGATTTTAAGTTAAAAACCACATTCCGTAGACATGACGCTTTTAAGCAAATTAAAATTCTATTTAAACCCTGACATTCGTGTGTAGGAGGTTAATTGTGAAATCGTGAAATAGTGAAAAAGTTAATAGGAGAGTGATTTGTGAATAGGAAGTCAAGCGTTCTGAAGTTAATATTCATCTTAGCATCCACTAAAATTAATGTAAAGAAAATAGAAGTGGATTTGTACCAACCTGTTGCTGTTTCAGAAGAAGTTGCAAGGAAACTACGAGCAGCTCTAAAGATAGGTTTTTTTGAGTAATCTTATAAGTAAGATTAAGAATTTGAAGATTTAAGATTGCTCGCAAAGTTAAGGACTAAGATATGAATTGTAAATTAAAGTAATTATTTTTAAATCATGTTTGCTTCTTCTTCGAATTCTCCTAAACATGCATCCTTCGGGTTGAGACAAGATATTCAGCCGAAAAAAATGTAGTATTATCCTTTTTAGAGTCAAGCTCAATTTTTATAATAAATTAATTTAACTATTACGCGACTTCCCATTAACACAGTATTTTTAATGAAAGTTTCCACCCCGTTGCAAAATGCTTATGTCTCTGTTTAAAAATATGTTATTGATGTACTATATTTGTGCGAAGCACGGTGGCTGAATGATAGTGTATCTCGCTTCCACGCCACAGGTATGGGGTTCAAAGCCCGGGGTGGCCAAGGTCGACTCAGCATTTCATCCCTGCAGTGGGAGGAGAAAGGAGTACCAAGCTTGCTTGGGAACTGAACACATGGGGTTTCACGTTAGACTAACCAATTGACCGAAACTGCACAAAGCGCCTAAGGTCACGAAAACTGAGATAAGCACTGCAGGCCTTGGCCCTCATGGGCTGTTGTGACACTGAGTTCATTTCAGTTTAGTACTAGTTTTGGAGTAAAGGTTTGTCCTTTTATGCAGTTCTACTATCATGCAGAATAGAGGTTAAGAAAGTGCGGATATATGTAAAAATTTAGTTTTCGGATAAGACGGTTAACATGGAAATGGTAACACGTTAGATCAGTAACTTTGCTAGAGTACCATGTTGAATCGAGTGTGTCAGGAAAGGGACTATCGCATTCATGCGTGCTTTTGAACCATGGCATACACATAGAACATCTGTAAAGTATGCAAATAAAATAATTTTTCTATTATTTATTGCTGTATTCATCTTAGTTAGTGTTTCTACTACAGTGATTCGAAACCCGGAAGGAATTATGAAAAATCCCGTATTATGTATGTAGGATATCTCACGCAGCTATTTTGTAAAATGTTGGATCATATCCCTTTCCAGAGGACGACAATTTTAATTAAAACATCATTCAAAATCAACGCCATCTGGCGGCTTATGAAACGTCGACACAAATAATATTCAAGCAGAGACCCACTAACCACCGTTCGATGAAGACGTATAGCGCTTTTGCGCAACCACGCTCGCTAAACGGGTGGAAAGTTTCAGTCACATAATGCGCCTTTTAAATACCTCCATGTTTTAATTCCTAATGCCCTGTAAAGACTCCCCTTGGAAGCGTTTCCCTGTGACTCAAAATAAACTCTTTTACTTTCAAGAAGCCCTTTCGTTCGCATTATTTTGATTGGAGTATTGAAACTGAACCCGTAAGTATTAAAAAACCCATAGACACAACACCACTAAAAACCCGCTATCTGAAGAGTCTAACTTTTTTGTGTGAGATTTTGGTTAGACTCCCACACGTATAATTGCGGTACTAAAATATTACTGGAATCGAGTTTACATTTCGCGCTAATATCACGTTGATTCAAACTTTGAAATCCAAAGTTACGGAGGCGAATTTCTGAACCAAAACACAGCACAACATTCTATTAGTATCACTATTGGTAGATACGATGTCAAATATTTGTCACACTTCAATCCCAAACGGTCGTTTCAGGGAAAGGTGCTCCACAAACATTGTTTAATGTCAGAATCCTATAATAGAAGGCAGAGAAGCAAGGACTTACAGAATTTCAGAAGCTGAAAGGCAGTAATTACGATCACTGTAATCTTTGTGTCTCATCCCTTCAAGAGAAAGTTGGGGGGTAGAGGGGCTGGAAGGGCTTAGATTGGGGAATCCGGAAGTCTAAATACCCTCAGGGATTTGACAGATAAATGAGTAATGTGGATTATTTGGCGCAATTATTTCAAGAATGATGATTAAATTCCTCTATCTGCTAACTATACGAGAATTTAAGATGTTTTTAAATTAAATTGTTTTGGTTAAACCATTTGTGAATAGCAGTTTAGGAATAATGCTATTTATTAGGAGTTTTAATGACTATAATTGAAGTAATTATCTTGAGGTGTGTGAATACACACTAGTTCTTAAACTGATAGAAAAAGAAATAATAAAAGATTCTAATAGTTCTAAGCAAAATGTGTGGCATTTTAAGGAATTTATTTCATGTAACGCATTTATTTATGAATGTAATATGTGACTTATGAATTTTAATTAAATCACTACATATATTTTAAACAACAAAACATAAATGGAAAATAATTAAACATCAGCCATCCAAACATTAGATTAATACAATCAACAAATAAAATTATCCTTAAAATCATAAGAAACAATTAATGTAAAAAAATTAAAAGTCAATTCCTACTTAGGTCAACAAAGAAAAATTTTATTTTAGTTTATTTTTATCAAATAATTACAATTAATATAAATATGTATATAGATATGACAGAATCACAAAATTAAGTGGCAATTAATTTTATTAATTATAATTAAGTTATCGTATTCTCAAGCAAAACAATCTTGCATATAAAGTTTCAGCTTTAATGTGAGCTTTAAACTGTGAATAAAAAATATTTTCAAGTTTTGACACAAATCGCCAAAATGGTCACTAAGTTACCAAACAATATGCCAATGTGGCTGTATTTGTAATTCCTTGAATAATTAGTTTTAATCAATTGATTTTTATTAATTATAATTTAATTACCATATTTTTGAGAGAGTCTAGTAGACTCCTTGTGTGTGCCGACATGTATAACACAAGGCTTAAATGTCATCCAAAATAATCGTGTGTATAAAATTTCAGCTCATTTGAGTGCTTTAAAATGTATTTTATTAACGATTGAAAATTTGACCAACTTACAGAGGAATTGCGAACTAATAGTAGGAATTGAAATAAAATTTGAAAATATGTTCTGACGTCAAAAATTGCATGAATAAAAGCAAAACAGGACGAAAAATAATTCTTGCTTATAATTACTGAAAATATGGTATTTTTTGTACACAAATTTGGTTATTCCTAATAAACGACATAATAAAATCCATAATTGGGAGAAATCGTAACAGAATTTATGAAAATATTCATTTTTTATTATAATTTACTTTTAAAAAATTGATGTATATGTTACACTACTGCTCATTAAGGAAGTACACAAGGAAGATTAGAAAATTACGACATTTTATTTATTTCACGTATGCAGCAAAGTTGAAAAAAATCTTGATCAAATTTGTAAACAATCAGATGGGATATATAGCGCAAAATTAGTACATGCAACTGTCGTCTCTAGTAACTATGGTAGTCTTAACATGGTAAAAACAGTGTGATTCAAAAAATAGAGACTAAGTGTGAAGCGTGAAAAAGAATGGAATTGGCAACAACTGTTTTGGTTACGTCATGTTCTCCTCGTGCCGAGTTTCGTCTATCACCAGTTGGGAGTACTGCGTTATTAAGTGAACGCGTGGAACTGCATTTTGCCGGAAAAATTAAGTTTCATAAGAAACTGAAGAAAGCTAAAAGATTTCAGATATAAACGGAGGATTATGAAGAATAAACCGTGTATCCTGCACATATGTTTGAATGGTATATGACAGTGCTTCTCAAACTTTCAATACTTACGACCCAACAATTAACCACAACTTTCATCGCGCCTCCCTTCAGACAAATAACAATGCATTGAATTCAATAACTTTGAGACTAAAACTACAGTGCTACACAACGACTTTTTCTGAGCTACCGGCGTATATAAAGGTCTCGCTCAGCCAAAGCCTTAATTACCACCGGACGTATATATACGTCTTCCCGAAGTAAGATATTTTCTGTGCACTGCTATCCATAAAATTATTCCAAAGGCTTTAGAATGCAATAAAAGGACTTAAGCAGTGTTAGCGAATTATTTATCTATTTCAGAGATTTCATTATTTATTTCTTTTTCCCCTCCCCCCCAATACATTGCATACGTTCTCCTTCGTGGAAAACAGTGGCATTATAGAGCGAATTGCGTAACTCTTAAGGTGACAGAAAACCTCTAAAACTCAATTTTTGGTCAAAATATCGATTTTTCGTTTTTGGTCTTATATTAAAGTTCAATCTTTTATCTTTGTAAATCTGTTTAAATTTTGTTTCTATCTTAATTAGAAGCCGAGTTACAGTTTTTTCAATATTACTTAATCATAAATTTCTCGGACCCGAAATAGTTTCTACTAACCGGAAGTGGCCGAGTTGTTTGTTTACGTTTCTCTTTCATAGTATATGGCATGAAATATTATAATTAATATACAAATATTTAGTCAGAAATTAAGATAGAACATTTAAGAATAAATATAAATGTATTTGGAAATACATTTTTTCCTTTTTTATGTGTAAAACCTGGCAGCAAGTTTGTTGTTTTGACTTTGTTTACATATGCGTTTGATTTTCACGCTGAAAGAATTGACAGCGTAAAAAAGTTTATTTGATTGTTTTATTTTAACTTAAAAATAGTTAAAAGTATTGCTAAAAGCACAAGCGGCAATTTTATGGTAATAAATTCACAAACACTTCGAAAAATAATAGCACTTCAGCAGTTCCTGAATGTACTGTCAGCTGTTGGGGAATGAGAGTTTGTCAACTGCAGAAGAAATAATTGCCTGGTCCTGTGTTTGGTAACAGAATCGTTGACCTTGAACTTATTGTGGAAAGCTTTTGCTCAACTTTTTGCTGCCCAAAATATTTTGCTGAAAAAGTAGAACTATTCGAGGATTCAGATATGGATTGTGCTCCCATTTTACACTAAAATGTAAGTGGTGTGACTTTTTTTGCATTTGCTTCATCAAAAAGTTGTAATGCACCTGTCATAAATACCAGGCTAGTATATGATATGCGGCAGATAGGCAAAGGTTTTGCTGGGGCATTTGAATTATGCTCAACATTAAATTTGCCTCGACTAACCAAAACTGCTTACAAAAATCAGGATGCAAAGCTTTTAAAAGTGGTTCAGGAAGTAGCTGAGGAATCCATGATAAAAGCTGCTACTGAAATTGTGGAGAAAAACAAAATCTCTCATCCGATATTGTAAAATGTGGCATATCGGTGGATGGCACATGACAGCGAAGAGGCTATACATCTATGAATGGCTGTGTTGCTGCAATATCAGTTGATACTGGTAAGGTGTTAGACATAGAAGTTATGTCGTCCTACTGTCCAACATGTAAAAGACTTCAGACTATGCCAAGAAACTTTGAACATGAGTCGTCAAAAGCTGATCACATATGTCAGTGTAATTTCACAGGCTCTTCATCAAAAATGGAAATTGTGGGGCCTCCCGAATATTTCTTCGATCTGAAAAAAACCGACTGCATTACACTCAATATTATGGGGATGGCGACTCAAAAGCTTTCATGAGTGTAAAAGACACTTATGGATTAAACAGTGTGACCAAGTTTGAGTGCATTGGCCATGTACAAACAGGGAGTGGGTTCGCGTCTGTGAAAACTAAAACTAAAGGACTGTCTGGTAAAGGCAAATTAACTGATAATTTTATTGACATACTTCAAAAAACTATTACGGAATTTCTGTTCACAGCAATGTCGGTAACTTAAATGTCATGCAGCAAAATGTAATTGCTGCGTTATATCACTGTGCATCAAGTAATAAGAAACCGATGCATGGTCAATGCCCAATAGGGAAAGGAAGCTGGTGTTATTTTCAGCGGGGATGGCAAATGGAACACAATGTTCCACAAAAAATATGCTGGTATATCAAATGATGTTTTAAATAAAATTAAACCAGTATATTTAGAACTATGCGACAAACAGATATTAAGTAAGTGCTTGCATGAACGCACGCAAAATGCCAACGAGTGTTTTAATGGAATAGTTCAACAAAAGTACCGAAGGAAGATTTTGTTTCGCTCAAAACAATTAAATTTGGGTCGTATAATGCTATTATACACTTCAATAAAGGATTAAATGGGTGTCTAAAAGTTTTTAATAAAATGAATATATAGAAAACCCTGGGTGTTTAACTTACGGGGATATAAACATTTAGATAAATGCAGAATCCGTGAATCAATTCATAATGCAGACCCCAAAACAAAGAAAAACAGGAAAATTATAAGAGCACTTAAAAAGAAAAAAAAAAATAGTGTTTTAGAAGTTAAAGAGGGAAAGGATTATAAATCTGGTGTATTTTAATAAGAAAGTAAGTGTTTTTCTTGTAATCAGAATAGTTTAATGTTATTTTTGTCGTTTTCTCAAAATGAGTTTTTCACATTTTTTTCTTACCGCAAAACACAATATCTCAAAAAATTATGCTTGAATGAAATAAAAATTTTACATGTATGTTTTTTAAATACTTATACAGGGAATAGACCTTTCTTAAGAGTTTGTGTTGAGTAGAAATTTTTTTATATAGCAATAAAATGAAAACTACAACAGCTTTTAAAGAAAATGTCAACGTATAGAAGCTCGAAACACATTAACTTCCCACGTAATAGTTATATTACCAAAAATAAGAGTCTATTTTCTAGATAAGGTTGTATGCTATATTATTCAATTTACAAAATGTCAATATATTTATTTTTATTTTCAGTTATCATGTTTTGCGTAAAGTCTTATTTTTGCTTATTTTTTTATAAAATACCCCTTTGACTCTAAAAATGTACACTAACAAAACTTTTTCTTGGGTATTTTTCTAATTTTAGAGACCCATAAGGTCATACAATATGCATTTACAGGCAAAATTCAGGTTAATTCAAAAAATTTTCTTCGAAGGTGTTCTGTTACCTTAATCAGCAGTTAAGGGATTAATTATAAACAATACAAATTATCAAGATAAGTGTTAATTTTTTCATGTAATTTTATGTATGACAAACCCATGGGGTCAATGGTTATTATTTAACTTGTTCTTAACTTAGTATTGTTAAATTCATTTTAAAAAATACATTGTACAGTATTGATACATTTGTAAAAGTATTATATCAGTATAAATGTTAATTTTGTATTTTATTATTTCAGAATGTATTTTGTTTATTTATACTTTCAGTAAATTAATATTTTTTTTAAAAAAAGTAATCTTTTGTTTTCAATCTTTCAATATGCCCACGCCCCCCCTTGTAGGGCTATCAAGCCCCCCTTGTAGGCTATCACGCCCCCTTAGGGGCGCGCCCCATAAGGTTTGAGAAACACTGGAATAAGTTTTCCGGAAAGTGGTCAGTTTGGAAGATAATGAAACTGTTGGGCGCCCACGGTTAGTGATTACATACCAAAACAATGCCAAAATTCATGATACATGTGGATTGCCACTCACATCAGTAGTCATACTTTTAATCAGCGCCTACATTGAAATACTAAAAAAATTCGTGAAAATTAATGAAAAAAGTCCAGAATTGGGGAATGATCGATGGCCGCTGCACCAAGACAATGGCCCTATCTTTCAAGCAGTTTCGGCACAGCAAAAATATTATTGTGATGCCGCATCCTCCTTATTCACCTGATTTAGTACAATGTGATCTTTTTTTATTTCATGCAGTTAAATCTTGCTTAAAGGGGACAGATTTTACATCAGTTGAAAAGGTTCAAGCAAAAACGAAAAAAACTCCTAAATCTCCAGAAATGTTACCAGCAAAGACAACGTCGAATGCAGAAAGGTATAAATGCTGAAAGGTACTACTTTGAAGGTCATACTGTCACAGAGAACTGATTCTGTAATTAAATGATTTATTGGATCAGTCTCGTTTTTTTGTGTGTGTGTCGCACCTTGTATATCGAATTGAACTGGGCTTGGAAGACATATACGGTCAAATCACAAGTCCTTGTCACACTTCATTAAACGCAGTATCTGGACAGAAATGGCGGCCGAGTTTTACAGCAGCACATATCCACATGTTTCCAAAACAGGCTTCAAATATCTGGTGAATCCGTTCTACTTACCAACAATCTAACACCAACTGTGACAAGCTAGATTACGGGTGACATGCGGTCCTGCGTTAACGTATTAAAAGATGCTTTTAAAGCAGTGCTTCTCAAACTTTCATCATTTTTTATCCAATTTTCAGTCATAATTTTTAACATGATAATCACACACACTCATGAAATAACGACGTATTGAATGCAATAACAATGTACTTTGACGCTAAACCTACAGTACGACTTTAATTATAAACCGCAAAAATTATCAAGATAAGTATTAAATTTTGTATAAGACAATCCCACAGGAGTCACTTGTAAATATTATTTTTTTTTGTTTAGTATTGATATTTTTTTTATAAAATACACAGTGACACTAATGCATTTATATCAATGCATTGCTAAGTATATTACATCAATGTAAATATGTACTTTGTTTTTTTTTTTATTACGTCAGAATATATTTTGTCTTGCATCCTTTCAGTAAAAAATAGCTACTTTTAAATCTTTTATTTTCAACTTTATAATAGGCTTGCTGCCTCCCCGTAGGGATATCACGCCAACCCTAAGAGGGGCCACGCTCCGCCGTTTGAGAAACGCTCTGTTAAAGAGATCTCGAACATAGGCATAATCACTGACCTTAAAACGTGAAAGGTGTCAGATTAGAGACGACTCTAACAGGAAGTGAACTACTCAAATCATCACACCTGGTGCAGGCTCTGTATGATGATGGTGTGCCACATTTATGTATTCAACAGAATCATGTGTAATTGTGTTATATGAGCTGTCATTTTTTATATTTTCGGGTTTAGTTATGGTAGTCACCGCGTATGAGTCTAGTAATAGCATTCCACCAACTACTGTGAAAATCCTCAACAATTATACAGGCAGTAACACTGTTTGGGGAACCATGGCTTACGCAGTCATTTTCAGTTAATCTTTAATAGTGACACTTGAGGGCCCAACGATATGTTTTTGATTTTTTCATTAACAGTAGAGCTACTCTTTCCTTGGGGCATGGCGAATTTTGTTTTTCATCAGGATAACGTTCTACTGCTCACAATGTGTGTCAACTATAAGGTACAGCAAGGAGCTGGCGTTTTCTTGACCAACAATATGCACTAATTTTTCACTTATCGACATCATTTGGCTCGTTTTTGGTCGTTGTATGTACACGTTCACAAAATGGTTGATAGACTGAATTTAATAACACTGTAATTTAGATGAAACATGTTGATTCCTGGCAATGGGTCGTGTAATTGTTAATCATAATCAAGTATAAACAACATAAAGTGACACCTTCACTTTAGGAAGACAAAAGACGAATTTGTTTGAAGAGGTTGAGAGAGAATGATTGTGCACATTTAGGCCACAATACCAAATTCATTGAATTCGTTTCATGCTGTGTTGCATTTTATGTCGAATACAGTGAGGACCTACAACTTATTCGTCGATGATGTTGTCGCTCATTCAAATGTTATATCATGTTCAGATAAATATTACTCTAGTCATGTGTTGCCTCTTAGACCTTGCTGATTTTCATCTTTTTCTAAGCACTCGTTCATGGTGATGAAGTTTTAATGTTACACAATGCTGACTGAAAAATATATATAGCAATCAGCAAAAATCATCATTCGATATTTTTATATACTTTTTCCCCATTTTATGTTATTTTCAATATGCGAAAAAAACTTCAATTATATAAAATATTAAACTTTTTTTTTTAAATTTTATTTTTAGAAGTTTTATTTCTCGTGTACAAATTATAGCATATTCTTTCCAATTAGTTAGATTTATTTCACATTTGAAATGAATATTTGAACTAATTTATTTCCACAAAATTCTTTAAAAAAATTATTTTTAGATGGGGATAAGTTTTATAGAGAATTTCGTAGAATGAATTTGTGAACTAAGAATAATTTAAATATTTCTACTCAGTTGACCGTTTCGCGGTGTTTTCTTCTTTTAACTCATATTTACTAAATTTTATTCCTACGATCTTCAAAATGAGTACAAATGACTTAACATCATATATATACATGTATATAAATATATTTTTAATTCTCTACAAATGAGAGATGATCATTTATTAATCAAAACTGAAAAATACTTAAATTGCAAGAAAACTATATATTGAAGGATATATGAGAAGTTAAAATTTTAAAAAAATGGATGCTGCAGTATATTTATGTCGTGTATTTGAGCAGAGGTTTTATTTATTTAATTATTGATGATATCTATGTTATAGATGTGTGTAAAGATGATAGTGTTGATGAGGCATTCATTTGTTAAATGATAATCCAATTTATTTTACATTTAGGCACTTAAGGACACCTACACAAACACAAATAAAAATATAGATGACACTTAACAAACAACATAGCAAATATAAGCAACAATATGGCATTAACGTAACATTGTGACAATAGCAAAAGCTTAACATGAATTTCCATGAGACCTTCGGTATTTATACACAAGAAAAAAAACTCACATGACTCTTCTGATTTATCCAAATAATCGGGTGATGTACATTATATGATTATTAATTTAATATCGCTGAACTTTTAATTTCGAGGATATAAAGTTACAGCTATATCCAGTTTGGTGGGTAGCTAACCATTACTTATATGCGCGAAGTGGTAGAGGGTCAAGACAATTACAAATAAATATAAAAAACATTTCAGATGAAATTAACATGGATTATTACATATAAAAATGTTTTATAAAATAAAAGTAATGTATTAGAATCAAACATTTTTCGATCTTCTTAAAAATGAATAAAAGTATCGCATTGTAGCACTTACAATATATTAGAGAAAAACTTATTACAACGTATATAAATTCTCTTTTACTTTTCACAATTTCCGTAAAAATTGTCTACGTTTAGTTTCAGTTCATAGAAAATAAATAAGACTTAAAATGAGAATTGATGTTCAATTCAGCGAATTTTTTCAAGACCATTTCCAAGGCGAATGTTTTCATTTGATACAGTATCTCATATAAACTATCTTAAACTAAAGTAAACAAAGTGTTTTCAGAACTGATATTTTTGAACTGTAGACAGTTTCAATAACGGTCATTTATCAGTCCCTTTTATTTTTAAATCAGCAATTTACTTAAATGTGTTTTTCAATGTTTCAAAAAACAGCTATTTCAAGAATCGCTTCATATCTCATTCCTCGATATACACTATCTCCTATGAAACATTTTTGGTAATGTTGCGAAACCTTTTTATAAAGGTATACCTTTGCAGCATGAATGACATAAGAAACATTAATAACACTCTACCTTTCTAAGATCTTTCTCAACCCTATTTTGTGAATTTGAAAGTGTTAAATGAAAAATTACTATAGTTTCGTAACAAATAATTCAATGCTTTATTGTAAAAGGTTTTCTTTGTTTAAGTATTGTACAAAAGAAAAATGTAGGTGAAAGTGCATAAAAATACTTAGAGGTCAGTTTTACATAGTACATGTCAATTTTCTCATTGTTTTTCGTGAGGAAGATATAAATTATTTATTGATTAATATATGGAAACAAACAAAGTAATGAAATTTAATTAAGTAAACAATTTATATTTAAAGTAATTAAATAACTGGTATTCATTTACTAAAATATACATCTCAAAGTATTTCTTAACATCAGCTAAACATCAATAAAAAAATAAATGGTATTTTTATTCTTACTAAAAACAATAAATTGTGAGATCGTGGATAATGTTATCTGATTCATTCGTTAAGCAAGTATTACGAAAATATTCATTTCCCACAATAATTTTCTTCTTTGGTGGTTATTTAATTAAAGCATTATTTGCTAATTATTCTACTTAGATATGAATTGTTATACTTGTTTCCTCTTCTATATGAAACATATGAAACATCTTCTATATGATTTTATTTATTAACTCATTTTTTACTTGTAGGATTTAATTTTATATTTGCATCAGAGACCCGAAGTTTAGCGAGCCTTCTGCAGAAGTGGAGAGAAGTAAAGATATCTTCCTTAATAGTTTGAATAGAAATAATAAAAATATTAGTCACTCATACAAGTCAGTTGAATCTGATTCTATAATTTATTAAATTATGAAATCACGTTTTAGAATGATAGGATTTAAGGTATCCGACTACCCTAAAACCATGATTTTTTTCAAAAATTGACAATTTTTTTCTGACTTTATTTTATAGACCATTTTATTAGCTTAATAACAATACCAAGTATTTTATTTTCCCTACACTAGAACAAAAACTACAAGCGTTTTAGTAAAAGCAAATGCCATAACTTTACACAAGATGTCAAACTTTAAAATGCGTTTTACTCGAAATGTATTTTTTTTTCCAAAAACTCAAACGGGGACAGTGAATGCTCAAAAAGTTTTGAAAATAATTAGCTGAAATTTTTTGTGTAAGTTCTGCATAACAGTAGAAGTGTTTTGATCTTCGGAATTATCAATAACTGTTTAATTTCAAAATTTGCAGTCCCTTATGTGAATAAAGTCAATGTTTTTAATTTCGTATAATCACTAAGATAAAGTGCTCTAGTTTTTGTAAAAATTAAAATATCTCTCATCCTGAAGGTCATTATAAACAGGAATAATAAAGTAACACATCAAAATTGAAAAATTGAGAATTTGTTCATAAAATCTTTGTACAGAGCGGGCCCCGTTTATGTAATTTTCGTACATTTTTACTAGTTTTTCCCATTTTAATAATAATATTATTATTTCTTTTACCAATTTTTAGGATTTTTTCCTTAAAATATACTAAATAAACTTAAAAATCACAAAAAATTTCCATATCTTCTTTTTTCAAAAAAAAAAGTTGTCGCAAGTAGTCGGATACCTTAAACATTCAACTTTCTATTCTGTGCACAAGTGTCTATTGCGAGAAAATGTATACAGAGCATTTCAAAATGTATAATATTATAGTATTGGTAATATTCTTTTTAATAGTAAAACGTCCAATCATCTATTTGGAGATAAATATTGTCTAAAATTATAGCAATGTATAGTGACATTTAAAATTTACATTTATTATCATTGACTTGATTATTGTTTTAATTATCAATACTAAAACTTCAAAATAATTCTCGGTGATATAATAAATCTGTTTATTTAATGCTTGGACGTCACATTTTAATGTGATTACTTTTTTCTTTATTCAATTTAAACAGTATCTAAACCCTCGTGGAATAGACTGAATCTATAAATATAAGGATATGAATATGTTTTGTTTTTCTTTTGAAAGATTACTTAAGATGAATTGTATTTCTGATAATAATATTTATTTTAAAATTTTACTTTTAATGGAAAAATGAATATAACTGAAAGAAAAAGAAATATCTATAATTAAAAAAAGAATGACAATAACTAGAAATAAAATATAATTTTCAACATTAAAATATTCATTTATTCAAGAAGATACGAATCTGCATTTCAGAAATGATACAATTACTTGCCTCATTCTTCTCATCTCAAGAGAACTTGAAATGGGAAATGTTTGGATTAAATTGAACTGTTCCATATTTTTAAATTAAATCGATGCACGCAAATCATAAAAAGACTATTATTGTTAATCCAGTTCTTAGTATTTGTATTTGTCATATTACTTGAAGCGAACAGATTATTCAACAGGTAATAACTTTTTTTTACACACAAGCTTTTATTTAACTTACAATATAAAATGTTCAGGTGGAATCTTGCAACTTAATTTTGAAGCTGATGTCTTCAATTGGTTGAGCTGAAATTTTGTATACCCGTTTAGTTTGGATGACAATGCATTTTTTAACGATTTATATATATTCCGATATCGACCTAGATACTATAACAATCTTGTTCAGCTTTTCAGCCGAGCATGTTTACAATAACAAAGGTGTTTACCGGCGGCGCAGCTCAGATGGTAGAGTGCTCGCTTAGCCTGCGAGAGGTACGCGGATCGATACTCGGCACCACTAAATACTATTTTTTACTGTAAAATATTTTTGAAACTTGTTTCATTTGTACAACGGAATATTTTACAATACTTTTACTCAGCATACGTACAAAGTATGTTAGATTTTTACTGTTCTAGAGGAAACACTAAGAAAGGCAGATCTACCAAGCTATTTCTATTTACTTTGAAACATTCTATTATATCTATTTGAAAGATTCTAGTTTCTCCCATAACAATTTTTTAATTGCCCTAGTTACTGTAACGATCTTGTTTAGGTGTTAAGGCGAGAATGTTTACAATAACACAGGTGTCGACCGGGAGCGTATCTCAGATGGTAGCGCGCTCGCTTAGCATGCAAGAGCTACGGGATTTGATACCCCCCGCGTCAAATTAGTATACTTTCGTGTAAAATATTTTTGACATTTGTTTTATTTGCACAACGGGATATTTTACAATATTTCCACTCAGCATACGTGCAAAGTATGCTATATTTTTACACACTCACACACACAAGCTTATATTTAACTTGCAATGTAACATGTTCGAATGGAATCTTGCAACTCAATTTTGAAGCTGATGCTTTCAACCAATTGAGCTGAAATTTTGTTTACACAATTAGTGTGGATGACAATGCATATTTTGATTATTTATATCGAATATCGCAATTAGTTTAAAAGACGAGCTGCAGGGCCCGGCGTTGCACGAGCATTCTCTACTTTTAAAAAATTTCCCCTTTTCTTCTCAAAATCAGCACTTCTAATACTCTTTTTTTCAAAATGACTTCCACCTCTCTCCCCCTCCTTCGCTTAGCCCTGCGCTCCCTGGGCTTTTACCGAGTGTATTACTTAAATTTCCCTGTTTAGAAATTGTTTTGCTTCTTTTATTTGTCAGACTGCTTTATACCCCCCTTCCCGGCGTTGCACGAAAATTTTTAAATGCAGAACATATTGTTCGGAAATTACCTTTCCCCTGTCGGTATCAGAGCTGTCGAGTAAGTGCCCACTCACCGATTCTTAAGCAGCTTGACACGTGCAGCCATATAGTGAAGCCAAAAAGTAATGAATTATTGCACAAATGAAATTCATTAAAAAAATCGACATTTAATTTTTTAAATATTTAACTGTAAAAGACCAAATTATTAGTTTTTTAAAACTCATTTTTCCCATCGATATAATTCATTTTAGAAAAAATCATAAAATGTGTAAAGTATTGTAGTTTTGTGAAAAAAAAAACATACTGTATCGTGACGAAAAAAATTATCTTTCCAATTACAAAATTGCTGGGGATGTTATTAAATTCGCGAATAAAATTTTGAGTATTTTCAAGGTATATTCAAATACGTTGAAATGGTCCATTTTTGCAAAAAAATGACAGTTTGAGTTTTTGATTTTATAGTATAAAGCAATTATGTAGCTCTATAAAACTGTTCTTATTTTGTTCCTATGTCACTTAGAAGTCAAGATGTTTAACAATTAGTAAAGCGCATTTGGTTTAGGTATGAGAATCATTGGTAAAGGACATTTTGCGGCCTAAAAACTTTGTTCTACCATAAATATAGGTATATCATCTAAAAGAGTATTTGGTTTCCTGGGAAAATGCTTAAATTTGCTGCTATCAACGTAGCATGCAATTCAATGAAGGAAGCTGCATTGGAAATTAAAAGTAACAAAACTGATACTGAATATTCTCAATGTGGTGTGTCAGTGGATGGCACATAACAACAAAAAGGATATTCCTCATTGAATGGATGTGTGTCTGTTATCTAAATAGATTCTGGAAAGGTGTTAGGCGTTGAATTCATGTCAATAGTGTGTAGACTTTGCACAATTCCAAAAACAAAGATTTAAAACCACTCATAATTGTGCAAAACATATAGGATCATGTGGTGCTATGGAATCCCTGCGTGTTTATCATATTTTCGATCGATCTGTCGAAATGACAAAATTACGGTGTGTAAATTGTTTTTGGCGATGGAGACTCTAAGGGCTATGCCTCTGTAAAAGATATTTATGGTAAGAATACTGTAGCAAAATACAAGTGTATTGGACACATACAAAAGCGTGTCGGAAGAAAACTGACGAAACTGAAATTGAAACGAAAAGATCTAGGAGGTCGAAGAAAATTGACGGATGCCTTTATCGATAAGTTACATAATTACTATGGCATTGCTATCCGTGACAATGTAAATAATTTACAAGGCATGCAACGTGCAGTTATTGCAGCATTTTTCCATTGTTGCTCTAATGCAAAACAGCAAATGCATGACCAGTGCCCTGTTGGATAGGATAGTTGGTGTAAATATCAACAAGCCGTATCAAAGGATAAGAACTACATCAATACATCTAAAGGACTTCCCCCAAATCTGATCAATATAATCAAACCAACATATATGAAGCTATGCGATCAAAACTTATTAGCAAAATGTTTACCAGGAAAAACACAACACTCTAATGAATGTTTCAATGGAATTATTTGGAAATTTATTCCAAAATATGTTTTTGCTTCATTAACAATACTGTGATTAAGAGGATACATGGCTGTAATTCAGTTCAATAAGTAATTTCAGGGATTGATAGATATCTTGAAATATTTTGGATTGACTGTCGGTGTATTAACATTGAAAGGTTTTCAAAACCCGATGAAATTTGAAAAACAGATTCTAAACGACATTGTCTGACTATGGCAAAAGTTGCCAGAAAAAAAATAGATTAGCTAAGAAGAAAGAAATGATTAAAAATGAGCTGATAGAAGGTGTAAGAAATACAACTGGTAAATTTTAAATAAGTAATTATGTAAATAAAAGAAATATCTGATAAATTGTGCTAAAAATGCATTTTTTAAACTAATTTTTTCGTATATTTTGAAAATTACAAAATTGATAAATCAAGATACTACCATTAAATAACTTTGAAACTTGGTACCCCATTTTTTCTCACAATGTTTTCTAGGGTATGGAGTAAAAGAATTATCATAATAAGAATAATTTTTAAATTATGGCTTGATATTTGTGTAACGGTGTTGTAAAACATGTCAAATTTATTGTTTTGGCTTCTCGACTAGTTGTGGAATTTTTATTTATTTATATAATCAAAATATTTTACTCGAGGCCCTAGATACATACATACTAATTATTTTGATACTAAATTTATACAAATTAGGTCAATGGATTTACATGTAGAATTTCTTAGATGCCTTTAAAATTTCTTAAAAATTTCCAACAAATTTACCAACTTTCTGAAACTCAAAGGATTTATTACAAATATTAAATAGGTATAGTTTATTTACATATAAACTGAAGTTAAAAAGGGTATAATTTTTTTTTCTAAATGATGTTTTTTTTTTAAAAAAGGACTCCGAACACGTATTTGTATACCTTAAAAAAATCATATAAACTAAACGATGATGTTTCGAAACCGGGTACAAAAGTTACTAAGCCAGCGTTCTAAGCGACCAATCCACGAAATATTCGGAAATAAATAAATAAAAGACCATTGAAATAAAAGGAAGAGATAATTATTTTTGCATTGCGGTTTTTGTTAAAGTTAAAACTTTTTTTCGGGCTTCATTTTTAAGTTAATGGCTTCAAACTTCATATATCGATTACAAACTTCGGTATCTCTTAAACAAAAGATGTAACAAAAATGCTTGAATATTTCTCGCAAAAAGGGAAAAAACGAAAAAAAACGAGTTTTTAACCGTAATTTTAAAGTAATGTTTTCAATCTTTGTACAGACTACAAATAATATTGTTCTACTCACGGAAAAAATGTTTCATGAGGATATTTTTCTAATTAAACAAATTTTTTTTTGTATTTTAATAAAAATTTGAGTATTTTTTGAAAAAATCATAAAAAAAAACGTTTTCGACATTTTATTTTTTAAATGACTGATTCTAAAAGAAACAGTATGAATTTTATTAGTAACGTAACAGAAAATGCAATCGGAACGATTTAGAAAACATTTTTTATAAAAACGTATCGATTTTCACTGATTTTAGAAACTATCGTAAAAGAAAGAAAATATCAGTATTTTGTAAAATAAATTATACCATATCGTGGTGAAGTAAATGATCTTTCCGAATCTGTAATAAATTTTGTCCGAGTCTGATAAAAAAATGATATTCTGTTTTAAAAGTGTCTGGTAAAAAAAAGGTAAGAAAAGTAAAACTTCACCGCCCGGCGGGAAAAAATGGCAATAAATATGCGTTTTAAGGATTTTAATTAATATCCTTTTAACCAGTTGCACTTTTGGTATATAACTGTTCAAAACGGATTCCTTCG
This sequence comes from Trichonephila clavipes, assembly GCA_019973935.1. Taxonomy (NCBI): domain Eukaryota; kingdom Metazoa; phylum Arthropoda; class Arachnida; order Araneae; family Nephilidae; genus Trichonephila; species Trichonephila clavipes. Next base: position 710,365 of record BMAU01017972.1, on the reverse strand, counting down.
ATCATTCCCAATCTTTTGGTACCTTCGGCGAGTTTTGTGTTGGGCGGTTCGTGAGAAGATACACCTAGTTTTATAGTAGCATACGTATATTTACCTTCGAATTAAAGTAGTGTAGATATTAATTAAAGTAATTTTTCGTATGGAATCGCTTGCAAACGGTATAATTATTTTTAAAAAATAATGATATTTTCTATTTTTTACAATTTTTTCTATAATGAGTCAAAATCGATGTGTTTTCATGAAAATGATTTCTAAATCGTTCAGTATGAATTTTTTTCGTGTTATTGAATCAATATTCTATAAAATTGAAAAAAAAATTGGTTTAAAATTGCGGATTTAAAAAAAAAATGTGTTTTTCGTTTTTGATATATTAAAAGCAAAAAATAAAGAGATGGAATATTTTAATTAGTTTTGCTTTGTCCAATGTTGTTTTGGTCTTCAAGTATTAATCTCCCCTTTCTATTATCATCTTGTTTCGGCCCGAGTGAAATATCTATCATGTATATGTGGCCTGGTGGAAAATATGTTTGAGTGCCCTTTATATGGACTGTTCAAAATTAACCGGCCAACGACCTTGCAACAATAATGTGTTGAATGAGATTAACACAATGAGAAACTTCTGTCCAGCGATAACTAAAAAGTAAAGCACTTAAATCTCGTGACAAGTTTTATATCATAAATTGTGTAACGACTTTATAAGTTGATAGAAAAAAAAGTTTTAAAAGAAAAGTTTATTTTTATTCTTTTTAGAGCATTTAAGTAAAATCTTGTTTCTATATGTATATATAAAGTTTTTTTTTTTTTTTTTACTTTTAATTTATGTTTATTTATAACGAGTAAATACATCATATTTACTGGTTTCACTTTGTTTTCAAACATTTCTATTATTGTTAGGACTTTTCTAATAGTATAATTTGCAGAATCGTAATGACAATTTTCGTTATCATTAACTTGAAATTAATACTTAGTTCTTATGCGATTTCATAAGTACATATTTCTTTAAAAACATGAATATGTAGACTTCTCTTCTTATATATATATATATATATATATATATATATATATTATATATATATATATTCGACCATAACATATAATTTAAAATTTATTCTGCTTCTTATCACAACGAGATGCCTTTTAATGAACCTTAAAAATACGATTTGTTGACAATTATTTCTTACTATTATTGAGGAAAATTACTTGCATATACAGAGAAATTGTTCTGAATAATAGGCTCTCAGATATAAATAAGGCTGTGTGGTAGTCTAGTCGTCAAAGTGACGGACTCGTGTATTGATTGATTGATTGAATATTAACGTCGCACTGTTCAGCTACACGAGGGCTTTGACGACGGACCACGTAATTTTTGAACCATGGTCAAGTGACGTGGTCGACACCTGAGCTGGCCCCCCTTTCCTAACTACCACACCACAGCAAGGAAAGGACGTTTCAGCTATCGACAGATTTGACGTGCATCGCTGCCCTACACGGCGGGGTCTTTAGTGGTACTGAGCTCGAACTCGTGACTAGGCAAGTCACGACGGACGCGTGGATGGCATGTCGTTAGTTTGAATCTTATACCGCTGAATACCCGCCGTGTAGGGGAGGGATACACGTTAAATCTGTCGAGAGCTCAAACGTCCTTCCGTTGGTATGGTAGATATTATAAGGGGGGGGGGCAGAACAGGAGTCGTCCTGGTCACTTGATCATGGTTCAAAATTATGAGGTCCATCGCAAAAGTCCTAGAATATAGTTGAACAGTGCGAAATTAATATTCTCACTTACTCTCTTAAATATAAATGTAGATGTGGCAGCCTAGTGTGGCTATGGCCATAAACTAGTTGCAGACGTATTTCAGGTTCGAGTCCCGCTGTCAATGAAGACCCACCGTGTTGAGAAAATCGATGCGTGTTATATTTTTCAAGGTTTATTTCCTCCCGTCGGTGTGGTGTGAAAGTTAGGAGAAGGACATGCAAACTTAGATGTCGTACTCGTCACTTGAATGACGTTCAAGTTGCCTTATAGTATCACGTTATTATAACACACATTCGCTCGGATGTAAATTTGTTTTCCAGTTAAACACGGATAGGCTTTTACTTATGTAATTTAAAATTACCATTTTGACTTCCTGTAAAAAATAAAATAAGTTTAGGTATACTAAAAACACACGATATTTATCAGAACGAACTTAAAGATGATTTATGGATTCTACAAAATATATATGTTCATAATACGAATTTCTCCTGTTATTTTGTCGAGAAATTGGTTTTTTTTTTCGTGGAATTCAATAATATCGTTTTTTTTTTTTTTTTTGACTTAGGGTATTTTCCAAAAAAATACATTCAGAAATTGTCAAACCGAAAAAATATGGTGGAAGAATTTCAAGTAAAATGTGTTGATCTTTAAATTGGACGCAGCGTTGCTTTTGTCCGTTTTTGAGTTATTGTCCTTTGACAAACTGACGAACCGCCTCGTAGAGAAGGTGATGCATGTTGAATCTGTTGAAAGTCAAAGCTCTCGCTTTCTCGAGGCGTCGAAATTCAAAGAATGGGTTTAAGGCAGAGATTCTCAAACTTTCAATACTTGCAACCCAATATTCATCATATTTTTCGTCACCTTACCCCCCCGTCCATACAATAACAATCTATTGAATTCTATAGTACTATACTTTGACGCTAAAGTTGCAATCATGATTTAGCCTCTTAAGTGTCATCGGCGTATATAAACTTCTCACTTAGCCAAAGCGTTATTTGCCCAGGACGCGCGCGTTTATATATACGTCTTTTTGAAGTTCGATTATTTTTGTGCACTCCTATCCATAAAATTATTCTTTAGGCTTTGGAATTCAATAAAATGACATTAGCAATGTTTGCGAAGGATTTACTTACTTCAGAGGATTTGCTTATTTATTCCTTTTCTCTCCCCTCCCCGAATACATCAGATTCATGCATCTAAGTAGAAAATGGAGCCATTGGGGAGAGTATCTCGTAATTTTTAATCAGAATTTAAGGGATTAATTATAAACCGTACAAATGGTCAAGATAAGAACTAATTTTTGTACATAGTTTTTTTATATACATGGCAAATCCTTGAGGTCACTGGTAATTATCAAACTTGTTCTTAATTTAGTGTAGTTAAATAAATTATAAAATAAATTGGGCAGTAGTGATACATTTTGTAAGTGTATTATATCAGTATAAATGTGTATTTTATTTTTTATTATGTAAAAATGTATTTTGTTTGTTTACTTTCAGTAAATTTATTAATTTTTCAAATAATCTTTTGTTTTTGGCTTTTCAATATGCTCGGGCCCACTCGTAGAATCATCACGCCCCCGTAGGGGGCGCGCCCCACCGTTTGAGAAACGCTGGTTTAAGGTCAAGGTTGGCTGGTTTAAGGTAAGGCTGGTTTAAGGTTTCATTTTACTTCATAATATAAGAAAATCAAGGCGCCAACTAAAATTTGTAGGGAAAAGGTTGTTAAAATTGTTTAAAGAGGAGAGAAAGCTGAAAATGAAGATCGAAACATTAAGTGATACGAGATTTATTTATTCTATTATTTAACTGAAAAGGGGATAGCATTGAAATTGGGTTTAATATGAATGCAGAAAAGTAATTCGAATACATTATATAATCTTAAAACGTATTAAAAATTTTAAAGAAACATGTCAAGGAACTTAGATAAACATGAACATTTGAAATAATTCTACTGAGAAAAATAACTTTGTATGCGTATATAAAACGATGAATTTTTTTTAAACCAACTACTATAAAAGTACGCATTCTAATTTACTTTGCCTTAGCACCAAGGGATTTTTTTCTTGTTTTGCAATTATTAAAGAAATTGCTACATTATCATATTTTACATAAAAATTAATCTATCTCTTTGTATGTATATATCTTTTTTCTGGAAAAAATATGTATATTGTTCGGTTCAGTGATGACTAGCACGTTCAAGAAAAAGTGAAAAAATGACACCCTTCATCACATCATTAGGTACTGTTACCTAAAATTTCACAATCTTACAATGACTTACTCACTTAATCTTAGACAGCCATGGTGTGTTAACCACAGCCGCAAATCGGTCAAAACAATATGCTGGTTTAGTTAACATACTTTGTTTGATTCGGGATTTGAGAAAATAATGTCATCTGACTTTGGCTCTCTTTACAAAGAAAAATATTGCCGACTGCTTAAGGCAAGCTTTTCAAAAGGATGCCCCCCCACACACACAAACACACATTTCGTTAAAATTCCAAAATAGTACAAAACTTGAAAACCTCAATCCATAATAAGATTTTGTCAATTTCTTTTTTTTAAGAAAAAAGGAAAATGACTTCCTTTTAAAAAAACTTAATCTTAATAGTGTAATTCAGATAAAGCCAGTGTTTCTCAAACTGGGGGGCGCGATAAACCTACAAGGGGGGGCGCGAGCATATCGAAAATAAAAGATTTAAAATAATTTATTTACAAGAATGAAGTAAAACAAAATACTTTCTGACATAATAAAAAATATACACATTTACACGGAAATAATATATATAATTATCTGGATTTTACATCATCAAAAATAAATATCTTCTACTTCAAAACACCTCATTTTTTAGCTACCTTTGATAATATAACCAAATAAAAAACGTTTTATTCAATTTGCTGTAATACCATGATGAGAGATTTTTTGATTACGTCTTCTTTTCAAGGCGAAAATGCTACTCCTTCAGAGGAAATACAAAACCCAGACCCATAATCAAAAATAGGAAGATAAAAAGTTCATCTCATACATTATTGCCATCAGTTTAGGCGTGCAGAATGTATTTGCTGCGGTTTGACCATCGAGCTTTATACGGTTAGTTACGTCCCTGCTCTTATGTATTTGTTTTTTCATTTAGGGAAGTTTTGAAGGATTACTAAGCCAAATAATGAAAAACGTTTTACATCATTTTTTTAGAACATCCATATTGTAATAAATACACTTTTAATCCGTAAGCGGTCATACCGAGCACAGAGTGCACGAAATCGGGAATTCTGACAAAACTGTTTAATTGTTACCAAAATGGCCCTGACACTATCCTCCTGTTTGACAATCTTAACGTGAACTAAAATATATTTGTCACATATCTCCCTCTTTTTTGGGAGTGACAGACGTTTTTTTTACGATCTTAAGGTACTTGTTTTGTCTGAGTTCCCGGCGTGATAACTTTTTTTCCGAAATATTTTCTGTGTCCTTGAAAGTAGGTGAGTATATTTCCTCTTAATTAAATTATTCACTGGAGTTACGATTTTTATTGTGTACTATAAAAATAAATATAAAAAAAGGATTGGGGTGATTCATTAACCCCGCTCGACCATTAGTATCGAGTGCGCGCCTGCTCCAGGGTTAAAACATGTTGAAGTCTTCGCTTTAAATATTAAAAATAATACAATTATTCTTCATCAGAATTTTTTTATTGTTCATTATTCAACATCAATTCTAGATGCTGATTCTTTGAGGCTTAAAATTACAGTTCGCTCTTAAAACTAATTATAATTTGAGCAATCATTTAAAAAAAATCATTTTACATTTTTGTAAACATTGTCGCACACTTGGCTTTGATTACTCTCCTTACAATTTGGCGATTATACACTGCTGGACAATTTTTGGGACGGATAACACTATCATCCATAGCAACCACAAAATGAAAGGAAGCAAAATGTGGAAAATTAGAATAAGTGCGGGATATTAGTAAGAAGAAGTATGAGTATATGCAAATTTTTTTTTCCACGTCTGTTCATCACGTGATAGCGTTCATAAGAGCTTTAAAGGTTTTGACGCGTGTGGACAGTTGTTGTTTCTAGTCTAAGTTTTACAAGAAAGATTTAATGACGAACTTAAAATTTTTGGCATGTCTTCCCGACATGACATAGATGATATTATGCTCGGCCGAATTATTGGAAAGATCGAAGAAGGGCGAAAAATAACAGATGTTGCCAGGGAGTTCGACATCGCTCACAGCGTTGTTTCAAGGCTGTGGAAGTCATTTAAAACTACTGGAATGTGTAGTAGACGGCACGGGGGAGGTCGTGTTAAAGTACGACGCATGCAGAAGACAGATATATCGTCCTATCAGCAAAAAAGGAACAGGCGCACCACAGCTCAGCAGGTGGCAAATCAGTTTCTTGCTGCCTCAGGAAAGCAGATCTCCCGAAAAACTGTTGCCAGACGTTTGAGGGGAGAAGGACTATACGCACGCAGACCTGTTGTGTTTGTCCCATTGACCAGACAGCACTGCACTGCCCGTTTGCAATGGTGTCGTGAGCGTCACAATTGGACTGAACAGGACTGGGCATGCGTACTATTCTCAGATGAGAGTAGGTTCAGTCTGTCATCGGATTGTAGACGCCAACTGATCTGGCGCGATAGTGGTACTGCTTATCGTCCAGAAAAATATCCAGGAAAAGAACCGATATCCGACATGCTTTATCATGGTGTGGGCCGGCATCATGATCAATGGCCGCACGCGCCTACATGTGGTTGCGAATGGGACTATGACGGGCCAACGATACATTGATGAAGTTCTACTTTCTCATGTTCGTCTTTTCCGTGGTGCTGTTGGTGATAAATTTGTTCTTATGGACGACAACGCAACATGTCAATGAACACTCGCTGTTCAGGATAGTCTAGACAGCAAGGGTATTCAACGTCTCGTATGGCCAGCGCGTTCTCCAGATCTAAACCCCATTGAAAATGTGTGGGATGCTTTCGGGAGGCAAGTTGCTGGTCGAAACTATCCTCCGACAAACAAGAACACCCTCATCCGTGCACTCACACAGGAATGGGATAAATTGCCTTAACAGCTGCTGGATAATGTTGTGCAAAGTATGGTACGACGTGTGTAATGTTGCATCACACTCCACTGTGGACATATCCCGTACTGATACCTTTCTTTAAGGAGCCTGCTGACTTTTAGATGCATTGTTCCATTTCTCCGTACGCAGATCAAATGAACATTTTTTTTTTCTTTCAGATATTTCACAGCTTTTGTACTTTCCAGAACAATAAATATTCTTTATTCTAATCTCTGAACAGTGTGGCAAATATATTTTATCCTACTAGGCGTCATGTCTCGCTTAATGTTATGCTACATAACAATTTGTGATCCGTCCTTTGCAATTGTCCAACAGTGTATGAATAATGTTTTATTTTCTTATAAATGAACTCGTGCAAAGAGCGGGTACTTCAGCCGGTATACTTTTAATGTATCAGTGCTGCACAGATTATTTTATAACTAATTAATTAATACTAAATTAAGAACAAGTTTAATAAGTATTAGCGACTTCCTTGGGCTTGTCTTACAGAGCAAAGTTTTTCAAAGGAATGCTTATGATTAGAAATTGACCATCTGCGTTCTTTTTTTACATTTAGCTGATATCTATATTTTGTCTTCTAAGCAACCACCGCATTTTGCAATATGTACCAATTTAAAAAATTAGAGAAAGGAAAAATAACATAAGAATTATCCTATTACTTAATTTTTTTGCTTAAAAGTAAAACATACAAAATATAATACTTATGTCATGAATTTGTACGTTTTATAATAAAGATTGTTGCTTCAGCGTCCAAGTGCATTATTATTGCATTCAGTACATTACTAATGTATAAGGGGGGCGCGATAAAAATTGTGATTGAAAAGGGGGGCGCCAGTATTGAAAGTTTGAGAAGCACTGGATCAAGCAATAAATTTTAAGATAAAACAAAAATAATTTTGTAAAATTGTATTGAATGACTTAAATTTTTGAAGTGTTTGCCTTTTAACTTCTTTTAGACCAATCGAAAAATGTAACCAAACTGCTCAGATTTACCATGAATTATGAATGGCTAATCAAATGACCAATTTGAATATCTCTCACTTAGAACTTTGTTTTTACAATCTTTCTAACAAGCTGAATATATTGATTTTTTTTCTAATACCGCACGTCACTTTATTTACGTAATTTTAACCCTCATGCCGTTACGACCGTGCTGAGAGATAGAGATTTCATCTCAATCTATATACCTCAACGTTACGGACGTGCTGAACGCGTCCATTTGGATTTTATAATGTTACAAACGGCACAAATTCGTTTATCGAGTTCTGAATTAGTTGTTTCTCTTACTAATAATTGTCAGCACTAGAAGAAAATTTCGAGAAAGTTCGAAATTGAAATACTAATTCTCGTGAAAAATTGTACTATGTTCACGAGAATTAGTACTTCATTTTTAGTTGTGAAATGATGTCTGTTTTAGGCTTTCAAAAATCTAAAGACGAAGGAGATGTCAAGTGACACCAACAATCTGCAAATTATGGAAGTACATATATAGAACGTTAAAAAAATTATTTTTTGCTGTTAATTATTTTGATTAGTATTTATTATTTACTAGTTTGATTGTTATTTATCGTTTTGATTATTATTTATTATTGTGATTATTATTTATCATTTTGATTATTATTTACCGTTCTGATTATTATTTATCTTTTTGAATATTATTCATTATTTTGATAATTATTTATCATTTTGATTATTATATATTGTTTTGATTGTTATTTATTATTTGGATTATTATTTATTATTTGGATTATTATTTATTATTTGGATTATCATTTATTATTTGGATTATTATTTATTATTTGGATTATTATTTATTTTTGGATTAGGATTAAAACACAACTCTGTACTAAGCCCAAGTTTCTGAAAGAAAAGATAAAAAACGCGTCTGCCAATACGCGCTATTCATGAAAAGTGGGTTTTGGAGAAAGCGGGGTCAAAAATCCAACACACACTGAAGGAAATTCAAAGGCGTGTAAGGTTTCAAGAAAATCATGAGTTGTAGGCTTTCGACAATATCTTAGATTTAATAACGTGAATTATGGAAATAAATCACAGTATATTAGAAATTAAAATATAATAATAGTTTATTTTATGTTACTATGGAAATTTCAGGTAATTAACAAAATTTATAGTCACAAAGATTTAGAGAAATTCTTACATACAAACAATTTAAATTTATAATTTACAAGATTTTTCTATTTTTCATTAAGATATTCACATTAAATCATTTTAGCAACATCTTTTAATGAAATATACTTTATATTTATTTGATTGAGGAAGGGAAGATGAAAGTTTGCAAACAATTACTAGGATTCGAAAACATGTTTCATGAGCGCTGTTTCTATACTTCACTTTTCATGACAGCTTACAGTGTCCTATATAATGTACTTTGAATTTCTTAACAAATATTGGTTTAAATCTGAACAATAGCTCAGATATTTCACACTTTAAATTAAAAAGTGATTTTTGAATCATCCTGCAGAAATACAGTAGATCTCCACCTCTAAAAGAGAAGTTTGTAGTTTTGATTTTGAAAATTGCGAACCTTTCTTTTAGCGGTGGAGATCTACTGTAGGGCACATTCTGATGTAACAAAGGCACATTAAAGTAACACGAGACTATTGGTGATGAACCTCATAATTTTAAACCACGGTCAAGGACTAGAAAGAAATTTAACCTGGCATCTCTAAATTATTGTATTTCTACATAATGCCAACAACACGGGTCCATAAAAAATCAATTCTTATAGCATGTCAGAAAAATTGTGATCGTGTTCGTACATCACGACAAAAGAGGCCAGCATACACTATTGATGAATAAGCCAAATGTGATTCGATTACGTTTTAGCTCCAATAATTAATATAACGTTTGGTTGGTGACGTTATAATTGACATTGTTCGCCTCAAATTTCGAGGAAACCTCATTTTTATAGAAAATCATCTCAGTGTCATTTTTGTTCTAATAAACATTTAAGATACCTGAAAAATTATTTTATATATTAAATAATATATTTAATTAAACTTATATATGAGGTAAATAAATCTCTGTGAAATTAATTTGATTTCATCTTGAGTAAATGCACATTTGTTATCGTTGGTAAATACATATATGAATTAAGCTCTGTTTTAAGTCAAGTATTTGCATACTCGAAGTAACTCATATACAATAAAGTTCACTTAAAACGGATCGTATACATATTTTGTTATAAGTGTTTGTGATATCCCATGGGCTGGGGGTATCCTCTCTTCATCATCCATGCAACCTATGTTTGAGGGAATGAACTATTGACCACTAATACCATTCATAATTAAAATTAGTTTATTATGATCTCAATTCATATTTAGCAAAATAATACTACTCTAGGAGGCTTATGATCAGGAGTGATGAGACCCAAACTTTTATTCTAACAAATAACGCAATAAACCACCGAATCTATATGTATAGATGATTTCCTAACTTACCAGAATCCGCTCTAGTATTAAAGCTTAATCAGAACAGTCTTAGTGCTATTTCCTTGGTGAAAAGCTGCAGTCCATATATCGTCAATATATTCTTCGATTCTATGTGATTCGGCTAAGGGATAATCTTCTGATCTCGGATCCACTTAGAAATCAATTTCACTGGCAGTATTAGACCGACTTAAAGAACTCTTAAAACACTCTTAGGCTCTTTTTCAAAAAATTCACCTAGCGCTTCTAAAACTTCACGCGAACACTAACGCTACAATACATACAATTCCTAATCTGCATAACTGCGTTCTCTTCTTGGGTTGGCTGGAAAGAATTGCCATTCTGGCCCCAAATAATTCCCAAGAGGATTATTAATAGAAGTATCGATAAAGCAGCATCACATGGTTTCTCTGTAGAATATAAATTTCCGAAGTTTAGCTTAAAAGTACGATAATATTATGATGGCTAAAATAAGAGGTGTGCGGTAGTTTTATTGCGGAATAATTCTCAATAATCGGATGGTTTTTATGTTCTAAATCAGAAAATTGTGCGACACATTATTTAGTTTTCTGGAAATGGAGTACCAAACTTACGCGATAAGCAGAAAATTCTTGTCCAAATTTTGCCCAACATAATTAAAAATAGAAATAATTGCTTGAAAAGCTTGGAGATATATTGTATCAACGAGTACAATTTTTTAATATCAAAAACAAAATTTGCACTTTATCCAACTTCTGAATTAGGACTGTTCTGTAAGAATTAGCAAATCAGCCACGACAATCAATGATGCTTTTAGAATAAATTGTTAACGGTAAAATACAAATTGTTGCAGTTGCGTTTTTTTAAGTGCATCCCTATTTAATCAAATGAAAAGACCATAAAATACTGGAAATGTATTATCATTTCTCAAGAATGGAAATTTTAGTCATTACAAGGAGAAAATGCTCTTCATATGTAAATATTCGGAAGAAGGCTTAGGTATTGTACTGGATTGTGGGAATGGTACAACCATATAAGTCTTCTTCCCATGGCTCGCACCAATCTTCTCATGACGCTAAATGGGACCTTCAAAACGTAGACTTCATTGAACTCTTAGTTCTGTTTAATTTTTTTAAAATCCGTTTATCCTCCTCGATGGTAGATGTCTTCTTATAAGAAAATATTCCGCTGTTCTAACTGTAACACATTTTTCGTGAATGATTCATACGCATATCATGTTTTCAGGGCATCCAGGCATAAAACCTGTCCGATACCTGTAAAATGTGCAACAACAAACTAATTTATCCTCCAACAAAGGCGTGCAAATGAGTTACTAATATTCGTACAATACAAACGCTTATGATAACAATAATAAATAAATAAATAATTAAAACACAAAATGGTAATGAATCAAACTGAGTTATTGAAAAAAATAAACCTTAGGAAATATCAATGTGTAATTAATGAATAATTGGAAAAAGTCACAGCTCAATATGTTAACCTAAAAATAAATTCACAATAAATATTAAAGTTATATAAATACCATTAAAATATTACTAAAAAGTGCAATTATGTAGAACATCATTTTTGATCCATTTGAACAATAATATGTAAGATAAAGTGTTTAATCATCCGAATAGAACGAAATATTTAACCAAAAAAGGCAATTGAAATAATGTATATTGTTTCCTGTCTGTAGTCATTTCGAATCAATAAAATTAATGAATAAAAAAATTAACAAAGAGAGGTGGAGGTCATGTTAATGTGATTGAACGTATTCAAATTATTAAATAGGTTTTTTTCGAGTAGCTACATACTTTTCTTTTTCTTTCTCTCAAGAAATGTTTTTATAACAAATGATGCAGAAACATCGGCTGATTAACTACTTTCTTTTTTCATTAAAATGATCTGGAAGATATGCTTCGAAAACATGAGTCATTAAGCATTCGAATAATATATATAATATATATATATATATAATATATATATATATATATGTGTGTGTGTGTGTGTGTTTGTGTGTGCGTTTTCATACTCTAAATAGTTTTCCTTGATTAATTAACACAAAGATGTTACCTTTCTGAATATCACTACACACAACATCATGTTATTTTCAAAGACGTGTGGCCCGTGCATATTTGTGATTTGTCCCCCTTGGGCGTGAAAGTTTGCAGATCCCTATCCTAAAGTATAGGCAACTCCGTTTGTATATAATGGTGCCTAACTAGAGCGACGTGGACGGCAGAATGGCACAGGATCGTGTTCTCAGACCATTCATGATTTGGTTGGTGTAATGATATAGTAGTTTGTTTGAAGGTGGCTCCAACTTTGTAACAATTCGGTAGCACCTGTGATATGTCCCACCGAACGAAAACCCGGCGTTATGATTTGTTGTACCGGGAATAACAGCGGTTCAACTCCAGTTCATATACAAGGCATCCAAAGATACGTACATGATGTATGACGGCCGCGTGACACTCCCTGTCCTTTGGAGAGGGAGGAGGATTCCCATTATCAGTATGATAATTTTTTTGAGTGCATGATGTATGTATTAACAACGTGCTTTACAAGATGTGAATAAAAAAATAATATTAGTAAAATTCTCTCTCTTTTGGAATATATTATAGATTACTATTATTCCTACACTGAGTCATTTATGTTAAATCTTTTTTAAAATATAAGATTTGTTTTTAAGCTGAAATTATGTATACGCCACTCTTTAAAAGGTATAAACGAGTAACAACAGAAATGACTAGAAAATGTAGTCTTGTTTCCCTTTTTTTTAATACTTATCTTCAAAGGCTTTCTAGGAACACTACAAAAAGTTATTTTCAATCATGCATTGAATTTTTAATACATTTATACTGCACTTTTATTCCCCTCTAGAGGAAAATATAGTCATTATATTATATTCGAAAAAATATTTTTAAGTACATATGTTTAACTTAGCCAGCAAAGCAAGCAAACACACACCTTTTTTTTTAATAACTCCATATTTTATTTTACATTTTCAGAGGATTTATATTAGTGTTGAAATATTTTGGTCGAAACGCCAAGCGACTTTTCAGAGACAAATTTTGACAGAAGAGAATTTCCCCTCTTACATACCTGGCTGTTAGCAAATCTTGGTCTCGTCTGCTCGATGGCCAAAGACATGCTCAGCTTTCTGCTCTACCTAGGGTGGAGGGTGTGGCATGTTACAGAGTCATCGTCGGTCATGATTACCTGCAAGCCCATCTGTTTAAGATTGGTCTCGATGATTGATCGTTCTGCCCTCTCTATAAGTCCGAGCCAATGACTGGGGAGCACCTATCCGATTGCCAAACTCTACTTCATGTTCTCTCGGAAGACAACTGTGGAGTTATCCTTCCTGATAGAGCAACATCTGCGTTATACTGGACTGCAAGACGCCTTATGTCCGAGAGGACGTTTGTCGGGCGTAATTTAAATATATATATATATATACATATATTGCTTCTTTTAAAAAAAATTACGGTGTCATGTTGGCGGGAGTTGGAATTCAGGATTAGCATTAACGAGTTGTCGGTTCAAGTCCTGATCCCACTGAAGATCCACCTTGTACGGAGGCTGATGTACATTAAATACTGCGATAATCAACTTATTTATGTTAGCATGGTGTTAAAGTTTGCAAAATGGGGAGCTGTCTCAGATGTCGTAAAGTTCACTTGATCATGGTTGAAAATTACGAGGCACAATGTAAATTTCCCCAAAGTAGCTTCAATTCAATTTGATCTGACTTAACCCGTTCAGGACCATGATCACACATATATGGTGAAATTTTTCTCCCTCCAGAGCCTAAGATATTATATATGTGATTGCGCTTTCCCTGCTCTGACGCTCATGATCACACCGGTGTGATCTGAGAGTTTGGAACGTTTTTATATTCATTTTTACAGACACTAGATGGTAGTTAAAGTCTATTTTTTAGTTATGTTTCACAGAACTTTGAACTTTAATAAGTGTTTTTGGCTCCGAGTTTTTTTTATTAAATCCACAATATAATAATTAATTAAAAATAAAAAACGATGTATTAGCTGTTATTTTAAAAAAATGTATCAGTGAAAGCCACAGCAAGTTTGTGTGACAGTAAATTTAGCGTTTCGGATTTGAAAAAAAGTGATTTTTAAGTTTTGCGTCTAGGTTATGTTAATCATCATGGCGAAAAAAATATTTTTTTATGAAAATAAAAACATTTTCTTTAAAATTCGCAACATTTTTTAAATGTGGCGAAAATTTTTCTTCTGTATATTTTCAGGTGTTATCAATAACAGTAAATTGCAAATTTTGGAGTATTTGATTGCATTAAAAATTTTATTCAAATTTTCTAGAGAAATTAGGCTTAGCGGGGAAATTCATCTGGTCACGTGCGTGAGTATACTTTCGTAACTTGCGGGCCTGAGGAAACGCTTCTTTCTCCTTCCACCGGTCCCGAAAGGGTTAAAGTCAGGTCAGTCTTTAAATTGCTCTGGAGCAATTTAAAGCTTATGGCTGCAGGAATAATATTTTTTTAATTTGCCCATGTAACGACGAATGGACACCTCAGCTGACAGCTTCTCCAAACATTCATACCGGGCCAAGGAAAAGCTTTGAGCCTCGAAATGTTTAGCGTTTATCAGCCTCACTATAAGATCAGTGGCAGTAGGATTCGTTCTCTAAATTCAACAATACTGGTCATAAGTAAGTGTCTATGTCCATACGACTACCCCAGCTGCAGTGAAGCTTCAAATTCTGTAATTAATAAAAATTCTTTTTAAAAAAATGAAGCGATTTTTTGTTTGCTTCATTGTTTCTCTCTATATAAAAAATTTTTCGTGATGCTGCAATAAATTTATTACGTATTATCGCAAGAATGATAGCGCTTAAGATAACTCGCTAAGTTGTCAGCCTTGATTTCGCATGTGTCGTACGTGCTGAATTGGGAGCCATGTTCTTCGTTTCCTATAATGACGAAAATGCGATTGCTATAGCACATAATCGCAAGCTCTGACAGAAAAATATCGCAACGATTGCCTGGACTGGAATAATTATATGAAAAGATAGGCATTACCTCATACTAAAACTTATTAATAATCAATAGAACTAAATATTCAACTTTCCATGAAGTTGCAAGAGCCGCAGGTGCATCAAAATTTAAAGATCTTATCAACGGAATGTTGGACGATACAGCTTCAGTGATAAATTAAACTACGTGTAATTACAGTTTTACAATTTGAACAATGAGTATGAACAGTTGTATAATTTGTACAATGGAAATTAGTCTGCTTTAAATTCCCCACAAAAATGAAATGCTACAAAATGATACTTATTCAAGTAGAAAAATAATACATATTTAAACATGAATTTTAAAGAATATATATACTTTCTTTCAGTGGAAAATAGAAACGACTATACATATAACATTTATTTTACTTGAAATATTTTCTCTGGAAAACAACAGAAATGTAACAGAATCACTGTTATTCTCAAAAGGTTAAGACAAATAATTTTTTTAAAAAAAAATCCCAATGTGCTCCTTAAAAGAAATGATGAAAAAAATAGCTTTATTTCTTTATTTAAAACCCAAAGTATAATCTGAGTTCTCTGAAGTAGAAAATACAATTATAGATATATCTGTACCAAAATTTCAAATTTTTTTTTAATTACATTTTAACTTTGCTTTGATTTGATAAAAACCAGTTAGAAGTTAATTGTATTAAAGTTTTCAATCTTATGAATATTCATATTAAAATAACTAATTATTCATGATATTCTTTTATAAATTTTCAAAATATATATGTAAGGTTAATTATTTTTAATCATTCAGTTAATCATCATTTTTAATCGTTCACTAATTTCCTTCAAAATGAAATGAGAAGAAAATATGTATATGTTTCAAATGTGTTTCGATAATATTTCTTTTAAAAAAGAACTTTGACGTTTGATTTTTTTTGTTCGTTAAAATTCAGTATATCGCTTGCGCACAAAGAAGTAAAACATTACTGTAAATGTTTTTTTAAAGTGTTTTGCTTTTCTAATTATACGAAATATTATTCTTTAAAGGAATATTATTTTGAAAATTAATTTTCCAAGCACAAGAAAGATACATCATCTACATTTTATGCTGCATTATGCATTAAAACTTATAATAACTTAAAATATTGCTTGCAATGTAACTAAAAAGAAAATCAAATAAATCATATGCAGCAAAGAATGTTTTGTCACGTATTTTCATCATATACTTTAGTTACTGTATGCTTAGAAACAATAAAAGCTCTGAACAATTTGTACACGCTAACAAAACATTACAATCAATCATTGAGAAGTTTCATTATTGAGTGATCATGGGATTAGTTGAAGGTATACGGATTTTTATTGCATATGTAAATATACTTAATATCCTTTTCTTTGGTTCATTTTTATCCCACTTTATTCTGGGAATAGATATTTTTAAATATCGAAGTGTCCGTATAATTTGTGGGGCTATAGTCACGATCTTTAACCAGCTTTATTTTTGTTGAGTAGTGGGTTCAAATTTTAGTAACGTTCAAGATGCGCCATAATGAATACAATTCAGTGTCTTGCATACTCGTCTTAAGTTTTCATAAGTCTATTAATTGAGATCAAGTAATACCTTCAATTTAAATTAGCAAATGATCTTTAAAAAGCTATAAATATTATTACCAATTTTTAATTGATTCAGAGCTGGATATAGCCTCAGACACTCGCTTCAAAGGGTACATCACATCCAGTAAGTGTAACAAAAGTAAGTGTAAGTGCACTTGAAACGAAAACAAGTGACGTAAAAAAAAATATTTTTAAGTCAATTCCTACCTAGATCAACAAAGACAAATTTTATTTTAGCTGCATGCAATTAATATAAATGCATTTATGCATATGACAGAATCACAGCATTAAGTGGTAATTAATTTTTATTAATTATCATCAAAGTATCGTATTTTCATCCAAAACAATTGAATGCTTTAAAACGTGAGAAAAAAAAATATTTTCAAGTTTTGACACAAGTCGCCAAAAGGGTCGATAAGTCGCCAAAAATGATGCCAACGTAGCTGCATTTGTAATTTTTTAAATAATTAGTTTTATTTAAATATTTTTTATTAATTATAATTAAATTATTGTATTGTCATCCAAAATAAAATCATGCATATAAAATTTCAGCTCAATTGAACGACTTAAAATGTATTTTATTAACGATTGAAAATTCCACCGAGATAAACAAATAAACAAATATATAGATAGTTTGAGCTAATAGTACGGACTGAACCAGAAGAGAGGATTGCAACAATTTTCTGACGAAAATAATCATCGCCAAGTGATGATGAATTGGGGTTTTAACACGCTATATAGGGGAGCGGTGCGGCTGATGTACGCTTAAATCTGCTAAAAAAAAGGTTCAACGTCCTCACCTCAGCGTGACAGGATAGCTTAGAGAAAATGATTCTAGTTCCCATGTTGTCCTTGAATTTCACTAAGGTTCAAAAGTACGAGGTCTATAACCTCATAAATGTGGTGTTTATAAATAGTCAATTTAACATTACTTTTCTATGTCTTGAAATTCTTACGGTGAAATGATTTTTACGCTATTTGTGGTGAATCACAGTACTTGGATAGATCTAAACACACTGTTAAATTGAAATTTCGTATGTAAAATGCACATAAAAAGAAAAAAAAATATTTCAATATATTTATCAGTATTCAATTCCTCTAGATAGCTGCGATGTTAATATATTTTTCTCTTAATAAAGAAATAGGTAACATAAAAGTAGTTTATTTTTCATTTGTAATTGTGAAACCATCAATTAAATAAATGATCCATGCTTGTTCTAAAAGAAAACGTTCAGATATGATTGTGAACAAAGATAAGAATTTTTTGCTGTATCCATTTTCTTGAAATTCTTTAAGAAATCCTAATAATTTAAAAAATAAAGTATAGAAAGTCATTTCTTAGATTAAACCATAATAATAATAATAATATATTCACTGCCCTGCGCTGAGTAGATTGTTTCTTGCTTATTAAATATTATGTTTATATTGAACCTAATATCGGAAACACAAAGCAAGGAGCAACATTTCACAAGACGAAGACAAAGAAAAAGAGCACAACAAGAACTTTCAATAGTATACCGTCTGTGAAGATCACGTGACTCCTTTCTAACAGCAGACATGATTGGTTATATCGGGCGGGAGCAAGTAGTCTGTTACAATAGTACTATTCGAGTACTATTAAGAATAACGTTTTAGTCCTTCATCAAAGAATTAAAACTTATTTGAAGAAAATAATTTGAAAGCATACTAGAGGAAATTATTACATATATATGTGTATGAGCATTGTTTCAAATGAAGCTGAGGATTTTGTATTTCCACCATTGCAAACTTAGTACATTCCCCAGGAGCTGGTATCACTTTGTTGTGGGAAACCATATAGGTAGATACCAATTGCAGCAATGAAATTTAATTGCCCAGAGGGAAGCACCTGAACTCTAACTGTGAGATATTGTGCAAGGAATTTAATTTTTCAGAAAGCACTCAAGCCAAACAGACACTCTAGGTATGTTCAACATGCCGTATAATCATACAACATGCACTCTGTCAATTTTTTTGTATCGTGAAAACCCACCGACTTGGGAGGACACGGTCGAACCCCCAAATTTGGGGATACAAGAAGAGTACCTAACCATCTACGCACCCCTCCCCCCAGACGGTACGTCCATATATAGTATAGCATGAAATATATATTATACCAAGAAATGCGCTGCGTTTATCATAAATAAAACAAGTTTTTTCGTATCCCTTTCAATTTAAATGATTTATAGAGAATTGTTTTAATTATTAAGCTATAATTAGACAATCTTAAAATTTTTTCCTATTTGTTCAAAATAAATAACATAGAGAGAATTCATTGGGTCATAAGCAGAGTTGTAAAACAAAATGTATAACTAATAATATAATTTATATTTCTTCTCATGCCAAATTCCTTATTATAAGACTAAGCACAACATTTATACACATTTCTTTTTATACAAAGATAATTCGAACACACAGTGTTTTATTATTTTTTTTAAAATTTAATTCATTAGCTTAGAATCACCCTTTATAGAGTAAAAATATAAAATTAAGTGTTTGACATAATATTAATTGTATCTTTGTAGAAAGATCCTTCTAAACTACTGTTTGAGAATAGCAATAGAAACTAGATGTGTGAATAATTTATGAGTCTGTTCAAATAATTCATGTTATTAATTCCAAATGTATTCCAAGCGCCCCAAAAAATGTAAAGAATAATATAAAATCATACATGTAGAAATCTTATTCAGAGTGCCAAGGTATTACAAATAACATCTTCCACATATAACTCCTAAAATGTGTACGGTGGTGATTTTTATATATTTCATATAAAATAATACTCTCGGCAGAAATACATAAAAGAAAAAAAATACATAAAAAAAATCATACAATTTTTAAATTATGTGTATTCCGTAGATTTTTAATTTATTCAGTGCAAAATTTATAGATATTTTAAAAGAAGTTCGTCTTAAAAACTGAAATGATGTAAACAATTACTCTAGCACTTCTTATGGATTCCTAATTTTTTTAACTTATCTAAATAAAATTTATATAGTGTATTTCTTTACACTTCAAATAATTCAAAAAAGTTAATATACCATTGAATAATAATGTAATTTAGATTATTTTATATGTACTATTCTTGAAAAATTAACATGTTTTTTTGTACTATTATTGTATATTAACTGATGAAACATTAGTACGTATTTTCGAGTACATAAAATAAAAGTCAAATATAACATCCATGGAATTTTTTTTTTTTTTTTTTAATTTTAATGAATTAATTAGTTAAATACAATTTTGTTAAAGGTAAATATATATATATATATATATATATATATATATATCATTCTTAAACTTTAAATTATTGATACCTACTAAAATAATTCAATTTCTAAAAGTAAAAATAAAACTTTCGAGTGTATTATTGTTTCCTTCTTTTCAAATATTTATAGTTTTTTCCTCCCACATATCGCTTGCAGAATTTAGGATTTTTTTTTCATCTCTTTAATCGTAAAATTAATTTCTAAGACCACTAAAACTGAATTTGTGTATTTCTTTCTAACATATTTTTTGAATAAACCGAACAAATATTATTTTAAGGTAGCAGGTAATCAGCTATAATGTTTTATGTTAATAAAATTCTCACTAAAGCAAAGTAAAATTTTAAAAATGAAACTGTTGCCATCTCAACCAGAAAGAATTACGTTTTAATTATACAAAATGAATAAAACATTTTTATTCAGTTGGTCTCTGAAAAAAAATATGCATGCGAATAAAATTCTGATAATTCGAAAAAAACAATTTTTTGTTTTTAAAATTATTTTAACGGAATGAGAAATATTATTTTACTACCTTGTTTTTTTATTACTTTGAATACTTGAGGTGGAATAAATTTTGTATTCATTATAGAAAAACACTTTTTTTTTGCATTATCTCCTTTAAAACTGATATTTTATTTATCACGTTTTCACCATTGTCAAAATGAATGCAAGTACTAAATAAGATTAAAGCGGAATAAATGTATTAGTCTTCGTGAAAAATTTAAAATATGACTTATATAAATAATCTTAAGTGCATATAAGTTTGAGAAATTTTCCTACAAATTTAAAATCAAACAGTTCTTTACATTTATAAATATATAAAACTGAAAAAAACATAAATATATAAAATTAACCATACTTCTAAAATTCATCGTTAAAAACATTTTAAATCGTAATGATGAAATAAATCATAATTTCAATATAAAACAGATTTACATTAAAATAAGACCTTTTAATTGTGTTTGCAAAAATATTAAAAAAATATTTAGAAAAATGTGGACATTATATAAAAAAGCAATCTTTGCAACAGTACATCTCTAAGGAGCTCTTTTAAAAGAACTACCATGAAGAAACTTTTAGACACGCCTCCCGGATCTTCTTTTTCAGCCAATAACCCTCATGCCTCTAAGCAGACTGAAAAAATCCACTTACGTCGTCTCCCCACATCGAAAACCACCAGATATAAGATTGAGGACTGTTTTCACAGTCCAAATGCCCATAGAAGAACGCTCATTTCATAAAATATTAAAAAATCATCTGCATATGTTTACTGATTGCAATATAGAAAACTTAGACATTGAACCCATCAACATTGGCATAAGATTCAGTCCTTACGTATTATGGTCAAGATACAAGAAAAGTTCTTCGTATATATATCACACCGCTCCAACGTGAGAACTTCGAGCTTCGATTTTCAATCAAAACTCAAAGTTCGAGCTGAAACTGCATCCGCCCTTCTACATGAAGGGTCATCAGTGTCACCAGGATTAGAACTTATGGATCAACTACGCCAGCTCCGAGTTTGTGGTCATGACCGGTACCAATACTGAAAATATATTTCACTTTCGCAAGATTTTGTATGCATAGAAATGTGTAGCACATTTTTAGAACGAAATGACAATTTTCATGAATATAGACTCGAGCTTTCATGAAGGTTCTTATGTCTTAATTAAAAACTAGATTGAACGTTTATATTCACATTAATATTAGTACTTATTCATGTTATAACTAAATCGAACTGTTAATTATTACAAATAAAAATTACCGATTTTTTTTACTAATAGTGACAGACTAGTAGTATTTAATATGATTTCATGATCTAAATAATTCCAGAATAACTGACACATTTTCCACGTATATATATATTTTTTTTGTTTTCGAAATAGGCGATGTGTTTTTTTTTAAAACATTGTAGTAGTTTCAGCATTTCCGTCAAAATGTTTGTCGAGAATAACTTGTTATTTCTAGTTGATAAGTTTTGTATGAACTACTTATATCCTGTAGCCAGCAGAAAAATTCCTGCACTCAATAATCCCTGAAGTATAAGAGCAGAAATACGTGGAGGTTGTCACGTATACACCAGACACCTTTAAGAGGATTTCCCTTAAGTGTTAATGCTGTTTTTCCCCTTTTTTTGATGAAGGACTTGTAAAGTTGTTTGTATGAGACAATATAAATTACGTGAATCGAAACCAACCCAATTTTCTAATAAACAAGTATTTCAATATCAATATTAGATTTCTACCTCGCTCTGTACTATAGAAATCATGTTTTATTTTTCTTCTCATCAATATCTGAATTAAGAATGCATTTTTTATGCTGTTACAGGCTTCTATACAACATTTTCTTTGTGTAAATGTAAAGTGGAATATTCCCCATCCCCTCCATTTTACTTTAAAAGAGAAAAAAATGCATATCTAGGTAATTGCTTTGTACTTCAAAACTATAATGGGTGTTCAAACGAAAAGGTCCTAAGTGACACTTTGGGTATAAATAAAGATTTTATTCAAAGAATACACTATGGGCCTGAGCACAATGATCCCAGTGGTTAATGAGAAGAACGATCTCTTGTTTTCAGAATTCCTGTGACCATGACGACACACAATCCTTCATAGCGTCCTTATTGAAGCGCTTCACTTTTAATTGTTTTTTCAGGAACCAAACACATGAAAATCGCAAGATGCTCTCATTTGAACTAGGACCAATTCCTCATGAGTGACTCTGGAGATGTGTGGACGCGCGGCGTTATCATATAACAGAGCCACACCCTCCGAGAGCAGCCCAGTCTTTTGTTCTTGATGGATCTGCGCAGGCTTCGAAATGCCTCATTGGAGTTAATGGCTCTTCTGTGTTCGGAAAATTCAACAAAAGGTGTTAATTTGACCATGCTCTTAAGGCAGCCCCCCACCCCCGTGCTAATTCCGATCCACATCGCTAGAGATCTAGCTACGTTCTCTCATAGCAAGATAGGCAAATATGTAAACTGCTACGTTGTTACAACGTTTCGAACATTTTCATTTGAACATCCCTTGTATAAAATGAATCATAACGATCTCACTAGTTTATATTTAATTTAAGCTCATGTTTCAATATCTGAAAGTTAGTAACCCTAACCTTGTGTATACATTTTCTAAATACTATTTTGAATTCTTAAGAATTTTTTAGTCATATTCCTGTAAAAGATAGAGTTTTGACTAATGGATGACTTCGAATCGGTAGCGCACACAGGAATTTTTCAAGGGGTGGGTGGGTCCGGGGTCAGAAGTTCGCCATTCTTGTATCATGTTCCTTTTGATTTTGTCGATTTTCGGGAACAAAACACAGTAAAAACTAATTATTGAATAATAATTAGCATTAATTAATAAAATTAATTATTAATATCAAATACTTAATTAAATTTTACGTACTGTATAATTAGAATTTCAATCAATCGGAAAAATACCAAGTGCTTTGGGGTCCGGACCCCCCTTGTGTGCGCCACTGCTTAGAATTATAATTATATCAACTTATTGAATAACGGAAATTAACAGCAACAGAAAACAAATATACACATTTTCAATAGTGATTATTTTTATATATATATAAAATTAGCAAAACAATAATCACCTATTTTTTTTGCTGAAAAATTCTGTTTTAAGATGTGATGTGTTTTTTTTTATTTCCTCATTAGGATCTCATTTTTTTCAGATGGCCTAAAAAATTTAATAAGCTAATATCCAAGAAATATTCATTATTGTGGTGTGTGATTTGGTATCATGGACGATTCTATTTGCTACAAATTGAGGGTAACCTGAATAGCAACAGGTATGTCCGAGAAATGCCTCAGCCCGATGTCGTTCCCTTCATTGAAGGCATCCCTGGAACTATATTTCAGCAGGATAATGCGCGCTCACATGTTACAAAGACTGTTCGAGACTACTGTTAAGCCCAACACATGCTACTTCTTCCATGGCCTGCTTATTCGCAAGATATGTCGTCTATTGAGCACGTCTGGGATTTTATTGGTCGGCTTCTGGCTCGTGATCCAAGTCCTGCAGCTTCAAGAGATGAAATGTTACTATGCATATAATCAATATGGAATTCTTTTCCGCAAGCAGACATTCAAAATCTGTTTGACTACATGCCGCGTAGTATAGCAGAACTTACTGCAGCGCGTGTGGTGACTATACCAAATACTGATTTCAGACACTTAATATTGTTTTTTTTTTTGAAATTTCATTATTTATTAATACAAGTGTTTTGTGCATTAAATTTCATATGATTCTGATGATTCCTTCATGATGTTGATTTTTTTTTTTACAAACAGCAGTTAAGTTTATGTTTAATAGTTAATCAAGTTTAAAAATAATTTTATTAATGTATCCATACCAATTTTCCCCGAATATTTTTCATTCTGAAATTATTTTATGCACCAAAATTTTACAATATTGCACATGCAATTTTTGTATTATGCTGATTAGAAAAACTTATTACCTTAGTTAAGTAACACAGTCCAAGCAGCACAAGATCTATTTGAGTTTCACTTGATAGAAATATGTCATTTAAAAACCTTAAGATAATATCTATACAGTATGGGATGTATTATTTATAAATATATGAAAAAAATTATCTTAAGACTCCTTGTATCACTATAAAACAAAGCTTGCAAGATATTAATTCAAAGAATAATTGGGAAATACAGTTCACCCTCGCTAATTCGAAGTATATGTTCATCCCCTAGAAAAACTCTTGATATTTCTCGAACTAAATCAATACGTTTTGATACACTCAATATTTTGAAGTAAACTTTGCGGCTAGAGAGAGGCAGTTTACAGCCAGCGATAAATCAAAGTTATCTTCAATATCTCTCGACAATTCGAGCACTCACTATTATGTAGAGTTATGTTCTAAACTGGTTGAAACTTACATGTTTTGTGTTGTATTGCCTCTGCGTGTCTCCCCATAAATACTTGCAAATTATAAGAAAAATAATGGGACTTCAAAAAATGTGCGGATAAATATTTAGTGTCGACATTAATGTTTGTTCTAAGTGGTAGAACTAGCTTTCAGATTTAATAAAGGAGTACGATCCATGTAATACTTTCAACACGAATGAAATTCTTTTTCAAGAGTATGTACGAAAATGCATTTACATTCAAAGAAGAAAAAACCCATGGAAGAAAACATAGCAAGGAGAAATTAACTGTTTTACTGTCTGTAGACATGAACGTCTCAGAAAAGTATACTCCTCTCGTCATAGCAAAATCTTCCAAACCTCGGTGTTTCAAGCACTTACGCTCATTCGCTATCACATACCGCTCAAATAAGAACACATGGATGATCACCGAGCTCTTTAATGCATGATTAGTTTTATTTAACACGAATATAACAAGCCAGAAACGAACGACGTATTCTCTTATTTTTGGACTACAGCATTATACACAATAATGCACCAACTTTAACAAATGTGAAAAAAACCCTTCAATTTTTCCCTCCAAACTCAACCTTAAAACTTCAGCCACTCGATCAAGGCATCATACATAATTTTAAAATCTTACAAAACGAGGGTTTTTTTAAAAAAAAAGGTTGGTGAACTTGTCATTTTATGCGTTTTCGAGTCTTTTGAAATTTTCTGAAATTCCTATGTAAAACTTGTTTTTTGTCTGCTGTTAACTTTTGCACAATTGGATGAATCCAAAAAAACTTTTATGAAGAAGGAACACCGTGAAAACCCCCACAGAACGAGGAGCTTTTCCGGACCCCCTCGAAATGGAGGCATCGTTCGGGGCCTTCCTTCGAGACTGGGATTGAAACGAATATATTTTCGTGATCTACTCAACGAGACCTTTCCGAATACGTATCGCTTTTATCGTTCGTCTCCGTATCTTAGGAATTATGGGCACCAGGAAAATAAAAATTATTTTTTTCCATCGGTTCTGGGGGGGAGCCTCACTTTTCGACTTAGGGCTTAGAAATTCGAATCATACTCGTTTTTGTCGGTAATCGTATCGATTCATAGGAAAAGCATTTTTATCCGCGGGAAGTCGTTAAAAGCGTTTTGGAAAACCTCGAAAATATGCAGATGGTAACTATTTCTATTTTAAAGGCTTTTATCCTTATTGATAAGACTTGGAGAGCTCTCACTTATTTAACAATTCTTAACTGTCTTAAAAAGACGGTCTCCCCCATGCCGAATATGGTTGGTGTGCACAATACACTCATGGAATGGAATGATGAATCATCCCTTTGGAAAGCTCTACCAGTACGAAATGTGGCATTTGTAAACTACGCACCGGTTGACACGCACATTGCTGTATGAGAAACCCTATTTCACGCTGAAATTGTGTCTTTGGACCAGAATAACATTGGGAATCAAGAAGACGAATCGGAGGAGTTGACTCCGATAAATCTGACTGAAGCTAAAGAGTGTAACTAAACAAACTACACAACTAATATCTTCAAAATCATGTTGATGCGGACCTTTTTTAAGCTTCAATTATTCTAAAAAAACTTATTGATAAAGTTACCTAAAGCAAAAACTAAAAGATAACATGTCACGTAAACATGATAGGAGGAATTAGAGAAATTTGAAAAATAAATGCCAGTAGTTTCCTTTTTCAAATCAATTAATATCAGCAGTAGAACGCAAATTGGTATTTTTCTTTATTTGAGTACACTTTTATTATTCCTTTTTAAAAGGTAAGGATGTAAAACAACAGAGAACAACGGAAAATATTTAAGAGAAAAAGAAACACAAATAGGAATCATTTTCAATGCAGAATAAGGATTATCGAGTTTAAAAAGGGTTGGAAGAAGCAAAAGCCAGTTTATTTCTTGTTCCTCAGCATTTACGAAAGGGAAATATAAAACTTTATTTATTGTTAAAAAAGAAATTTTCATTTCTCAAGAGAGAAAAATTATTTCCTCTCTTAACAGAGCAATAATTCTAAAAAATACAGGCAATACACTTGCAAAGTAGCAACCCTCTAACTAATTTGCATGTTGTCCACTGTAAACGTTTGCTATAAATTTAACAATTGCTTAACAATCTGCCACAGTATGAAACTTATATATCTTTAAAAGGAATACAAATTGATCCATAAAATAAATTATCTTTGGTCTCCACAGTTCTTGGGACTTTTATCTGAAATAATGGGAGTTTATGGACCAGTTAAACAAGGAAGGAAATAAGATCGCAGAACAAAAAAGTGCAAGTCTAGATAAATAAACAGGTCGAAATGATCGTATATTATATAACTTAATTGAGGAGAAAACCGAGTAGTATATATATATATATAGAAGGTTATAAAAGCCTTTTGTGAATTGAATTGTATTTATTTTAGCTTATATATGGTTAATTCCTTACTTGTTACAATTTAAATAATGACAGTAGGAAACACAAAATAATTATTACGAAATAAATACTTGATAGAAAAAAAACTTATTTAAATACGGAATTACAATCGTACCTATATATAACGAAGTCAGTAAATCTCCGAAAAAAGCTCGTTACATGGAAAATTCGTTAGATAGAGTTTTATATTTTAATATACTTTATAAACCACATAAAACTAATATTTTAAATTCATAAATACTATTTATTTTAAAGTAACTATTCACACCTTTATTTTAAAATTAATACATGTTTATTTTATATATCTTACCCATAAAAAAAAAGATAGAAAGAAAAACTGCGTGGAAAACAAAAAAAAAAAAAAAAAGAAAGTCGAAGAATACACTGTATATTTTCAATATAAGAATACAATTTTATATTAAAATTTTATATTAAAATTAATGAATTTTAAGGAATATCATTTTTTCTGGACATTGATTTTGAAAGAAACATGCAAGTAATATTAAACCATACATTCTTTTATAAAATTTGTGTAAACTTATCGACGGGAAAATAAAATATAAAAACAACAACATTTTGCACCAGTTCTAAAAATGAGTACTGTGAACATAATAATTCCTTAACGATACTAAGTCAAGAACAAGTTTAATAATTACCAGTGACCATATGTCAACACTGTGTTTTGCAGAATAATAGGAAATAAATAAAAGGATATATATATATATATATATATATATATATATATATATATATATATATATATATATATATATATATATATAACAGATCCTGAAATAAGTAAATCCGTCTGAACAGTGTTAAGGTCATTTTATTGCATTCCAAATTCTTTGAAATAATTTTATGGATAGTAGTGAACATATTTCGGAAAGACGTATATATACGTCCGGGGAAATTTACGTACTGGCTGAGCTAGACGTTTATATACGCCGTTGGCGAAGAGTTTATAGTCATTTTTTTGTGGCTTACGTGTCAAAGTATCGTATTATCGAATACAATACAGTGTTATTGAACGGAGAGGGGCGACATGAAAATTGTGATTGGATATTGGGTCGCAAGTATTGAACGTTTGAGAAACGCGACCTTAAAGAGAGAATAACTTGAAATGTTCAGAAATACTTTAAAAATTGGGAGAAAAAAATTGAATCACAAGAGAAAAAGTTCGTTATATAAAAAATGCACTTCGCTATGGAGAGTTATTTTACGAAAAAAATCGTGAAATGTTCAAGGTTCCAAGAAAAAGTTCGCTGTAAAGAAAAAAGTGCAATACACAGGTTCGACTGCATTTATGTTTGGGTATTAAGGTATATGTAGAAAGTAAAATTAAAATAAATGCAATATTTTTAAAAATGTTTTCCAAATGCTTATCTTGCATTAAAGATAATTCTTTTGCTATATTTTTCTAGTAAATTTGGAAGGGAACTCATTGATAAAGTGTAAAAAAAGTTTATTTCATTTCAAGGATTTCAATCTTTTGTTAAGTGACTTGTTGAATCCGAACCAAACAATTTGGAAATAAGAGAAATGAAGACACACATACAATGCGATTTAGAAAAAAGTATTTCCCGATAGCATAAATGTAAAAAAAAAAAAAAACCCTTCATAAGGTGAAAAAAATGATACCACAACCTGAATGAAAAAGAAAAAAAAAAGGAAAGAAATATTTCTGTGAAAAAAACATCTGCCTTACAGCGATAATGGAAAAGAAGTAAACAAAGAAATCAAAAAATCTTTGTGTTACAAGGCAGAAAAAAATAATTGTATTAGAAACGTATAAATTGACTTTCACAATTTAAGAATTTCTCAAGCGCAGAATTGTTTGTTTTAATTGAAGAATCTCTTATGAAGATGATATGAACAATAAAACATAAATGCAGCTGTTCTTATTAATAAGCTAGAATACCATGATAAATAGGATATTTACCCAACGTTGTGACAAATAACGCTTCAAAATAAAACCTCAAATTCCAAATGAGTTTAAGCATTATTTTTGTATTTCTATTTTAATTCACTGTTATCATCATATATAATAATTTATTTTTGATAATTATTATTGTTACAGTTTACGTTGTAATATATATAAAGAATACTAATAACATTTATAAATATTACTATATTTTATTTAGCTTTTCAACATTTGAAATGCTACAATAATTTGCTACTTTGATTACTGTTCAATTTATTTTTTATGCGTATAAAGAATAGTCAAAATTTTTGCCATTTTTACACATGCTCAAAAATATTTAACGGTGAATAATCTAGCATTAACTTTAATTTTAGAGGAATTTTGCATTTGGGAAAATATATTATGAATTACTGTCTGTAATTCATACGTTCTACTCCTTACAACAGAACTGTAAGTACACATGAAATTTATCCAGAAAAAATATACTTCAATTTTCGGCAGCGTTGTCTCATTTTTAAAACTTTCTTCCCTCACCTGGCCTATAAGGGCTGTAAAAGAAACATTTTGTTATTTTTGTTAGCCCACTGTGATTATGTATCTCATTCTATACTAGCAACTTCCCTTTCCAAGTAAAAGCCAAAATAGCATATGCGAAGTACCTATTAACTGTAATTTCACAAACAACAATATGAGCAATATAATTTTAAAAAAAGGAACGAATCATTATGATTATGAGATGTATTTAAATTTAAAAATAGGGGAAGTAGAAAATTAAATCGTGATACTATGAGCTCAAATGCTTCAAAATTTCATTTCATAATGCTTTTTATGAACCTTCAAAGTTCCAAATCCATGCGCATTAAAAACCTTGAAAAATCTTATGAAATGAATTTACAAGAGATTAGATCACATACGCTATATGCTTTTCGTTGATACTCAATGCACATTTGATATGTACTCAACGACTAACCAGGTGGGAAGAATATGTACATGATTTATGCTTGCTTAAAAATATAGTATCCGTATAAACAAACACTTTTCTAAGCATTCAATTCACAGAAAAAGTAACGGATTTCCATTAAATATTCCATTGCTAAATGACGAGTGAGTGACTGAATATTGACGTTGCATAGTTAGCTACACGAAGGCCTTTAGCAACGGACCTCGCATTTTTGAGCTACGGTCATGTGAAGAAAACGACACCTCAGCTCCCCCCTCTCCTAACTTCTACACTACACCGACAGAACATTTAAACCTCGACATATGTAACGTGTATCGGTTCGCTCTGCACTGCGGGTCCTCATTGGCACTAGGTTCTAAATCATGACACGTCGGCTACGAGCTTGTGTCCTTGACCATTAGGCTACCGCATGCACCTTTCTAAACAATATACCAATGAAAAGTATACATTGTGCATTGTATGGAAAAATTATACCCTCTATCCAAATAAGGTTTTTGTTAAAACGAAATAGCTATTTAACATCTGCTCCTTGTTTTGTACAAGAATCTTTAAATATTTTAGTAATCAGAAATGAATTATGATAATGACCTCCTCTAATCTCAATAGCTTAAGAGTTAAAACCTAAAATTGAAAAATTTCACATATCACGAGGTAAATGCATTAGTTTAATTTGATAAGGATTTGTAAAATAATTTAAACCACTTATTTGAGGAAAATGAGGACTTAAAATGCCTCAGAAATTATTGATGATGAGCAATGTTTTTAAATAAATTATTGACGAAATGATTAGATAGGATAAGACAGCTTTAGATACAATTCCATTGCCCAGTTTTGTCGAAAATAACATGAATGCGAAATATAAAATTTGGGTAGAGTACTGTATCCGAAATCGCGCAATTAAGAAATCTCAGGGGTGTTAAATTTATCTAGACGTCTGAAAATATAAACGAATTTCAAACAGATATAATTCTTTTAAATTTTGATTAAATGATTCGAATCTTTTACACATTATTTATATAAGAATGGGGCTACAGAAAAGTATAAAATGTTTAAAATATAATAATAATTTTAAAAATCATAAGCATATGAAAATTCTATAATAAATATTAAGTATTTTTTTGCGTTGCCCACGCTATTTTCTAAAATAGTAGCATCTGATGTATAAAACTTTATAGAATTACAGAATGTATCATTATTAAACCCTAACTAATTTTAGTATTATAAATCTTTTGTATTTCAAAATATTTGCAAAATATAGCAATTTTTTCTAAATATTTTTTAAAAATGTATTTTTTATTTATTAAAATATGTAAGTTATTATTCTATTTACATAAAAAAAGCTACAGTGTAATAAGAATACATTTAACTTTATAAATCAACTTATTGCTAGTAATTAAAGCTACAATTTTAGAAAATAGCATGCGCGACGTAAAACCTAATAAATATTTATTATAGACAAGTTTCTTATTTTCATATGCTTATAATTTTTAAAATTATGATTATATTTTAAACATTTTTTACTTTTCTTAAGCCCCATTCCTTTATAAATAATGTGTAAAAGATTTGAATTATTTAATTTGAATTTAAAAGAATTATACCTATTTGAAAATTGTTTATATTTTCAGACATCTAGAGAAATTTAACACCCCTGAGATCCTTAATAAAATTGGAAAGTTAAGCGTTTATATATCCATGTGTTACGTTTAAAAGCTATTACTAGAAATTCTCAAAATGTAATATTATAAAATATATTAATATACCTGGGATCCTATTTGTATAATTATGGTTCTCTTAGAAATTTATTATAGTTATGATTTATATAAGGTTATTAAGTTCCAAACAAATTTAAAACTCATTGATTCATCATTAAATAAAAATTAAATGATTTTCCATAGTAACTCCTATAAATAAATTAAAATTTTTCCATAAGGGTGACTTCCTAGCTATATTTTAGCTAATTCTTGTTTTTATTTCAATAAAACAGATATATTATTAATAATGTATTTTTCATTATTAAGTATAATGATGGTCGAATTATTTTAGACAAAACTAATAAGTTGTATCCCATAATTTAATTTATCCTACTGAATATTGATATCTATCATATTTATCTGAAATCGTTAAAAACAAAAATCAACCTACGTGCATTGATGAAACTTTGAGTTCCACTGAAAATAAATTAACTAGGAAGATGTTTAATATAATTTTAATATTATAAAAGAACCTTTATGGAATTATAATATACACATTTTATTTTTTTATGGATATTAACATTAATTATTCACAAAGTTATACTATTTTAATTTTCAAAAATTAAGATTTTTAATTTATATATAATATGATTAATCATTTCTATATATTATTTAGTTTTAAATTAGATTCATCGCAACTAAGTATATAGTTTTTGATTTTATACATGTATACACATGCACATATGTTTATATATATATATATATATATATATATATATATATATATATATATATATATATATATATAATAACTAAAAGTATTACCTACTTATAATAAATTTGAAATGAAATAGCCTTTTTTCTATTAAGTACTTCTGATTATGATGATGATGATATGAGATCCCTGTTTCATAGTGAATCTTGAGAATACATGATCTCCTTTTATTGAAATAAAACCTTGTAAAAGTTACAATGACAGAAAATCACCGTCATAATTTTGAAAGTTTCTTCTTTTATAAGATGTTTTATCTTATAACAAAAGTTTAACATGCTCAAACTATTAATGTATTTATTTTTTTTTCATTCACTTTTTTTCCTATTAAAATATGATAGCTTACCGGTTTCTACTAAGAATTTTTATATTATTGAAAAAAAAATGTGGTATTTCTTTGTACTATTATCAGTTCAGAAAGCATTATACATCTGCATTTTACAATTACAATATCCGTTTCTTCGATAGCCAATTACAATATAGTTCAATGAGTCAAGTTTGATCAATGCACTCTATTTGATACACACATGAGATCTGATTTCTTTTTCAATTCGCTAAGATTTTATTCTAAAATATCTGAAAATTTTTGAAGCTATTAGTCAGGTTCCTATAATTATTTATGTTTGAAACTACAATAATTTAGTCTTTGTATTGGAACACAAAGATTGCGTGTCGTCAAATATACAGAGAGCAATGCATTCTAGACAGTAAGATGATTGCATCTTTGCATTCGGGACATTAAGAGTTGTGACTCTTTCAAAAGCAGTAAATGTTAAACCAGGAATCAGCAGGCTCTTAGCTGTGATGTGCCAAATCCATCTACCAATACTATTCAGGATGTCACTCAGCAGGAATTATTTGAAGCGATTTGATTGGTTCACTAATGTATGCAGAGCTTTTGAATAATGAGGAAGAATGCAGACTTAATTTTATTAATGCATAATGTATAGACCTGCGGCCCACCGAGCCTTTTTAAGTGGCCCGACCATGGTTTATTACTCTGATTAAATTAAGAACATTATTTTTAAAATTTGGTAGGACATTCTTTGTCAAGAAATCAAATATATTAATTGTGCTTTTTACTGTCGGGGTCATACGGGTACGAATTGATATTATTTTTCTATTTGGAACGGTTACGGTTACTAATAACAGACAACAGTGGAGTAGCGACAATTAAGGGGTGAAACTATTCTTTAACTATCTTTCATGTCTTGCAAGCAAAAAATATTCAAAAAACATAAATCGTTTCAAGAAGATTGGGAGGTCGACTATTTTGTAGCAAAAAACAAACATGGATCAGTAATGGTTTGATTTGACACGAAAGTTATGTATTTAAAAATACCAATACACAGGAATCTCATTCAATGATACTTTTCCTCGAAGAACTCTTTCAGAAGGTAATAAATAGGCTTTCTTGAATAATCTTTGAATTCGCAACAAAGTGTTTTGCCAGCGCCAATATCACAAATGTAACAAAGACATTCTATGAAGATTGTTATATTATTGGTAATCACATATGAAACCGTTTACTGATGCAGAAATTGTGAAGGAGTGTTTCTTAAATGGTTCTAATTTTGTGTTTGTGACAAAAATAATAATTATAAAAATCAAAACAGGAGTTTTAATATTTTGATCAATTTTTCACATTTTAAGTTTCCAATGTCATATTGGTCTTAAAGCAGTGTTTCTCAAACAGTGGGGTGCGACCCCCTAGGGAGGGCGGTAACCCTGCGAGGGGGGCGCGAGCATATTGAAAATAAAAGGTTTAAAAAAATAATTTTTTGGAATGAAGAAAAACAAAATGCTTTCTGACTTAATAAAAAATGCACATTTACACTGATATAATTTATATATATCATCCGGTGATCATTAAAAATAAAACATTCCACTTCAAACGTTTATTAGCTATCTTTGATCCTATAACCAAATAAAAAAAAGACATTTTGTTTGCTTTACTGTAATCACACGATGAGAGATTTTTTTTATTATATTTCTTTTAACCACTAAAATACTACTTTTGACTATCATATATTTGACCTTCAAACTTACTGGTATGTTTCACTCCATCTGTTTTTCTTTTAGGAAAGTTGTAAATAATATTTTTTGTTTCTTTTTTCCCCATGTGAATAAGTTATATGATATATAGATAAGCATATTGAGTACTTTGAAGGATTATTTGGCCAACATACAATGCATAACGGAAAACCTTTTACGCAATTCTTTTTTAGAACTAATATCCATATGTTTTATTGAATACACTTTTAACACGGGATGTGGCCACGGTAGCCGAGTGGTATAGGTATCGGATCGTGGCTTGCCTGGTCACGAGTTCGAGCCCAGTACCACTAAAGACCCGCCGTGTAGGGCAGCGATGCACGTTAAATCTGTCGAGAGCTGAAACGTCCTCCCGTTGGTGTGGTGTGGTAGTTAGGAGAGGGGGGTGCCAGCTCAGGTGTCGTCCACGTCACTTGACCATAGTTCAAAATTACGTGGTCCGTCGCCAAAAGCCCTCGTGTAGCTGAACAGTGCGACGTTAATATTCAATCAATCAATTTAACACGGGATCGGTCGCGCGATGCGCAGAGTCATCTGATCTCCACGAAATCGTTAATTCCGGGAAAACTGTTTATTTGTAACCAATGACCTTGACAGAGTATCTCCAATAAGTCAGTCTTAATGCGAACTGAAATGAATTTATCACATTTGGCCCTGTTTTTTTTTTTTGGGGTTGCTAACGTTTTTTTTTTTTTTTTTTTTTTTTTTACAATCAAGTTCCCTGCGCGACCCCTTTTGTTCACAAATATTTTCTATGAACTTGCTTTATGTCCTTTATTAAGGGCACGCACAGATTTGGAACATTTTCATTACTTTTATTGGATTTTTTCTCAAAAAATCAAAGAAAAACTGAAAAGTCCTTAAAAGTAGGGGTAAGTATATTTTCTCTTAATTAAATTATTCACTGGATTTGAGATTTTTATCGTGTATAGTAAAAATAATTATAAAATAAATTACAGTTTAAAAACAAACTAAAAAAATAAAAATATCTATTACTTAAAAGTAACAATATACAAAATTTAATACTTATCTTGTTAATTTGTACGGTTTATAATTGTGATCGTATTGTAGCTTTAGCACCCTCTCCCCCAAAGTGCATTATTATTGCATTCAATACATTATTATTTTGGGGAGGAGGCGCGATAAAAATTTTGATTGAAAATTGGGTCGCCAGTAGTTAAAGTTAGAGAGCCACTGTCTTAAATCATTCCCCCCCTCATCTTATTTATTCTTATGTTGCGGCCCGCGTGAATTGGCTAACATATGTATGCGGCTCGCGGGAAAAAGTTGAGATATGCATGCGGCCCAGCAGAAAAAAAGGTTGAATACCCCTGGTTTAATGGATATGAATTTTTTTTCAAAATTACATCTAATTGAGAGGTTTAAATGAATAAAATCTCGATTATGGGAGATGAATCTGTTAAAAGTTTAACACCTTTTGACTAATGAAAGTCACGAGAACAATAAAAGAACGGAAGAATTCACATTTAAAACTATGTCATGTGTAACGCAGAAGGAATTGTGTACTAAGTTAATGTGCTGTAGTTATTTAATCCAATTAGAAATGGAAGACATGACCGCATATTCTGGTGAATCAATGTAATTCATTATCTTTTCACTAAGGCGACTTTGGTAAATTTAAAGCTAAAATTTCAAATAACTTTTATCTCTTACGTCAATAAATGCTATTGATAAACACTACAAAATGAAACTTGGGTTGAGTGGAGTTAGATCCAATTAAAGATTAGTATATCGTTCCCAGAATTAAACGGTATTTTCCATGAACATATTTATTACAGTCTAATAAAAGCTTTGATGTTTATTAAGCTCTTTTAATTAGAGTAATTTCATTTCAATTATTAAAAATTGTTTGTTAATGAATTCCTGTTTAACATCAGCTGATATATTTGAGACTGTTTTTGTGTTTACGTAAAACGTCATTAATCAAATGAATATTTCCCCAATATATTTGGTTCTGCAATTATATTAAAGGGACTAGTCTCTTTGAATACCTAGTTAATCTATTAAGAGCCTTTTGAAAGTGAAAAATATGTTTCTAAAATCATAAGAGTAGAGAATTTTTCGCAATCAAAAATTCATTATGCCGATTACAGCTTCATATTGTATTCATTTAACCCTTCTGATAAAATTTCTTTAAAAATATATTAGTTTTATATACATTATGTATTTTTCTATGCATCAAAACTGATTATTAATTAACACATTTAATTAAATAATGTAACATATATATTACTCCTCAAGGATTCAATATTTTGTCTTATATTATTACAAAAGTAGCCAACCCAAATGACTTTGAGGACCATTTCGGAAAAATAATATAATCTCGTGGGGCACATAAAAACCTCTACCTTTTTATATCAGATTTGAAAAAAAAGCATTTATTAAAGTGAAAATTTAAAACAGAATGAATTATTATGATTGATTTCATTATTTTTCCTTTATACAGACGGAGATAATAAAATAATTTTTATATAATATAATACTGCAATGATCAAGTATTGTTTAAAATATTACAGTTACTATTTTCTTGAAAATTACAATGTTCTTTTTTGAAATGATTTTTCGCTGCTCATTGTTGAAATGTGATTGTGCTATCATTCGCGAACGAGTAACTATACATTGCCCTTTTGTCTTAACAGTCCTGAATATATTTTTGAAAACTTTAAAAAACATCTCTGACTGTCTATTGGTTTTGGGGCACATCAAACAGAAAAGGAGGAGGAGGAGAAATGAAAGACGCACACACAGAAAATCATGTATCATTCATAGTAAAGGATATGGATAATGCAGTTCGGAATTTATTAAAAAAATAATTTATTACAGTAAAATCAAACGTAGTTGTTTGATAAAATATAAATCTATTTTAATCTAAAGGACATTTCTATTATCAAAAAGAATTTATTTTAAAACAAGAATAGGTAATAAGAAATTACATTGCAGATTTATATATATATATATATATATATATATATATATATATATATATATATATATATATGTTAAGTATTGTAGTAGCGTTGGCCGGTGTTAGTTTGTTGTCATATCTGGTTAATTGAAGACATCTTCAGAATAACGTTTCCTCCTTTGTTATGAAGCCCACATCACACACACAATAGATTAAAACACAATTGCGGTACATTTTCACATTGAATAGGCAGCGGCATGCTGGAGGACACAAAGACAAAGAGCTGCAGTTATTTACATTCTTACAAGATTAAGGCAAGCATACAAAGAGAA
This sequence comes from Trichonephila clavipes, assembly GCA_019973935.1. Taxonomy (NCBI): domain Eukaryota; kingdom Metazoa; phylum Arthropoda; class Arachnida; order Araneae; family Nephilidae; genus Trichonephila; species Trichonephila clavipes. Next base: position 672,192 of record BMAU01017972.1, on the reverse strand, counting down.
AGATTACACAAGATTTTTGCTTTTATACCAGCAGTGCAAGCGCGTGATTATTACGTAATAGTAGTTCTGATTGGATAGAATGGGCAGGACAGCGATTCCGGAATAGCCGATTACGATTAAATTTACAATGTTATTTTTAAACCGAAGAATTAATGTTTTTTTTTAAATATTAGTACAAAGAGTTAATGAAAAGCATACTAGAGGGAATTATTGCACACACACACACACACATATATATATATACATAAATTTCCCACAAATAAATTTCAAAATGAATAAACTTTAAAAACCTTACATTTAAAATTTTTAAAAAGAGTCGGTGGGCCACATACAGCCCGTGGGCCGCGTGTTGAACGATCCTGATTTATTGCATCAAAAACTTTGATTTTCAGGAATTTTATGTGAAAAAAATTATTATTTTATCATATATATATATATGTGTGTGTGTGTGTGTGTGCGTGTGTGTGTGTGGGATAAAATAATACACAAACATATATATGTGTGTGTATGTATATACACAACTGAACATTAAAATTATAGCAACATGAAAGTGGAACAATGCAAACATCAATTCGCATAAAATAAATCAGATACTGGGATATGCAAATGATTATCATCTAAACTAAATTCAATCTAATGAGGGAGGAGGAATAAACAACTTATCAAACTCTGCATAAAAGGAAAGCTACGCAACGGATTTTTCATTCGGAAATCAAATTTGTAAGTTGGTTTTCTTGTAAATGATGAAAAAATAGCTACCAACACATGTCAGAATTTGATCCTGGCCTGTCGCGAGTAAGGTTATTTTTCTACGATATCGCTACACGCAATTATTGGATTCCTACGATTGTCATACGAATACAGGATCCATGGGATTAGGGGGTCATACTTAACGCCATGCAGGTTGTTTGAATGATCTCCCACTACCAACGCATGAGGGACAAACACATTGACAATTCAACCTTGCAGGATCGTAGAGCTAGCTACTTTCAAAACCTTGAAGCCGGCAAAAGGCTTATTGTTGTTGCAGTGTGTTTATTAGAGGGATACATATGAAAACTGTGAGATTGATGAATAGAAACCAATAACACAATCACAGAAGAATACAGATTTTTATTACACACGATGATACCAGCAAAGAACCGAATAGGTACACTTTCCTTTCGAGACGCGAATGAATTGCAGGCGAAACTCCGATTTCTTTTCTCGAAGATACATCCATACCTTACTCGGGATTCGAACTCAAACCCTCTCGATTACAAGCCGAGTATACTGATGGCATATACTGTGATGATAATATATACTTATGGCAGCAGGAATGAACACTGCCGTACGTACTGGCAGTGCTATTTACATTAATTCCCAGAACTATTCTAGTCACTTTAAACTGAGAAACTCTGATGGTTGATCTGTCTTTCGCAGTGAACTCATTGATATTGTTACAGGCCTTCAAGAAGCACTCTCAATTCCTGGTTCGAGCAGCATCTGGATATTATCTGACAGCCGTAGTGCCATTCAACATCTCTTTAACTGGCATAGGGTGGGAGTGAAACACAGGAGTGGCTATTTTGGAGACGTTAAAACGAATTTCTTCTTATCGCGAGATCCATCTAAAATGGGTTTCTTCGCACATTAACATCGCGGGCAATGAGATTTCTGACTCTCTAGCAAAAGATTGCGCAGCTCAACACACTATGAACTCGGCCGCTCTCACCTTTTTAGAACTACAACAGCAAGCAATTAACTGTTCCTCCTGCTTATCACTGGTATGAAGCTAAACTCCCTGATTGTTCTCTTTTCCTTCAATACAGCAGAAAGAGACAAACTATTCTGACTCGTTTCCGGAGTAGCCACCTCCGAACTGGATGGAAACAAAGGTTATCCAACTTGTGTAAGGTGTTCTGCCTGACAGGCATCTCCAGATTACATGCTTGACTGTCTGGGGCTTTCAAAACAAGATCTATATGAAGACCCTCTATTGGTATTAGATTTTTTGATAGTGAATGGTATCATGGACTTGATCTAGCTTGGCTAGACATGGAGATCAGGAACAACAACATTATAAGCGGAGTGTCATAATTACCATAATGGGTGGGGCGGCAAAAGGACTTGTTTACAAAACGATACATATTCACTCGGACAGTGTAATGACGTCTGGAGTATCACATATTTTATGCATGATTATTATTTGTGCGGCTTCCCTTGACACAATAGCATAGAGAAGGGCAGTGACAGTGATGTACCCTACGATAAAACTGGATGCAGGTGTGGCAGCAAGTTGCGCTTCCAAACGAATCTCGATTCTGCGCGTTTCATCATGATAGATGTATCTGCTGTCTGTAGGAACCGAGAAGAATGCACTCTGGACCTGTTTCCATTCAATATCATCATACATGTCCTGAACATGGAGTGTGATGGTATAGGCAACTATTACTCACTACCAGATATTATATCGTTAGCCTTATTATCAGAATGCATAACTCTGCAAAGGAGCTAAATTCGATATAGGAGTGCTGCGTGCCAAGAGTTGTATGACATGATTCCTCAATTGCACCAAGCAACTCATGGCAACCAACCGCACGATAAAAATATCAAGGTAACCATATTATAATGCTATCACCCATCTTGGCGAACATAAACAACAACTTGGCGCGTAGCACTCCTTTATCAAATTAGCACCCCAGAAGGAGTTATACAATGTGTTAATTAGGCCAACGATATCTATACTTTGCTTACTTTCTATCTGGTGTTGCGAATTGTGAATGGCTATTATACAAACACATGTGTGTGTGTGTGTATTCATATAAATGAAGCACATTATAATGATCAATAATTTATGCCTGGAAGCATTGAATTTATTAATTTAATGCTCAGGATGAATTTGTAGGGACTGAGGTAACTTGTTTTAAAAATGATTTATTTCATACATAGTTCCTATTTTAGAAAATATGGGTAAGTAACAGTAGGTATATGGTAAATTATAGATAGAAATATATTTATATTTTAAAATTTAATAATCGAGGATTATTAATAATCCAAAGGATTTTTTATGTTTGCGTTATATCAAGATAAAATCATATATGTATCTTTTTTGCAAGAAAATAATAGTTAAATGTTGACTTCTAAAATCTACCTATGTTTTATTGACTTCCTAAGTATTAGCATATTTCATTCAAGATATTTTTGTGAATCACTGTAGAGCAAATTTTGCTCTTTTTAGTATACTTCTATTTATCCCAATTCCTACAGGGAGAAAAGTAAATGAGTGTGTGTGTGTGACAATGCATTTCCATATATATTACTAGCTAGTATACTCGATTCTCGCACGGGTGAATTGAAAAATAAAACAATAGAGATTGAAGGAAAATAAATATTTTATGTATTAAATTTGAATTTCAAGATAAACAAAAATTCTTCTTTATCACATCTCTGCTCAACAAAAAGTAATACTTTCCAAATTTGGAATATGCAGATTTGACGGTAGAAAAAGGAATTTTTTAAAAAATTTTTATTATTATAACGCTCCTGTAACATCCATAGGGATAGACGTTTTAAAACCCGTTTTCTTATCTTATCTCTGCTGAGTTATATGCCTAAATTTCAAGTTTAAAGGCTTAGTTATTCATAAAAGGGAATTTTTCTTTCTATATAACCAACTCGAAACCCTTCTTGGATGTCAATTTTCGCTAAACCCTTTCTTAGCGGATCTCTATTCCATGAAAGAAACATGCCGGCTAAAATTCTAGGTTTAATAGTTCAAAAACAGGATTCTCTTTTATCTATAGCTCACTTTAAACCCTCAAAAACCCCGGGAGGGTCAATTTTCTTAAAAGCCTCTTTTCTTGCGGTTATATACTCCTTAAAAGGAATATGCGAGCCAAATTTCAAGTATGTTGGTGAAATAGTTCGAAGTCTGAAATATTTGTCTATAACACCCCTTTAAAACCAACCTAGCAACACCCTTTGTGGTCTGTTTTTCCAAAATCTCTTTTTCAGCGGAATTTATCTTCATGAAAGAAACGTACCAGCCAAATTTCAAGTCTGTAAGTCTAACAGTTCAAAAATTGGAATATTTTTCTGCAACGGTACTTATGCCCTTTGCAACGAAATTGGAGGGATGGTATTCACAAAACCCTTTTTGTAACACTTCTGTGCTGCATGAAAAGAACATGCCTACCAAATTCCAAGTATACAGGTCTAATACCCTGGCCTCCAAAAGTTAAGGAACAACCGGTTTGTTGCGCCTTATTTGCAAACGACTGAATGTAGAAACACTAAATGTGTATTACATGGGCAGAAAACAGTTATGTATTGACTGCAAGGTAGAAGTTTACATAACAAAAATTCAAAAATGATTTTCAACAAAAAAAGACAATCTAGCAGAAAAAGTCCATTCTTGGAAAAATAAATAATCTCAGTTTTATGTGGTAAAATGTCATAGAAACATAACAAAAATGGGTTTTAATAAGAGATATGCCCACCCTAGCCTGAATGCATTAGCGGCATCGAATTTCCATGCTGTCAATTAAGTTGTCAGTTACCGAAATGGGAAACGTAGAACATGCACGGAGTATGCTTTGTTCTAGCTCTCCTAAAGACCTTGGATTATGATTTAAAGCAGTAACCTGTCTACCAAGATAGTACCAAAGATGCTACATGAGACTTAAGTCTGGAGATTGAGCTGGTCATTCCATTCGCTCCAAACCAATACCCTCAAGATATTCCTCAACAATTACAGCTCGGTGATGTGCATTATCATCCATCAGAATGAAGTCATTGTGAATTGCACCTGCATACGGACGGACCATATGTGGTCAAGTGAATGACACCTCTCATCCCGAGATCTCAACACCGCACCACACCAACGGGAGGACGTTTCAGCTCTCGACAGATTTCTCATCGCTGCCCTACACGGCGGGTCTTTAGTGGTAAACATGACATGCCTGCCATGGTTGGATACCTTAAGGTCAGTGTGACCGGACATATGTACCAAGTGAGATCCACACCAGCCCAAAACATTTTTGAGATCACCACCATTTTTAAATGTGTGTCTTTAAACAGTGTTGTATTGCTTTCACACCGTACTAGTGGATATTCTTCTCCCTGATGCTACAGGATAGTCTGCAACAAATTTCGGCACAGAAATCCTTCTACCCCTTTGTGTCGAGAGAGCGATAAAATGGTCTCCTGTAGGTGTTGTAGCTCGTGGTTGACCAAGAACATATCTTCTGGACACAGATGCTTCGGTTTGATATTGATTCCAGAGACGGTGGACTACACTACTGGACACATTAAGACGCCTAGCAGCATCAGTCTTTAGCAACCCAATTTCTATCCATCCGATCACCCTCTACCTTAATGAATCGGACAAACGGCTTCTTTCAAACGTTGCGAGACCCCACTACCTATTCTCAACAAATCTTCTAACACAAATTGTAAATCAACAAAAGTAATTACGAAAACCTGATATATGCATATTTTTCTCTCACTAATATATATCTGTGAGTGATTTATTTTGTAGAGTCCTAATAAGTCTCTTAGGTAAGCCAGTAACGACATTCCATTCTATTTGAACTCGTCACTGTAAACGCGTGCCTGATTTAAATTCCGTTAACCAAAGTACGCTCTGCATATTTTTTACTGTGGCGTTCATATGTTTACTAATGAAGTCAGTGTAAAAAGTTTATCGTCTGCGATTGCCGAATAATGCTCACATGTGTGGCTGATCGGACTAGACCCAAAAAATCTTGGAGAGTTTTCCAATCCATGGATGAACAGTATATTACATTCTAATGGGTAGTTTCGTAGTAATAAGACATTACTGTTGGATACTTTACGCCAGGACACACTGTATATAATACATAATATATAAAAAATTATAATATATAATTAATATTATATAATAAATAATTAATTAATCGGAAGAATTAGTATTAAAAAGAACTATTTTTTTAAGAATGTAAATGCGTATTTATATAATATGTAGAATGTTGTTGTCACTTGCCACTTTCGAAAGCCTGAAACTGTCGCCATTTCACACAACTAAAATTGATGTACTAATTCGCGTGTAATATTGAATTCAAATCTCTATGATATAATCCAGCACTTATATCTAATACTAAAATAATCAACTACTTTAGAACACTATAGACTCGTCTGTAACATTTGAAACAGTGAAAAATTCAGATGAATGCGTGAAGCACGTCTATAACGTAAAGGGGTAGATTAAAATGAAGGTGTGCTTACACAAACATTTATAACAGCCTGGGTTAATAAAGAATTAAACTTCAAAATTTGTTGTCTATTATGAGTTATCTTTAAAGCTATGTATTATTCTATGAGCAATTTTGTAAATTTTATTCTAGTAATGTATGTTAGTGCCAGAAATTAATATGGTTTCGGCAAAAAGTTTTATGCATTTGCCTCTCGCTTCTTTAATTATTGGGATTTCACCGAGCTAAATCGTACTGTCCCATGTATAGTGCTCCAATCTAAGACCAACGACAGGCGTATATCTAGCCCATAGCCTCGATGAATTTCGTAGGTCTTGATCTGACTATCTCAGACAGGTGACATGGACAGCAACAACAACAATTATTTGAAATAACCATATTGCCACCGTTACTCATGGAAGCAATCAAACAGTACATTAATTCAACCCAATTCTGACATAGAGTAAGCTACTACTGGATTGAATTAAATTTCCAAGTCCTAACGTGGCATAACGTGGCCTTTTAAGGATTTTTTTCGAATTTTCTTTTATTGTATCAATAAATTGAAACCAAGGAAATACATTATCAGTCACCGAAATAAGTAAAACGCACATGGTGTCACATCAGTTGAATTTGGAGATGAGAAACATATTTTTGTTACTAACGAATTAATAATAAATGTTCATTATCATGATGTAGTGAGAATGAGGTTTGTCACCATAAATCAGTTATTTTCGAAACAATTTCCTGCAAACGGCACAAATTGCACAAAAAGCGACCTTTATTAAACATCTAGCCACTTAACAAAAAAATCAAAATATGAACAACAATACAACAATGAAAGACAACATATAATTCGAATTCGGAACTCTCAAATCATATACCGATGTTTCTATAAATAACCGTTTTTTAAAGGGTTTTTCAGCATTCCAAAAATGAGTTTAGCAAAATTTTCACTACGCAAGAATTAATAAACTTATATTACACTTGACATTTTCAAAAATCAACGAAACATCTGTCTTACTAAAAACAAATTTATTTTCAGAAGTTAAAATAAAATATATTCTTGAATGTTACCTATGTTTATATAAAGTTTATACAAAGTGTGAAAATATTTCATACGAGTTTGAACACGATATATACTGTATATATAAGCAAGCGAGAAAAAGAGAGAAAAATACTTTGAAGGAGAAATCGAAATTATGTTTCTTTGCCATTAACAAAGTGGATATATTCGGCAAATTATGTTTTTTTGTTATGAGCATTGGATATGGACTGAATTCTAAGTAGAATTTCATAATATATCGAATAGCTCGAAGTTAAAAAAATAGGTTTGCGAAGGGTATATTTTTGCAACAAAGTGCATTTTTCTTAACTTTTACATTTAATGAAACTAACGCTTATACATAAAAGTTACTAACTTTTATCATTATATATATATATAATTAAATTAGATTTAAAATAAAATTCCCTACATAGCGCTTAACTTTTATTTTCCATTACATCTTCAAGTATTAAGGTATCCGACTACGTTCGAAACATGATTTTGGAATAGCGTATAAATGGATACTATTTATTATATTTAGCGTCACTTAGATAAGAAAATGTAAATATTTTTTTTGAAATATTATTACAATAAAAAATTATTTAAGTAGAATATTTTGAAAAAATATGAGCATAGAATGACCAATATTCAAAATATTCTCCTTTTGTGAAAAATGCTTCTATTATAAGAATATTTTGTGCATAGCTCAGACATATGTACAGATGCTCAACTAGAAATTTTTAAATATATAACTTAGAAGTGGTTTTACCCATGCTTTACGGCAACAGAGGGGAGAAATTTTAAGAAAAAACGGCGATAATTATTTCAATTGTTTGTAACTCTGAAAGTAATGTGAACTTTTAAAAAAAAATCAATTCAGACTTTCTAGAGAAGTTTTTACTTTATATAAAAAAATTTTTTTTATTATTATTTAATAAGCATTTTTATAAAAAGAGATTTTGAAAAAAGGTTATTCTTAGTTAATGTTTTGCCAAAATATTTTGTTAAAATATTTTTTTTTTGTCAAAATGTCCTTAAAACAATTTTATACATGTATTCTAATCTAAGTGATACTAAATATCATGAAAATTATCCATTTCAGCTCTTTTTTTAAAAATCACGGTTCCGAACATAGTCGGATACCTGAAATTAATCATCCAATTATTTCTCCGAAACAGATGGCCTAACCACTAAACACTTCTAATCCCAGATCATTATGTTTAATAACCCTATATGTCAGCATTAACTTTCAAGTACAAATCATAAAATGGAAGATACTTCACACATCTGGGTTTAAGTGGTAAAAACACTTAGATTTCACTTTGGTGTCCTTTTTCTCTCAGCGTCAGAACTTGTTGATAACTCATTGAATAAATATACAACTGGATTTATTTGAAAGCGTACGAAAACCTTTCATCCGTGAGTGTCGGTTGTGCTATGTCCGTCTAACAATTCCTGTCGCAATCAATTGTCGTTGCATTTCTGATGTCGATACGTGAATTATAGTTCGTATTGTAACTATGCTTTATGTCTAATAAATGAATATTTCTTACATGTTATTGCTCCTTTTCATTCCACTCGAAATCACTTCCTTCATCCCTGTTTTTGCAAATTAATACCATTAAATGCGGTTTGCAACCCCATGTTCTGTGGTAATTTGTAGTCCCTATGTTGCTTACCATCACCGCTCTGAATTTGTCGGTCGAATTCTACAACACATGTATAATTAATTTATATCTATTTAATAAAGTATAAATTCGATAATAAGTAAATAGAGAAGAGTAATTTACTAATATTCAGTTTATTATACTTTAAAAAAACAAAAAAAAAATATGAAATTTTTCAAATATATTATATTAGTATTCATTTAATAGTTAAACACTAAAGAATCATAATATTTCTATAAATATTCTCGTATTATCAGCAACTTTATTACTGCACTGAAAACCTGATTCCTGTCTTGTTTAGCAGAGAGTTCTTATAATACTTGAACAACGTGTTTGAATTTTTAAACTGGTATGTAGTAATGTGACATAATAGAAAAAAGTAATTTTTTAACCTGTTCACACACACACACATCAGTAGAAAAGAAACTGAAAATATTTGTTTCCTTGTGTATTCATAGACAAATACCACATGCATTCAAAAAAGATGTATCTTAGAATTTAAAAAATTAAAATTCTAAGTTTAATTAAATAAGTCATATCTCTCTCTTCCGACATGTTCTCTACAGTAAGCCGAACCAAGTAGCATTCGTTGAGAAATATTATAGGAATGTGTTACACTAAAAAAAATACTGAAGAAGAAACTGATGCAAAGGTAATTTGAACTTAATTTTAATGACTCTTAACAGAGTTGGTAAAATGTTGAAAGATGACTTAAATCCAGCGTTTCTCAAACTGTGGGGCGCCCCCCTAGGGGGCGTGATATCCCTACAAAAGGGGCCCGAATATATCGAAAAATAAAAAAAATAAAAGGTTAATACACATTTACACGGATATCATATGCTTTAAATGTATGAACACTGTACAATGTAATTGATAGTAAACTTATCAATAGTAAATGAAGAATTAGTTTAATAATTAACAATGACTCCCATGTCATATACAAAAATTATATTCAAAATTTAATATTGATCTTGATAATTTGTGCGGCTATGGTATTAATTATTACACCATGCTTAAATATAATATAAATGATATAAGTTTGTATCCACATTTCAGAAAGTGAGAATATTAAAAATTTTTATTTCACACGCATTCCGTTACTATATTATTGTTTCCCTTGCTGGTTTTACAGTTCTAAGACCATCATCAGATTCTTTCATTGCCTGATACAACATGATGAAAGACTACTAATCTGAACTTAAAAATATAGACTTAAATTATTACTCTGACAAATAGAATTAAATGCACTACTCCCAACGAAGTTCTCGTTGAAAGAGGAATATCATACCCAAGCTTATCTGCCTTCCTATATCCATCAACACCTGTTACTACACGGTTTATAATTAAATTCGTCTTGTAGCTTTATTATCAAATAACATTAACATTGTATTCAATACAATGTTATTTTAGGGGGAGGGGGACGCGATGATAGTTATGATAGAAAATTAGGTCGCAAATACTTAAAAGTTTGAGAAGCACTGCTTTAATCATAACAGATGTTGATGTCATCGTAGCGGGGAAGATTGAGCAACTGGCTTACATAATAGATAAAGAGATTCAGATCAAAACATTTTCAAACTGTGAATGTAGCTTAAATGAAGTAAATTAATCGCTAATGTCGAATGGATAAAAGGGTAGGTTGCATCACCCGATCATTCTATTAGCTTTGGTTGAAAATATTATGAACCTTCATGGCGAAGTTACGGATACTTTGTATTTAGACATAAATATCTAACTGTAAGCATTAAGCATATAAAATAACAAATCGGTTTTGATTACTGACTCAAGAATCATTTGATCTCATAGAAAAATTTTCCGATAAATATAATTTTTTAAACAATCTCACGTTTACTCTAAAAAAAAGGCTTGGCATTATTGTGTTTCTAAGCAAAATCGTTTTTCTCTGCAGTGATCTCAATGAAATCGAAGTCAGGACAAAGTCGTATTTACAGTAAAATACGTTTAAGTCGAAAACTATAAATACGAAATATCGGTTAATACGAAATAATACAACGGTCTCGACAAACTATTATGTATTTTCATGTAACTTTTTCTCTTTAATACAAAACGGAAATCACTTAACACGAAAATATTTCCTTTCTGGGAATGAACACACTACGAAAAACACCAGCTGCACCAACTTATATTTTTCGTAGAAAAGAGGCAAACTTGGCTGTGAAATACCCTCAGAATCGACTATGACACATCTACTTTTGTCTATCTCAGTACCTTTCACCCTCCACACGGTAGTCGCGGTAGCTTAGTGGTCAAGGTATCGGATCGTGGCTGGCATGTCACGAGTTCGAGCCCAGTACCACTAAAGACCCACCATGTAGGGGAGAGATGCGCGTTAAATCTGTCGAGAGATCAAACGTCCTCACGTTGGTATGGTGTGGTAGTGCGGAGAGGGGGGTGCCAGCTCAGGTGTCGTCTTCGTCACTTGACCATGGTTAAAAATTCCATGGTCCGTCGCCAAAAGCCCTCGTGTAGCTTGACAGAGCGACATTAATATTCACCCTCGTTACTCTCCACTCCTACGAACGCCGCGCAAAACATCTCATCTATTATAAGTTGGCTTTGGAATTCGGTGGCGAGTGCATCGCAGTGTAAGTAAAATTCAGTGAGGTTGTGTGTGCTTCATGTTTTTTTTTTCTTTCTAGTTCAAAATATTTTTTTCTACGAACACAATAGCAAGGAGCTCCGGTGGGAAAGCAAATTCTTATTTCGCCTAAAATGAAAGTGGAGATTCTTAAGATTGTTGATCAACAACAAAAGTCGAGAAAGGCGATTTGTATAAATCTTGGTATAGCGAATTTTTATTTAAAATTTCATTAAGTTCTTGTTTCACTGAAATTTATTGAACTCATGCATATGTACATATATTTATGTCAGTAAAATGTACTCTAATAAACTTATTTTTGCTGAATATATGTTTGAATTTTTATTTTCACATTATCCTTTAAAACGAGGAAATATTTCAGACCATAGATTGGTGTTAAATGATTTTCACTGAAATTTACAAATTGCGTACATAGAAATAAAAAAACGGAAGTCTCATGGTTTTGTACTACTTTTTTGTACTATCTACTAATGATTCAGATTTTGCTAATTAATTGCCAGTTTGAATGTGAGTAATTGAGTGAATAAGTATTTTGATACACTTGTCATTTGATACTATAACATAACCAAATTTGACACACGAGTCAAATTTTGATCAGCTGAGCCAAACACTTGCTTAAAATGTAAAAATAAGTTTAAACTTTCTCTTCCATATTAGTCCAGTTAGTAAAAAATAAAATCTTAAATGTGATATAAAGCACCACAGTACTTAATACAAAAAAGAGCTAATAAGTCTCATTAGAAATATTCTTGTAATTTTGAGAATTCTTTTTTTAAAAAACAGAATTGTAAATGGTGATCACTCTTATTTGAAAATTAAAAAGTAAAGTACGTGAACAGGTTAAATAATTTTTCTCTTCGGGTTATATTTTTTCCGTTATTGACAGAGCAGTCAAATATGAATACCAATCAAATAACTAGGGGAAAACTCTTTACTAAAACTTAACTCCTTTACACCATTCCACTCACAAGAGATTTGATTCGATGTTGTTTTTAACATGAAGAAACCCCGAAACAGATCTTTAATTCTCCGTTAGGCACTCGAATCTCTGAGATGCATTTCAAAAATAATTTTAGTGTCACGTCCACACAATGAGCGGGAGCTCGTACCTTCTTTTCCGTCCATATTTCACCACTCGCAATAGGGTTCAGTTCTAAAGACGCAATCGACCACCTTGCATTTTGGGAGGAGAGATCCTTTGATTCTGATAGATGCAGCGTCTAACAACGTAATATGCAATGTATTTCCAATGTTTCCTTAATTTTCATATTTTAAAGTAATATAGAGTACAGCTTTTAGTTTTTTTTATAATAAAACAACTCGAAAACAGTATATTGTACCCTCCTCTTTAAGCTGGTTCCTCTGCTGAGAATTGAGATACATCTGCGAAGACAGTTTGAAAATAACAATCACATGCCATGTTCATTATGACTCAGAAGTAAAAAAAAATATCTGTTTTAAAACGTCCTGTTCAAGATGCGGAACCAAAAATGAAAAACACCAAGACATTCGAAGAGGATGTACTGTTCGCCTAGTCAGACAATCAAGAAAAAATGAACATCAAAATTTTGTTGCGTAAAATGGAAAAAAAAAATAATATGCCTTAACTACTGTATCAGGATTTTTAAGGGCTGCAACAAAGGATCTCAAGATATAAATAGGTAGTGGTGACAACTACAACCATTGTGATGTGTTTTTTTTTTGTTTTTAAATTGATTACATCTAATTATATTACGCGCGGCATGTATAACATAAGTATGTACCTGTTGTTGTTGTGTTGTTGTGGCTAATGCCACCTGTCTGACGTAGTCAGAACGAGGCCCACGAAATTCATCGTGGCATGGGCAAGAGGTACGCCTGTCGTTGGCCTTGAGCACCATACAGGTGACAGTGCGATTTAAGCTCAGTGAAACTTCCCCAAAGGGACGATAGATGGCGACACGACCTCTATCTCCACCTCCACAATTTCTGCAAGTGAACAGAAGGGGAGGGAAATATTCTCCAGTTCCTGCGCTAGTGAATAAGCCCACAAGGCTACGGACCCACAGATTTAACGAGCACGTACTCCGTGTGCACTCGGAGGGTATTTGGTGACATCGAGCATCGAACCCAGGCCTTCCGGTCTGGAGTCCGATGCTCTAACCACTAGGCTACCCACGGCCACTATGTATGTACCTAATGGAGTTCAATATCTGCAAAAACAATGTATAAAAATACTTTCATCATTAACTATATTTTTTTATTATTTTTACAGATGTAATTAGCTTTGTTTATTGAGAGGGTTACTTGCAACAATTTCATTTTTTTTTGTATTTTATTTTTAATGCACAAAAATTCATATAATTTTCTTATTTTAAAACATCATAACTCCTTTGCTATATAAGCTGAATTTCAATGAAATATGAAGTGAAAATAATAACTGATTTCCAAAAACAAGGAAAAAATACCACCACGTTAGCTACCGCACCCATTTCAGTCTCTTTAAACGTGGAATAAAATAAGAGTTGTGATAGCTGTGTTTTCCCGTTTTTGAGATTGTGGTTAGTGGTGGTTTAGTTCAGTCACATACTCATGTTTTTATTCCACTAAAGTGTCATCATTACTATGGGTTATTTTGAATTTTCCAGGGTTCCTGCATGTGTCGTAGCGTAGATGTTCTATTTAGAGTGCCAGCTTAAGCACTGATTTGTCATCTGAACGTGGTACGAAATTTTAAATAAACATTGCTATGTTGACTGCGTATTTGAAATAAGCAGACTGAAAATGTACAAGAAAAAAAGTGGAAAAAAGAAGTGCAACTGTAATATAACTTCTTCATCAGGATCGAGAACACAGAATCAAAAATGGAAACAAAACAAATGCATATACCGTAAAATACTGTGTATAATGCGAACTTTTAACGCGAAAAATAACAATTTACAAGTGCATGTTATATACGTCAGGGGTACAAAAATGATTACTTTAAAAATAAAAAAGACATATAAACACACACATAAAAATAAGTTAGACTTCTCCATATATCAAAATACTGTTCATTTAAAAGAAATTGCATTCCTTAGAAGTTGTAATTCTAGAAATATACTCTTTTATCAAAAACTTGGGGTAATATAAATAAATGAGTTCAAAACATAAAAAATTTGGGAATGTACATTTTTGGTTTATTCGCTAAAAAAAGGGAATGTGCATTATACGGCAAATATACCTTAAAATAAAAAAAAACAGCTTAAAAGTATAGGTGCACGTGCTATTTGCTGAATTTTACAGTATAAAGATAAATGGGCATAAAAACTAAATATATTGAAAATAATATTTTTAAAAGTAAAGGAAGTACAATGCAAATATTGTCTTATCTTTGAAACCAAATCTTTATTATTCGATCTTAGGATATGTATAGTAAAAATATATTCAAATAAAATTAATGTTTATAATTTTGGTGATAAAGAAAAAAAATATATCTGCAGATGGCTTCTAAATGTCAAATTAACAAGACATATAGGGGATAATTTTGGAACTATAAATGACATGGAATAGAAATCTAATTACGTAAGTGCATTTTCAGGATTAACCAGAAAATCGAATTTACCTTTTCAACACCTCTTTTCCTGTAATCTTACCATTAAGTGTTCGAAAATTTGAACTTCTTCGCCTGAAGTACACTTTGCTTGAAGGAAAAGGTCTGGCTTTCCAAGTCTATACGAGTTTGGAATATGCACTTTTTTTTTATCTTTCTTTTCCTAGTGTTTTAGGTATGCCACTTCTTCTATTGCCTGGGAAATTGATCGATTCAATAAGAGGGATATCCATTTTAGAAAAAACAGCTCTCTGTCTGGATTTGAAAAACAAATTTGGATATATATATACCTTGTATATACATAGAGAATTTCCAGAATATCTTACTTGGATCTAATTTAAATTCAACTGGGTTGTATTAAAATTTGAAGACTTGAGTATCAGCGCTGGTCTGATATCAACCTATTATATATACGTATATGCAGGTGGTTTTTTGAGAAATATAGGTGATTATAGGGTTTTTTCGTTTTTTTGAGAATTTTAAAATCTTCCACTTTCTCTAAAAAATTTGTTATCACAAATAGCAATCAGTGTAAATGAATAATTTTAAAATATAATGTGAGTACAATTTTAAATTTATATGAATAAATTCAAAAGATTTTGTTATGCCTTATATATTGGATTCAAATTTTATAATACTAGTTATTTAACCTGATTATTGTTAAATGGTTTTTTTTTTGTATTATTTACACTTGCGATTATCTTTTTCTGAAGACTTATCTCGTGTTTTTTTTATTAAAACTCTTCATAGGAACAAATAATAATAAGTTGAAGGAAATATTGAAATTGATGAAAAAAAAGATTAAAATTTAGTAACTGAATTCCTTAACCGTTTTGCGATAGGTGTGTCATATGTGCACCAGTGTCAAACCCCCTTATTGGACGGTAGGTTGTGTGTGTTCAAAGCACTTTTTCTGGGGACGGCAATTCTGTAGTACAAGCAGGAAACGAAATTCGCCACTGCAACATCCAAGTGCCACTGACATTAAGGGTGGTAGCATGTGTGGCACACCCGCCTTTATAGTGTTTCCCATTTGTATGTTCCTCGTCACGAAAAGGTTAAATCTGCACATTCGAAAACTATTTTTAAACGATTTCATCCACTGAATATCATATAGCAAATTAACAAAAAATACAAATATGAAACTTTATTCCATTTATAGTTGTATATGTATTAGAATCAAGGTCTCAACACGGATTTTCTTTGTGGTCTGATGATTACAAATAGTCAGAATCACACACTTTATTTGCTTAACAATTTATTCAAATAATAACATGATATGTGTGTTTATATTTGCTAGATTTGTGTATCCTTCCGTTTAAAACCTTATCAAATCCCCTAGTGTCTATAAATTTAGGATAATGATTGCTCCGGTAAATATAAAGGTTCGTAAACCAAATAAAAGTTAATTCTTTATGTAGAACATTTATTAAACAAAAAATTTAAAAACATAAAAGATGGTGCATGTAATGACACAATTATTAAAAACTACGATATTTACTTCCTGGAGCAACTATAAAAAAATTCCACCCTTACAAAAAATTAATATAGTGGTTGATATGACGACTAATGCATTGTACGTATCTCATGCGATGAAATACAGTCCGTACAATGCCTTGGGAGACTAAATTTCAAATTATACTGCTGAACATTTGGAAAATTACTCCATTCAACAATAAGTGATCTCCAATGTTCCGAAATTAAATTTAATTTAGAGGAAGATGTATAGTCATTGCACACATCCAAATACAAATTGTTTATACTATTTTACACAAAATTCGTAACAATACAGTTTAGATTTTCAAGCTTGAAGGAGAGAAAATGAGGGGATAGGATATATTGCTACTGATCAGATATATTTCAATTTTATAGTATATTTCAGATTTTGGAAAAGTGTAAGAATTAAAGTTGAGACGAATCTATACGCTTCCTCAAACTAATACTCTTGGGGAATCTTTGCGCTTGCATTCGCGTTTAATTCACAGCCATCCCTCTCAAGAAAAAATTTTGATATTCAGATTAGTTTGACAATATAAAATCAGAATTTTGAAATTAGAGTGGAAGGAGGTAGAAGCTGAAACATTCACTACGCAGATGAGATTTTGATAAAGTTGACTTTCGCGTGTAAAGATTAAAAATGGTGTTTGGCCACTGTGTTGAATTAGTAGATTTAAGGTTAGGAATCAACGATAGATTGGGTTGAGTTAAACAAGTTACTTTCGCATATTTGCTAGATATTCATTGCTTTATCCGTGCTACTCCTTAGACATTCACTTAGACAATAAATTGTTGTTGGTTAGTGTGTTTTAGTAAAAAAATAATTGTTATTACGGAAGTTTGTGGTTCTGCTTTCATTCCTCCTACACCCTTAAGTAGGCAAGACGTAGAGGGTGTAATTTTAGGTGTAAGTAGCTCACAAAGTGAAGATTGGTCACTACAGTTTAATTAGTGATCGAATAATCTGGAAAGTAGATTTTATCTAGAACTAAGTAGATCGGTATTTATTGCTTTCGTACATTTTGCGCATCTCGTTAGTTACCCACATATTGCTTAGATTAAGAAAATCTGAAGAATGAGAGTAGATCTCTTTCTTCACAAGGATTATAAGCAAAAAAGTTTTAAATAGAAGTATTTTTATCTATTCTTGCATTGGAAAAAAATGAAGAGGCCAGCCTTTTAAATTTCAACTGTATAAAATTTTGAAATAATATTTTAGCATTTGTCTTAATGTACATAAGAAACTATAGATATATATTTTCTACCCTACCAATCTGTATTGTACTCCATTGAAAAAGTTCCAAATGTGTGTGTGTTCTCTTTAGTGTTATAGAATTCGTTTATGTTATCAATTGTATGTTTATGAGTTTAATGCATGAACTATTTCATTTTCCCTCGGTTTATATTGAATTTATAGTAAAACTGTCGGTTGATAATTCACAAAACATTATTTGTATGTATTAAGGAAAGAAAATGACAACAAATTCCAAAACGCGAATGTCTTAAACAATATTTTGGAGTCAACAAACAAGAAATAAGAATATTCCTTTTGTAATGCTGAATGCCTGGAATCTCCACTATATTCTGGGAATGCAAGCCACAATAAACACTGTATATTTCACCTTTCTTGCATTTTTACTCAAGTAACGTGTGGCATTATTCCCCATGTGGAGTATCAAAAAGAACTTTATCTGACATTCACTACAGTTTACTACGAAAAATACTTTTAGTGTGTTTCCAGTTTCTTTTCTATGATGATTGGATTTTTCTCAATGGGATACCCAAACTTACTTCAAATAGAATTCGAAATTTAAGACTTTTCTTGAAACCGAAGAATGCTCTATTTTCTGTAACACATTCTGGATTATCTGCTATGCGTAATTTAGTGGGTCGTTTAAGGGAAAGTCGATGAACTAATGCAATTGAAAATAAAATGAAAATATTTCCTAATATGTTCGCAAATGTCTGCGGTTTCTTAAAATATAATATTTAAATTTAGGTGTGATGTTTCTAATAATTTCATTCTCAAATATATATTTTTATTTTTTTTAGTTGGAACAAGTATTTTTTGCAGAGTAATATTTTTGTTCTTCAGTAAGACTAAGAAGTATATTTTAGAAATAATGGCTGGAAATTATTAACATTATATTTTTATTTTTATTGTCTTCGAATATTTGGTAAGCTATTTCAAAACTATTTAAGATATGCAATACTCTAGGTTAATTGAAAAACTGTGCTAACCAAAATATGTAAAGAATCTGAAGAATTAAATCATGCATTTAAGATTTAAAAAGGGTAACTACATTGCATATTTTCATTCGATCTGAGTAGCAAGAGGAAAAATAAACCAAAAAAAAATTTAATTTATTCAAAATCTAGGGGAAACTCTTTGTGGCTATTTGACATATATGTATGTATATATATATATATATATATATATATATATATATATATATATATATATATCACAGAAGTCGTCTATTCTTCTTTTGACAGCTATAGAAATAAGTCTAGCTTGAAAATTTTTCTGAATGCTCTAAACTCATTTCATCAGCCATTAATATTAATTCGTGTACCCTTTCTTGTACGACTGTTTGGTTCCTTATTTATCAACGTGAAACTGTGATTCGCTATTATCTAACATATTTGCATACTTCTTTCTTCCTTTACAGTGAACTTCAGCTTCTTTGATTCTAATTGGCTAACGGATATTAACACATTTGCCCCTCTCTTTACTTAACTTTTGGAAGTGAGTATATATATATACATATACTCACATTACTGGGAGTTATGAGTAATATAGAAGTGGTGATTGTTGTAGGAAATATAAGAAATCGTTCAGAAATTGTGAATTGAAGTATTGGCAGGATGCTGTTTGGTGAGTTTTTGATGATTTACGCTATTCATTTGTGAATATACTGGGCTTTTAATTTGAACTTTCGGATTTTAAATATTTTTTCTTCTTATACGACTATTTTAAAGATAGGTGCATCATCTTTGGTATTCGATGGTTCAATTATATTGCGCACTTAGTTGCCTTAGTGTTTTAACATTTTAATGTTATAATATCTTTCAGAATGCGATGATGAATAGTTTAAATTTGTGAGTCATCAAACTAGTTTAACCCCACTTATCGGTCCTAAGTCCGAGGTTGCACTTGGATATTTCATAAGTTTTTATTTTATAAAATTTTTAATTTTGTGTGAAAAAAATGTTGGTATTTTATTTTCTATATTCACCATTGATATTTTGAAATGAGATTTAATATTATAAAATTCATATAATTTCAATTTTTAATTGATTGGGAAATTTATGTATATTTATATATATGTGTGTGTGTGTGGGATAATCATAAATTAAATTGTGATATATCTAACAGAAGAGCAATAAATAGATATATAACAGTACAGCATAGATTAAAAATAAGATTCAACTATCGCAAACTCTTAGTCTTAGGATCTACGATTGTAGGGTTAAAGTCTGTAGGCCATTCAACTTCACAGAGAATGAATAAGATTCCATTTGCGCAAAAGATAATACTCATTATACAAGACTACCTACATGTATAAGAATTTTGATGTGCATCATTTTTGTAAACTTTCATTTTTTGAGCAACTATTGTAATGAAGGAGTTTAGTACTTTTTTTAAACAAAAAAAATTAACTGATTAGATTAAGTTCTTTAACAAAATTTTCATAACCCCCCCCTGCGCATCAGATAAGTATAATGGGTGCTTACGTATTATCGCAAACCATTGGCGACATTATATGAAACGAAGCAACTGGTTGTCAATTTAGCAAACATGATAGTAATACGTAAGTACCAAAAAATGTATCTAAATTATATTACACTACTTTTTTTCTTGAGAAGTATTTGCGTAGTCTTTTTAAAGGTTCTCAATGCATGCTTTCGTGATGCAATTATTTTTAAACTTACGGTAACTAAAATGCCTAAATTTTAATGAGATTCGCATTTCATACTGTTTTATTTTCAAATGGACTATATTGGTTATATTAAAAGCATTTAATTCTGATACGTAATTTATAATTTTTCATGTTTACTAGTATTTTTTATCAAAAGAAAACATTTAAAAATATTTAATATAAATTATAGCTTTAATCGAACATAATATAACTGTATATATTATTTCTAATTATACATTAAATTTCAAAATATAGGAGTTAACACTTTGGAATAACACACTTCAGTATCTTATTTAATATATTAATTACGCAAAGTTAGTGCATGCATAAAAGAAATCATAAATACTTTATGCGGGAAAGACTGCGTCCCCCCTGAATAATTTTGTCGTGAAACACTGCTTCACTCAAGACTTTTAATTGCAGTTAATATTAACGCATCAGGTGAACTTAGCTGAGATATATTTTGAGACAACTATATAAGCAAAGGTATACCACAGAATATTTTATTACTATGCTTCATGTCTATATCCCATTCTGAAAAGAAAACGAAATAGTTTGAGTCCTTGTATGAACAAACTATTGTCTATTCACTGCAGAGAATTTCGAACAATAGGTATAAATTGCATGTCGCATTTATATTATTATTTGCTGTTTTCAATTCCTAAGGAGAATATAAAATGTAAAAAGCAATAAAAAAGATGAAGAAATTTTGAAATCTGGATATCATGGGATCATAAAATTACTCTATAAAAATTTTGAAATGAAGCGCAAGTCTATAGATCAATAAATTCTATTCAAAAACTTTTGTCTTTCATAAATAATTTTTTGAATACATATATGTCATTTACAAAAACCCTACAAAACATTTTTTTCAGTTTTTCGAAACTTTTATTCTTTGATATACGAGTAATATCAATTCCATATTAAAAGTTGGAACAAGAAATAAAATGGGACATATCTAAAGATTACAAAAGAAATAAAACAAAACCATAAAACCAAAACAGTTAGACATAAATAACTAATTTTTTCCCATTTGTGTCCTTAATATTTATATATGTACATATATAGAGAGAGAATATTAGGAGATACCATGTTATATTAAAATGTACTAAAGCCTTTGGGGTATTGATTGATATTTTCAAAAAGTTTACATTTTTATCATATACAAAACATTCTTTAGGAAATATACGTCCAGACATTTATCAGATTCAGAAGTTAGAAATTCCATGCATGAAATATATAAACATTTCTATATTAAATGTGATGCTTGAACAAATAAAGCAGTTGAAAGATAGTAAGATAAATATATCGAGTTTCTCAGTTTCTTTTGAAGCGAATTTTTCAAAGGGCTTTAGGGGGATTAAATTATTTTCCTGTAAAAATTGCGGTGTATAACATTGTTATTCTATTTTTAGAACTATTACAGGTAGCGTATCGTAAATTTATTTTATGATTCTAATCTCATTCTTTATGTCCAGTAGGCTATCATCTGAAAGTTACAGGAATAAATTTCCATGAAGAAATTCTGATTAGAGTTGCGTGTAAAACACTCTGGGTTTCCGGATAGCATCAGACAGTTGGCTTTAGAAAAAATAAACTGTATCCAACAGATATCTTTAAAGATCTATACTGATGGTAACAGAGCCGATGGAGGAATTTCTGGTTGTTACATCCTTACTACTACCGGAGTAATGGACATTAAGATCAAAAATCCGAATTTTTGTTCCGTTTTTAGATTGGGACTGATGGCTATCAGAAGAGGTTAGCAGTTCACATGTCAAAGCGAGGTTCATTTTCAAGATATTTGGATTACGACTAACAGCTGTGCTTCAGTACAACATCTATCCAAACTAGGGAACCAGGCTAGCATTGATATCCATAAGGTATCCGACTACGTTCGGAACCATGATTTTGCAAAAGCATATAAATGTATAATATTTATTATATTTAGTGTCACTTAGATTATAAAATGTATATAAAATTGTTTTAAGAATATTATTACAATACAAAATTACTTAAGTACAATATTTTGACAAAAAGTGAACATAGATTTACCAATATTCAATATATATATATATATATATATATATATATATATATATATATATATATATATATATATATGTAATAATTCCCCTAGCATCCTTTTAATTAACTCTTTTTAATAATATTCAAATAATCTTTTAATTATTTGGTTCTAAACTAATACCCTGATCTTAATCATAATCGACTAATATTATTACATCATAAATCCCTTTCCCGCCCATTATAACAAATCGAAGCTCTTATTTCAAAAACGTCACGTGGTCTTCACCATCGAGTATAAAAACCGATATCTCTGTAAATCTCGCTCTCTCTCTCTCTCTCTTCGCTCGTTTCTCTGTAGTCATGTAGCCAGCTGCAGCGCGTTCTGTGTGTGTCTTTGTCTGTATTTGTGCCATGATGTTTGCTTCTTGTATGTGTAATGCCGTCCCTACTGGATCTTTATGTGTTTCCAGATGTGAAATAATATAATAATGATTCACAGGAGTGCCTCTTCGATAATATCATACTCGACCATGCTTCACGTAACACAATCATCACACCACCTGCCACACCCTATCTTTGGTTACCTACAGAAATAACATCCACTCGCCACGTCTTACAATAGTTTAACCAATTTCCAGAAATATAATAGGAATAGTATACATATATATATATTCTCCTTTTGTAAAAAAGCTTCTATTAAAATAATATTTTACCTGTATATAGCTCAGATCTATTCACAGAAGCTCAACTAGAAATTTTGAAATATATAACGTAGAAGTGGGTTTATCCATATTTTACGACAACAGATGGGAGCAATTTTAAGAAAATAC
Source organism: Trichonephila clavipes (assembly GCA_019973935.1). Taxonomy (NCBI): domain Eukaryota; kingdom Metazoa; phylum Arthropoda; class Arachnida; order Araneae; family Nephilidae; genus Trichonephila; species Trichonephila clavipes. The sequence continues at coordinate 648,799 of BMAU01017972.1, read as the reverse complement.
GCCGATAATTATTTCAATTGGTGGTAACTCTGGAAATAATGTAATTTTTTTCAAAAATCCTAGTTCAGACTCTCTGGTGAAGTTTTTACTTTATATAAACAAAATATTATTATTTTTTATAAAAACATTTCTTATAAAATGAGAACATTTTGAAAAAAGATTATTCTAAGCTAATTTTTTTGCCAAAATATAGTATTTAAATAACTTTTGTGTCAAAATATTCTTAAAACAATTTTATACATGTATTCTATTCTAAATATCATGAACATTATTCGTTTATGTACGTTTTTAAAATTACGGTCGGATACTTTAATCTTCTTGTTCGGATTTCTTCTAAGCATCGTGTACATTTTGAGTAGGTTCCATCCCATGTGGGGATTGATGGTATTGAGAAATCCAATTTTTTAGCCAGGACTGCGGCTGATAAGGGTTGAGTCCTACTGGGTCTTCTACGCTCAGTGAGTTATCCTTCCTTAAGAAGATTGAACTCAATCAACTTGGAAGAACCCTTCCTACTCATCCTTGGTACTTCGGAAGAAATCCAGGTCGTCCATTCAGGCTTATGCCTTGAAAATACTAGACTGCCTTCTAGCGCTTTGTGAGCGGATGTATAAAAACTTTTTTTTTCGTCTAGGTCAGAAGATATTTCTGGAGTACCAGTGGTGTTATTTCGAACTGGTCGCTTCTGCCCACATTTTGACTAGTTTTGATTTTAAAAAGACCGGGTTTCTTCTGAATCCTCTTCAGTGTTTAGAATTTTATTTTTTTTTTTTGGATTCATGGAGATTTCTAGCATTGCTAGACAATCTGTGGTTAGAAACAACATAATTCTAATAATCGGCCAGCAATTTATAAAATGGGTGTCAAAATATAAGTGTATATTTAAAAATGTTTTAAGCTACGAATAAGAATTATGCTCATATAATTAGTTACTCCCGTGTGCTTAATTAACTAGTATATTGTACTTTTGTGTTAAGCTTAACCATTGGTTTGACGAGTTGAACTATATTTTCAGTTGTAATCGAAGTAAAGATGACTAGAAAGATGCTCATTTCGAAAATAATATGTGAATCAGTAAACACTTTTTAATAATGACGTTTGAACAATTAAATTGATTATTCACTTATTTATTTCTTTAATCACTCAAAAATGAATTTTTTATGTAGATTGGGGTTCAAAAACGTTATGATATCAGACTTAAAAAAGCAAAACAGTTCTTCAGGAGTGATGGAAATTTATTGTGGAAAGCTATCCTTAGAAGTACAGAATACAGCAACAAAATTCGCAGAATAAATCCCAGAAGATTTTCACACCGTTTATGCCTCTCAAGACACATTCATCAGAGTTTAAAAATACAAGTACGTAATGAATTAAGATTATTTACAAGAACTTGTTCGCTCGATTGTAGCAACGAATTGTTACTCGAATCTTAAACGGCCAAAACGATACTGAATCAACTTCAGAGAGCAACTCGTATTTATAGCCTGGAGGGATTTTTTTAAATGATGCGTAATAGATTGTGACATTATTAAATTTATCCAGTAATTTCCAGAAGCATCCATATGGTTGCCAATTCACCAACAGGGTCACCAAGAATGATGCCAACTTAGCTCTATCACCAACATTTCTCCAATTTTCCAATGAATCGCCATCATAATCTAAGGAAAGTCGTTGTTTACCAATATTACAAAGTTAGCATACAATTAATAGAACAGAAGGTACTATTTAATTATTATACAGTTTTAAACATTCATAACACAAAATTCGCAACATTATACATCCATCAATTTACTTTATAAAATATTTTCCTGTGATAAAAGTTTTGTGAACATTAGGACTGTGTTTTGAAATCGATTAAATCATACAACAAAGGTTTCTTTGTATGATAGAAATATAAATTTCGTGAATCCTATGTATTTTATTTATTTTACTCGTGTGCCCTAAGTATTTAATTACTACTAAAATAAGTAAAATTTAAATTATAAATACAGGACTAAATAATTTTCCTTTTAGACACACACATTCATTCCTTAATTTAAATATCTAATATCGAATCTAGGTTCTATAAAGAATTTTTAACTATTTTGAACCCACGATTTTTATGATTTTTGATGTAAAGAATATATTTCTAGTTTTCATATGAATATTACTTGCTATACATATTTTCATTGCAATTTTACCCATATATATATAAACATAATATATGTATATATATATTTCTTAATTTTTTTGTATAAATTAGCTCATAAATATATTAACTGAAGTGCTGAAAAAAAAGTTTTGAGGTACATCTTAATATCCTGCATTGTCACATTTTTCACAGAGAAGTGCATCACCTCGTTGTGACATTGTTTCAAGTCATACTGTGAAGTCTTCTAAAGAATTCAATTGTAGTACATAATTTAGATGTGAAATACAAAATATTTAACTGTCACTCAAATTCCATTATTTAAATACTATTTACTCGTGTGCCCTAAGTATTTAATTACTACTAAAATAAAAATTTAATTTATAAATCTAGGACTAAATAATTTTCCTTTTACACACACATTCATTCCTTAATTTACATATATAATATCGAATCTAGGCTCTATAAAAATTTTTAACTATTTTGAACCCACGATTTTTATATATTTTGATGTAAAGAATATATTTTTAGTTTTCATAAGAATATTACTTACTATACATATTTTCATTGCAATTTTACCCATATATACTATATAAACATAATATATGTATATATATATATATATATATATATATATATCTTAATTTTTGTATAAATTAGCTCACAAATATATATTAACTGAAGTGCTGAAAAAAGTTTTGAGGTACATCTTAATATCCTGCATTGTCACATTTTTCACAGAGAAGTGCATCACCTCGTTGTGACATTGTTTCAAGTCATACTGTGAAGTCTTCTAAAGAATTCAATTGTAGTACATAATTTAGATGTGAAATACAAAATATTTAACTGTCACTCAAATTCCATTATTTAAATACTATTTACTAAAATGCAACAACTACATAAATTATTACTAATATTTAATCAATGTAATGTTTTCTTTACATCTCTTGGAACAAAGTATTTTAGTTAAACGAATTAAAGAGTTCACTTAGTATAAATTATTTATTTTACTTTTATAGGGTAATTTAAAATGATTTTTTATTATTCGTAATGGAGCATTATACTAAAAATAACATAATTATTTAATTACTTTTTAAAAAATATCAAAATAATTGAAATATTTCATAAATGATATTTTTCAACTTTAGTTAATTGTCTGATGCATCGAAACATAATGCTGTTCTTAAAATATATATAAAGTTAAATCATTTTAAAAAAATCAAACTGTAACATTACTTATTAGAATAGTCAGAAAACAACAAAATTAATGTAAAATTTCACTTGGAAGAAAAATACTTCATCTATATTAGAGTGTTTTTGAAATTTTCATCTCGTTAAATACATAGATCACATTTTTTTATTCTGCGTACATTTAAATTATGTTTAAAACTTTTAGCTTAATTTAACTCAATGGCGCGACAGCCTGTAAAGGCCAAGGCCTACTATTCCCAAATCAGTATTCGTGACCTTGGGCCCTGAGGTTCATGAGTAGGTATTCCGGTCAGGTGGTCAGTCTGCAGAGAAAACCCTCAGTGTGTTAAGTTCCCAAGCAAGCTTGGTACTCATTTTAGCGACCTACTGAAGGGATTAAAAGCTAGTTAAAACATTTTAATGATATTTTAAAATAAATACTTATACACAAATATTTGTTTTTTTACTATTGTTCTGTGGTGAAATCTTATTACTGTGAAAAAATCGCAAAGTATTAGAAAAATATCAAGTGGATTGTGGTTGAATAAAACTTTATATTGCATTGCCAATGACTGTTGAATACAATATAATCACTGTTGGTTGACCTAATTTCTATTACTTTAGTCCGTGAACAGAAAACCAGAATAAAGTTATTTTAACTGTCGATGTGATATAAGAATTCTATCAAACAAAGCACCTAACAAAAAATAGACAAAACGAAATATTTGAGAATATTATCGATAACATCAATCTATTGTAGCTTCCTTGGGATTATAGAAACACGTCTATGAGAAAAAATTTAATTCACACAACGATTTAGATATCTCAAATTTATATATTTCATTGAATTATATGAGTTTTTAGAATTTTTTTGTTTCTAATTTGTATTAGAATATACAGCTAGAAAGTTGAATAATACTTCTAAATCATCCAGTTTTCTTACAATCAACGAAATGTTCATGACAACCCGGAGAAATTTATGTAAAAGCTAAGGATTTTTTTTGTTCCTTAAGCATATTGTTTCCCATCTTCCTGCTTATTCTTGTTTGCAAATTCTACCTTAAATTTATTTCGATGTGTATATATTTTCTATGGTTCTTACCCCTTATTATTATTTTTTGTTGATTACTTTCTAAGGAATGACTTTGATTTGTCGACACTATTTAAAGTTATCTGCAAAAAAACCCCACATTTTTATGAAGATTTCTAGCATAATTCTAAAAATCAATAACATGTAAATTCTTAATGAAGTTTCTCCCGTTACATTATAAGTAAATGTTCAAGAACCATGCCAGACTTAAGAAAAATTAGATTAAGCAGTAAATTCTATAAAAGGAATGTACAACTCTTTGCTTCATGGAATAAGCAATAGTGTAGCTGCTAGAAGAAAACCGACGAAAATTAATTATTCTTTGGGGAATTGAGATGCAAATTACAATATCTGAAACAAAACGAAGGCTGGACAAAGTAACAGCATCCTACACTATAAAGCTATATGAAAAAATTAAGATTAGTGTTCCTTTGAAGATGGTATTTATTTGCACATAGTTCAGAGAAAAATTAAAGTACTGTTTTGAAGTGACTAAGTTTTGCTATTGAAGTTACAAAGACGCATGTATATTAAAGTTTTGATTACTTTTATACGTGAAAGAATTCAAAAATTTCTTGACTGCGCCCATGAAATAAAAATAAAACAATAATTGCAGTGAAATGACTGTAATAACGTTTCCTTGTTCCTTTGTTCTCCTCCTCTATCAAGAGATATTTGACACAAATGATTTGATCAGTGGGTTTATAAGGCAAGGCATTATTTAGTTGATTGGTACACTTAAAAAGTTACAATTGAAAGAACTTTAGTGTATTGAGGTCAAAATTATTAGTGCTATTTTTTTTTTTTTTTTCAATTAAAAAAGAGTGTTAAGAAGATTTACAAAATGTGATGAAACATAAATACGGTAGTTATACATTAACGTGAAATCTGATATTATAGTGGATTTAAGTCAACGATCTTATTGGTGTTGACTGTTTCTCCATGCTTAGAACTGGTTCTTTTCCTTCAAATCGAATCTACTACGAACTGGAATTTTTAACATTCAAATACTTCAGATACCATTTGCAACTATTTATTGAATTCGTGTAACGAAGTAGCATTTTAAAAATGCATGACAATAATGCCCCTTGTTATCGAACCAAACTCCTACACAATCGGATTGAGAAACATTCCGGATAATTTAAGGCAATAATATGAATATCATCAGGCATTATGAAATATACTAGACATGATTGAATGGTCTATTAATGAATAAATTCCTGCACCTGCAAAATTCACACAACTATGTATATATGAGACGGTTTAGACTTCATGGCTGACGGAATGGCTTCATGGAACTTACGATGACTTAAAGATTATATATATATATATATATATATATGATACGGTTTATATATATAGATATATATATATATATATTCATGGCTGACGGAATATATTCATGGAATATATATATATATATATATAGATATATATATATATATATATACTTAATAGATATATATATATATATATATATATATATATATATATATATATAGATATATATATATATATATATATATATATATATATATATATATATATATGTGTGTGTGTGTGTGTGTGTGTGTGTGTGTGTGTGTGTGTGTGTGTGTGTGTGTGTGTGTGTGTGTGTGTGTGTGTGTGTGTGTGTGTGTGTGTGTGTGTGTGTGTGTGTGTGTGTGTGCGTGTGTGTGTGTGTGTATTCCTTGTCGTACCATTTTTTACAAAATCTATACGAAACCTCTTAATTGCTGCGGGTGTGAATTTCGTAATTTTTCCTCGGTGGTAACCGCTTTAAATGGAATTTGCGTTAGGGAAATGTTTTATGCGCATTTGTCTTAAAATTTATTTCTCCCATTAGAAAAATATTTTAATACCTTTAATTAAATTTATTTTCTAGTCATCTATAAAAACAGCCAAACATTTGTGTGTCATATATCTATACTTACCTATCAATAAGTTTGAGGAAATTTTACTCCTTCCTGACAAACACTACTCCAAGTGATACTGTAAACACACTGACCTATTACATTCAAAAAAATGACTTGGGATGCTCTGCGTTCATGTAGAAATGTGTAACTTGTGCATCATTTTACAGTAGAGTAATGCTCAAGCATTCGTTCTTAAATCAAATTGAAATTTGTGTCTTGGGATTCAAAAATATATTAATTTTTACTATAGTCCCACGATTATGCAATTGATATAGTTTGATCCTGAGTTTTGCGCTAATAGTCCCATATTTCCTTTAGAATCTGTGTTAATGTAATTTAATAAGTCCTCGTTTAAATGTGAAGAAAAATTAGTTTTTATTCAAAATTTTAAGACAGTCAATTCAATGAAATGATAATATATAAAATACCAGAGGCAATAATTCAAATACATTGTTTCTATGTAGAAATTTTTAAGAAGGAAAAAAAAACTATAAAATGACTTTTTTTCTCAAAAAAAAAAAAACTATTTTTAGTTAAATTGTCCTCATAAGAAAAGAAGGCTGTACTTAATGTTTCCCTTCTAAATTAGAGAGCACAACAGATTATTTATAAAAATAAAAGAATAAAGATTCCCACAAAACTGACTTAAGGCTCAAACATTATCTTGATTTTTTTTAAACTTTAACCAAGATATTTTGGGACAAGTAAAAATCCCATTCTTTTGTGGAAACAATAAAGCTTTTATACATTTTTTTCTTTTTGTTTTACTCGAAAACTCTCGAGACATTCTTTGTCATAACTTCCATTTTTTTTTCCTGTCGCAATCCACAACTTTCATTTTCTTTCCAATTACGTAGGAATAAATGACCCCCTAAAATTAGTGGCGTCCTGGAAATACATGTTTAGTTAAGAAGCTATATATTTGCACAATAGTAATTCTAGGTCCTTTTAAATATTAACTTTATTTTTTTGCTTATCCTCGAAATCTTTTGATTCCTTTTACTAACTTTATTTGCTTTCTTAAATTTACATTTTCTGTATTTCCCTTTGTTATATCTTGAGAGGAACTGTTTGAGAAACTTTTTGGCATAAAATTCTTTGACTAAGAATTGTTTTGATATATTTCAACGCGACGAATTTCTCTATATAACAACAGAAGTTCTGAACTCAGAATAAATTTTAATGCATTCGAAAGACACAAAACTTTATTGTTAGAATTTTAAGATTCTGAAGAAGATAAGAAAATGATTTTCTTTTTAAAAAGCATCGTGTGTGTGTTGATGATACAAATTGAAAAATAACGAGATCAAAGGGCAACAAAATCCGATAATAATAATAAAACCTTTTAACCAGATGTTTAATATTTGGTCGCACGTATATTTGATTATTGACTGAATTAAACTTAGATATAGGGTGAATGTTAACTGATAAGGCAATCTCAGAAGGCAGTAAAATTTATTGAAACATATTTTTTGTATAAATTCATGGTGTACGACTACTTGCGACAATATTTTTTTAAAAAAATGAAAATATGGATTTTTTTTGAGATTTTGAGATTTTTTTTGTTAAGCTCATTTTAAGAAAAAATATGCTAAAATTAAGAAGTGAAAAAGAAATAATTATTACTAAAATGGAAAAAAATGCTCTAAGCATTTACAAAAAATAACATAAAAGGGGCTCATTCTGCACTAAAAGTTTATGAACTATTTTTAAAATTTTCAATTCTGATGTGTTGCTATGTTATTTATTTTTGAAATGACCTTCAAAATAAGAGATATTTTAAATTTTACTAAATCTAGAGCACTTTATCGTAGTCATTCTATGAAATTGCTTAGAAAAACAGTGATTATATATTCAACTAAGGGACTGTAAATTTTGTAATAAGGCAGTGATTGATAAATCATAAGGTTAAAACACTTCTACACTTAAACAGAACGTACACAAAAAATGTCAGTTAATTAATTTCAAATTTTTTTAAGCAATCCCTGTCCCCATTTGAGAATTTAAAAAAAAACACTTTTTTTAAGTAAAACGTATTTTAAAGTATGACATCTTGCATAAAGTACAGGCATCTGATATTACTAAAACACTTGCGTTTTTTGTTCTACCGAACGGAAAGTAATAACCTTGGTACATTTAAAAAGCTAATAAGATGGCCTATAACGTAAAATCATAACAAATGTCATTCTTTGGCAAAATTCTCAATTTTAGGGTTGTCGGATACTTTAAGTGACGAAAAGCAACACGAGTACATAAAAATACAATAAAAATTGAAAGAAAAATATGTATATATTTTATTACTTTTTATTTTAAGCATCATTGCAAAGTTCTTAATAGCTATTTTACGATAAGTGCTCGAATTTTTGAGCAACAATAGTTATAACAACATTAGCGATGAAGTGGCTGATTGAGAATTTAAGCAAATAAAAACAATAGGAAGCGTAATTCTTTTATAAGTATTTGCTATGATTTTTTTTTTGTATCTTACATTTTCTTTCATTTCCCTATTTTTATATCTTACTACATCATTTTATCATATTCATTAACTTGTTTAACATTTTGGCACTAATTTTTGAACACCGATATCATAGGCAACATGTGCTCATGCACTAGAAAACATAATACGAGGTTGAGTCGGGAAGTAAGTTTCCCCTTTCGTTTGTGGACAGGGTTGTGTGTTAAATTCAAAAGATAGAATCCTACATTAAGTATAAGACATAACTTTATTTTTCCACATAAGTACCAAGTACATTGTGACCTTTGTCATACCGCTTTGTCATACCGCCTCAAAAACCCCTCCAGGAAAATTCAGGGCTTTGCATACGAAAGAAGCGTTTAAAGGCTTGTTTGATTTCAGCATTGCTGCCAAAGCACCTTCAGGCGAGATTCTTCTTCAAAGCCAGAAACACATGAAAGTCACTTGCTGCGAGATTAGGGCTGGCGGATAGTATAAACCAGGAATGGCGAACCAATGCCACGCGTGCTATCGGTGGCACGCGACACAATATTTTGGGGACGCCAACGATTAAAATGGTTGCAATTTAGTTCAAAATAGTAAATTTCACTATGAAGCATTACGAACAAACGTGAGTGTTCGATCACGGGGTGGCGGAGAGCACATCCACTTGTTATTGTCTTGGCTTATTTAAGTCGTGTACTTCAATCGTTACTGATGCAAAGTTTGTCTACGTATAGCATATTCACAATTTAGTTCATACAATTGTATTTTAAAATTTATTTATGTTATATTTATAAGATTTTATGTGTTATATTTTCGTAATTCATTCTTCAATGCAGGAATTTTCAGAAAGATTTTCTCAATTTCATGAATTTTCGGAAACGCTCAAGTTTATTTTGTACCTTGATGAGACTTCATTTGAAAAACTGAACGTTTCCCAATGGAATTGGTTGTAAACTGTAGAACTTGAATTGCAACTAATTGATTTCAAGTCTGATTCAATATGGATTCAGAAATGAATTGAAACTAAGAAAAAGTTGGGGTTTATTAAAACAGAAAGATTAACAAGAAACATAAGTAAAAATACCGATAACGAAGATTTCGAAACGTGGAATTCGATTCCAATCACATTTAACTATTTGCAGAAGCTGGCACATACTACACTGGTGAGCAAAAATTAAGGACGAGACGGTTTTTTCAATATAACTTTGTACAAAAGCTTTCCAAATCAACACATTTAATACCGTAAGATTCCCAATACGTAAGGACATGTGTAATGTAAGCAACACTTACTAAAAGAGAAATCAGAGGGATAAAAAGAAGCTTGATTGAAAAAGTAGTATGGAGCGCAATGCGACTGAAGGCCGAAACATCCCTGTGATGGGTGTCCAGCAAGAAACATCCGGTCTTTAGTACGGGATATGATCTCCCCTGACTGCTAGGCAGGTTTCACAGCGTCGGCCCATGCTGAGAATGAGGGTGTCAATGAGTTGTTGAGGCATTGCTGCCCATTCGTCTTGCAGCGCCAATCAAAGTTCCCGAATCGTTACTGGTGGTAAGGTACGAGCTGCCAAGCGTCTGCCTAGAAAATCCCATACATGCTCGATGGGATTGAGATCCGGAGATCGTGCCGGCCAATCCATACGTTCAATATCCTCACTCTCTAAGAGCTGTTTGGCAGCTACTGTGCGATGACATGGTGCATTATCGTCCATGAAAAGGAAATGCAGACCCATAGCGTCTGTAAAAAGACGCACATATGGAAGAAGAATCTCGTTACAATAACGGGTCCCGTTGACTGAACCTGCGTCGAAGATATGAAGGTCTGTACGACTACCAAGCATGATGCCTCCCCAAACGAGAACACCACGACCTCCATACCTGTCCCTTTCAATGATGTTCGAGGGATGATTGCTGCTTCCCCGCTCTCTCCAGATGAGTATGCGATAAGAATCGCTACTCAAACTGAATCTGCTCTCATCTGTAAAGAGTACTCGTCCCCATTCATTGTCCTCAATTCCGGTGTTCCCGGCACCACAGAGAACGCCTTCTACCATGGGAAGGCGTTAAAGGTACACACCGTACAGGGCGTCATGCAAACAGACCACCACCGTACTGACTTCTGGCCACGGTAAAACGCGATATCGGTCGTCCAGTCGCCTGTGTCATGTGTCTAGCGATTTCTCCTCCTGTCTGCCGCCTGTTTCTTCTGGCCTGTAAGACAATGTACCGGTCATCTGCGGGTGTGGTTCCTCGTTGACGACCACTACTGAACCCCCGGATAGCTGTTCCTGTAGTTTGAAATTGTCTCCAAAGTCGTGAAACGATGCTGTGAACAATTCGAACTCTGCAGCCACACTTGTCACACTGCGGCCTTCCTCCAACTTCCCAATGATTCGACCTCGGGTAAAAGCATCCAGATGTCGTCTAACAGATTGATTATTCACCATTTCTCGCTGAGGCAGCAACTCGGTGCGATTTTAACTGCTATACGGCGTGCAATCTCTTTGCCAGAAATACTGATCTGACACCGACAACATGCTTTATACTACTCAGACACTCCCCCATTACGTCTACCTGCATATCTGCGCATGTGCTACCGTACATCACCTTACTTAATCTCCTGATTGGTCTTTCTGTCCGCTCTGCCTCTTCTTTCAGCTGATATGCTAATTTTTCGACTTCGTCCTTAATTTTTGCACACCAGTGTATTTTAACCATAGTTTCATCAACCTATCCTTGTGAGTCATTATTTTTAGAGATGAACAACAAAAAACTTGCTTAGAACCCGCTTTGGCAGAGGATTCCAATTCAGCATGTATTCTACAAAAAGTGACATCTTACAATCCTAACATAAGTTGCCATTTAATCTGCAATAACAGAAGTCACACTAATGCTACTTAATTTGAATTACAAATAACTAAACATTTACTACTATACGGTGCAAAATGTATTTTTCGTAGTAAATTGTTTTTAGTTGTTTGCATTTTATTTTAATATTTTCCCAATAATCACAAGTCAAAACTTTTTGACACACTGCACGTCTATACCTCATCAAATATTTCTTTAGAAAAATGGCATGCTGCTCGATAAAGGTTCGCCATCCCTGGTATAACGTTCCCAATAAGGATTGCAATATGATTCGGCGTTGCCGTCAACGAGAGTGTTCTCGCATTGTCATTCAACATTAGTACACCAGATCTGAGTAGCCCAGGCCACTTGTTTCAAATCACCTTTTTCAATTTCGAACAGGATGCCACATTAACGCGTAGGCACTGAGACACTCTGGCTCCAACCTCCAAAAAGTCCACTCTAAAGTAAACGTTTTTTCCGTATGCAAATCCATGAGTTTCTCCTGTTTGATTTTTAAGCTTATTAAGCTGCATGACAAATGTCTCAATGTACTTGGTATTTCAGTGAAAAATATAAGTTATGTCTTGTATTTGATGTTTCATTCTATATGTTTTGACTTTCCTACACAACTCTGACCACAGTCGAAAGGGGAAACTTACTTTCCGACTCAACCTCATATACATGTTGATTCTGTATTTTCACTTCTTTTTGTTGAGGGAGGAATTTGAAAAACGTTCTATGTGAAACTTTCTAGCTCAGCAACTTTTTTTTGGATATCTTCTGAGTTATCTTCTCTTTATTTTCGATGTTCTAGGATACATGTTCTGTACGAAAACATACATTATAGTCAAATATTCTAGGATATTTAAATACAAATGATTAATTGAATCAGTTGCATAGGAACTGAATGCTGCACAAATACTAATTTTTAAAACCTTTCTTTTACTAAATAGTTTAACAAAGAGTTTATTCCATTATTTTTCTCCTCACCATGAAATATCTACTTCAATGTATTTAAACTGTTAGATGTAACAAAATTAATTTCAGAGCATGAAACATTGTTTGAATTATAAGGACATTGCTTATCTATAACGAATGAATTCATTTCGCACTCCAAAACATAATTCATCAAATTTTCGCTGATCATTTTCCAGATGAAAACTTTAAGCCTAGCCATTTTTGAAGACTAATTTGAAATATATGTGTGAAATATATTAGAAATAGAGGATGAATAACCATATGTTTCAGAAAACAAACCTTCTAGTTTAGAAATTGCACTCAATTTCAGACTTTACAGAAAGCTATAAAAGGTCCAAAAGATATCGTAAACACTTGTTGCTTGTTCCATTCTGTCAAGTTCAATTGATTGTAAAATTCTATCTGTGAGTGTAAAGTCTGATATACTTCCAGTTACTTTACTTTTTCTAATTTTAAACTTAATGGGTTTTGTTGGATTGTATCTAATAAATATGTTTACCTATTTAGAAGTGAGTAGTGTACACAAAAGCTATGTAAAATATATCTAAGAAGAACGCGAATGACTAAACATGTCTTTAAATGTCACTTAATGCGAAAAAGGTAACAGCTCACACTGTTAAAAAGGAAAGTTTGATTGCAATTGCTTGTACAAAATAAGAGTTGAAATTTATGCAGTATTTTGTTAAAATTTACTCTTGCGTCTACATTTACTGTGTGATTTTTTCTGATCAATCTCATTGAGATCACATGAGACTGATAACAAAGCTTTAAGAGGATATACGCAGTTAGAATGTTCCAGAAATATTTTTTTCATTTTCGAAATGTTCATGCATTTAAGTATATTCTCTGAAAATTTGAAGCCAATCCGATAAATATTTTTGGAGATATTCCTAAACTTGTAAGGCCACGTTGGAGTGTTAGACAGCAAGTAGAGTAAGAACTGAGAAGTAGCAGCTGCACTCACTGCACGCGCTACCTAAAGTTCCTTTTTCAATAGTGTTTTCTTGTAGAAGGCAAGTATAATAGGTCCACTATGTATTTCAAGGTCAAAATTCAGTGATTATAACCTAAAAAAGTATTTCGTCTGTCTAAAGAGTTCTGCCACGTTGTAAATTCGAGCGTTCAGTTCAAACTTGTTTTTCGTGATCTTCTGTTTTATATTGGAGTAAATGCTATTTAAAAGTTATAAAAATACCCCGCAATAGTGTTCAGTGGTTGCAAGCCCCATAATATGGCAGCAAACTCTAGCAACAGACACATTATCTCCTTACACTCATAATTATCTAACTTTACCAGCTGATGTAGCTGAAGCAATATATCCAATTTATGAAGATCTCAGCAAATTAACATTATTGGAAAGGCGTGTTGGGGGATTTACACAACACAATAATGAGAATTACAATCAGTTAATATGGAAAATAACTTCAAAAATTGTTCCGTGGGGTTTTAAATTTGTTAAAATAGCCGCTTATATTGCAGATGGAATGTTTAATGAAGGTACAGAATCATTATTGTACTTTATGAGTGCCTTAGTACTTTCTTTAAGCATCACAGCTCATGTTAATGTCAACAAAGAGGACGCAGAACGTGTGATGATCTCCGACGCGAGAGCACATGGGAGCTCGCGAAAAGGAAAAATGGCACAACGTCATCACCAGCTGGACTTATTAGAAGCTACCGATAATGCAGAAGGTCCCTCTTATGGCTCTATAATAGATGATAGCATGTAAGTTGAAGGAAAAAATAACTATGTGTAAACTACATCTGAAACTTTAAACGCGTTTCTCAAAACGGTATATTTGAAATCAGTGATGTGGCTTTCTCAGAAATGGCTCAACCACGATCGGTCTCAAATTTTTACCCAATCTCCTTAGATATATTCCTCAGGTATTGAACGAAGGAATAAGATTTAAAAAGATATTGCTATTTTTTTAATATTTTAAAGCGAAAATTTCAGTCAAAAATGAATTTTTTTCCTTCAAATAGACGCCATTTTATCAAAAATCAAATTCTTTTTTGACCAATACCTGAATTAATCTATCCTCTAAAAAATTCACCATATTTTTTTATTTCAAATAATCCATGCCGCCAAAATAGAAATCCCTGACAACTGTTTTTTTAAAAGTAGGCTCTATTTGAATTACCATCACATGTAATTGATAAATATAAAGACTGTTTCTATAAAAAATTCATAAAAAACGTCGTTTTTTTTAGTCTCGCAATTGCGTATAATCCCTTAACGAATTACACGCCATCCAAACCTGAGTAGTGAGAATCTGTTTTATTAACTTTTCCTTAAAGTTTTTTTTTCAACATTCCAATTCAAGTGCATAAGCAATTTCCAAGTATAGTATTACAATTAATTGTTTAATTTTAATGTTTGATAGAAACTTTGGGTGTATGGGAATAAGTATGAAATATATATATATGGGAATTTTCATTACTCTAGATTAAGACATCAAATCGAAATGCATAAAACGTGCAAAAACCATAAAACTTGATAAGAAGATATAATTAACTATATGACTAGGTGCTATATTTGCTTAAACAGGACAGACAAAAAGAAACACAACACTACAAAGGTGTTTGCAAATAGTAATGTAAATAACCACACAGTCAGTATCGAGCAATAGATGACGTTCATTTTAATGCGATACAGACAGGTGATCAGTAACATGTGCTATTTATTAAGCTACTTATCACTGGCGTATATAGTACTGAAGGAGTCTTGTATCAATCTTTTAGAGGGTTCTTGTTTAGATATGAGAGTCTTGTTAGTGGAGCTATTGTTAAACATGTGGATCCCTTGTAACTTGGAGGCTCCGTATCATTGATACGGCGGTATCTACGCCCCTGCTACACATAATAGATCATTAAGAACAAGCAATACGATTACCAATCGTTCCTCTTGAACACCCACTGCCTTCCATTTACCACAGTTAATCATCCTAAGTAGTTAACAGTTGCGCAGAAAAAGACGGCCAATCAAGTTTCGAATGTGCTTGATGAGTGAAAGATGGGGGCACTGGAGGATGGGTTAAATATCAGATTTCTGGATACCATTCAAGACTTGGTGATGAATGCATGATATGTGTAGAGAGAGTTGGATGTTATCTTGTCTGTAAATAACACTACCTGAAAAAGGATGGTACCTTCATTCACATATCATTTAATACCCGGTAAGGTTCCCTGGGGTTGAAAATCGTTGGCGATGATGCCTCAAAACATGATACCATGTTGAACTATGATGTGTTGTTTCACAACTAGCATCGGATAGCATGTCGGAGCTTGTTTGCATGCTGCAGCTATCAATGAAACAGAAACAGAAAGGTAAGTTGTCAGAGAACCTGACTCAATGCCCGACCTCCATGAAGATCTATCCCTCCATTATAAATGGAAATTCCGGTATTGTTAAATTAATGACTGTTTTTTAAGAGGCACCATTAATGCATGCCACGGATGAACTATAGATGGACAATTGCTCAGATAGATAGAGAGCAGGGATCGATAGAGAGTAGCATATGTCTGCTCTCCTCTAGGGAGAGTAGGATATGTCTATATTTGACCTGATATCTTTTTAGAAGCATTACCACCTCTCGAATGTGAAACTTTTCCTTCTTCCAAACATTTTCGTACAACCACGATACTGCGTGTATTTAACACACAAATGCATACACTTTTATGCATATACTTGATTGAATGCAATGAACGAAGCAACTTACTAATCTAAGGTATAATTCAATAACCTTTCGGTTAGAGTAGTACTTCGAACTTACGCGATAAGTGGGACTAAGTGATAACCGCATAAGTCGAATTCGCGTGAGTCGGGGTATCATTTCGCATATAAATACGTGTAAATTATTTTCAGTTGGGACCTAAGATGAAAGGAAATAATAATTTATAAAAAATTTTTAATATAATATTAGATAACACAAATATAAATATTTAATTTTTTTTTAAAATTGTAAAATATTGGCTGTTAAAACTGACTTTTTACTTAATCAACTTAATATAATCTGAAAGTAAAACTTTTTAGTAAAGTAAACTAATACTTTTTAGGCAAAAGTTATTCCTCAAGTATAAAAAGAAAAACTCCATCTCCAAAAAATAAATAATTTTCGATATCGTATCCGATCAAGTTGCGTAAAACGATGGACAGAGAGACTGCAATTCAATTCAGCATTGTGTATTACCAAGATATTAAATATAGTTGCATCACATTTTTTTTATAAAAACAAATTTCATATAATATAAAATAAAAATAATTATAATTAAAAAGATAGCAGCAAACAGTTGAGACATCATCAGTTGAGATTTTAGCTCAGAACAATAAAAAAGTAAGTTATCAAAATCACATCACCGTGGACATGGTGCAGCTTGATTTTCATGCAAATTCACGCAGGTAGTGGGGGATCGAAACAGGGGCGTAGCTGACGCCATATTAGCCTTATCAATCTTTAGGGGCCTCAAAATCTGTAAGCAAAAAAATCTTTGAAAATTGAGAGACCTCAAAGAAGAGCCACCCCCTCCCCAAATTTACATGCATGGCTCTATCAGGACAAGCTAATCCACTGGATTGGAGTGTGTGCATAAAACATGGGAATCACAATTTCACTTAATTTGCTTACCAGAAATGATGTTTTCTTCATCATGGAAATACCCCGAGTCCAAATCGTGATCAATGTCAATGTAAAGAACTTTAAATAATAGTTGAGTCTTAAGGGGACGATGAACCATTAAAACTAATTTTTAAATTGTTCGCTTAATTAGCTGAAAATAGAATCAATGCAGTAAATGATTATTATATATTTCACAATCTAAATATATTTTTTAAAAAAATTACAATAAACAGAAATGCTCTTTGCGCTTTAGTTTTTAAGCTTGGTATATAATTTTTGTTTTACGTATTTATGAACTACAATAAAATATATCTGAACATGGATTTTAAATTCCGAATACAATTTGATGAAAAAAAAAAAAAAAAATTCCATACTATATGAAACATTATACCAATTATCCCACATTCAAGGTATTCATAACAGCACAAAATATGATCCATTAATTTCTTTAGAAAATTAATGCACACATTTGTGAATTATATAATCCTTTATAAGTTGTGAAAATTTGAGAGATATGACGTAATTTGAAACGCAAGGAGCATTTCACGTAACAATGAAATGGGAAAATTTGCGAGCTAAAAAAATTACATTTTAAACATTTATTTGATTAAAATAAAAAAAAATAATTCAGTATTTATAAATCAAAATGACAGAAGTTTTTGACATAATTTTTCTGTAAAACGTAAGAAATAATATTAGCATAAAAAATCAAAATCGCAGTATTGACCGAAATTTGACATTGTGAAGGTCCACCATTCCCTTAAACCTCTGAAGATTGGAAGTCGAGCTGTCACTTAATAATCCTTTTTTCCTTTTGTAGAATTTCTTGCAGATTTATTGGATTTAATCTTGCAACTTAGCTTATTGTAACTCTGTTGCTGTTTTTGTTTATTTTCTATTTCAGCTCTCTCCGTTTTCTGTAAGCAACACATGTTTCACTGAAATACCAGTAAGGTATATGGAGGAAAATGTATTTCTACATCTCCTTGATTGTATCGTCTGCATGGTAAACAGTTGTACGATTTTTGAAATCATGCATATTTTAACCCAGTGTTTCTCAAACTGTGGAGCGCACCCCCTGGGGGAGGGTGCGATAACCCTATAAGGGGGCACGAGCATATCGAAAATAAAAGATTTAAAATAAAAAATACACATTTTAAAAACACATAATGAAGCACACACATTTTATACACATAATAAAAAATACACATCTAACTTAACTTAAATCAATGCCGCTACAGCCCGTGAGGGCCAAGACTCCCTGTGCCCAACTCAGCACACGCGACCTTGGGCCCTGAGGTGCATAAGCAGATGTTACGGTCAGGTGGTCAGCCTGACGTGGAACCTAAAGTATTAAGTTCCAAGCAAGCTTGGTGCTCATTTTATCGACCCAGTGAAGGGATTAAAGGCTGAGTCAACCTTGCCCAGCCTGGAGTTTGAAACTGTGACCTGAAGTGTGGAAGCGCGATGCGCTAACCATTCTGCCACTGCGCTTAAAAATACATCTACACTAATATAGATTATATATATCATCTGGCGATATACATCATAAAAAAATAAAATCTTCTTCAAAACTTCATTAGCTATCTTTCTATCATCTATCTTCATAGCTTCATTCTATATCCTATAACCAAATAATAAAACATTTTGTTTAATTTGGTCTAATCACATGATGAGAGATTTTCTTATTAAATTTTCATTTTAACCTAAAATACTGCTCACAAACACACATAAAAAACTCAGATCCAAAATCAAAAACAATTTTAGGGAGATAAAAAAATGCATCACTATTATTATTATGGAAGTACTTTACACACATCAGCTGTAGGCAGCATAATATATTTGCTGATCTCTTACTTTGACCTTTGAACTTGCTGATACAGTTAATTCCTCTCCCTATCTTATGTGTTTATTTTTCATTTAGGGAAGTTGTAAATAATGTTGTGATTTTTCAATGTAAAAGAGTTTTATGACATTAGGAAAATCACAGAGAGCACTTTGAAGGATTACTTAGCCCAGATTTGTTTTTATGCGTATTTTTAAAGATATAAAGTATAATGAAAAACGTTTTATACAATTTTTAGAGCTAACATTCATATTATTATATTCAATACACTTTTAACCCGGGAGCAGTCCCGCTGGGCACAAAAATCACGAAATCGTTAATTTTGACAAAACTGTTCATTTGTTACCAAAAAAAATGGCCGTGACACTATTCTCCTGTATGACAGTATTCATCGGAACTAAAATATATATTTGTCACATCTCTCTCTCTTTTTTGGGATTGGAAAACGTTTTTTTAAAAATCTTAAGGTACATGTTTTGACTTTCCCTGAAGACCCCTTTTTTTTCCAAAACATTTTCTATGATCATGATCCATTTTCTCCCTATGGCCAAGTTGGTGATTTTCACTTACCTTGTTGCACAACTTATGGTTTATAAATGTAAATGATACCAATATAAAAAAAAATAAATGGTCATCTGTGATTCTATTGAAAAAAATTGAATCTGTGATTAAGTAAGGGAAGAAACCTGCTGATATAAAATGCATATTAATCATGATAGCGAAAGTAGATTTGAGAAAACGATGAGAACATGAAACGAAAGAAAAATTTCAAATGCTACCTAAATAACTCCATCAACTAAAATATGAAGTCATAAGTGTACCAAAAGACACACGTCGCCTTGTCAAAAACATACAAGCAAGCACAAGTTCGACATGCTATTTGCCGATCATCAAAGGACAGCATAACTACAATAACTTGAACAAAATATGACAGTTTTGCCTGCAAATAATATTCCTGTAATGTTAGTGAAAAGTGTCTGTGATTTGTATCCTTTATTATGGTCACGCAAATTTGAAAAATTTTAATTCAGAGTTTTATTGGATTTTTATCTCAAATTATCAAAGAAAAATTGAAAAGTCCTTGAAAGTAGGTGTATACTTTCTCTTTTTGAATTATCCACTGGAATTACGATTTTTATCGTGTATACTAAAAATAAATAAAAAAAGATTGGAGTGAGAGAGACTCACAATCACCCCGTGCGACCATTAACGTTTGTATAGAGTGCGTGCCAATTTCCGGATTCAAAATTTTGAACTAAAGTTATCACTTTAAATATTAAAAATAACACAATTATTCTTCACAGAAATTTTGTATTATTTTTCATCATTTATCATTAATTCTAAATGCTTGTTCTGTGAGGCTTAAAATTACAGTTCGCTTAAAACTAATTTTAATATATTTAAAAAATTGTTCAGCACTTGGTTTTCTCACCTTAGATTTCAGCTATTATATAAAGAATAAAGCTTTACTTTTTAAAAAAAATAAGTGTGAAGAGCGGGTACTTCAGGCAGTATACTTTTAATGTATCAGTGCTGCACAAGGTATTTTATAACTAACTAGCTGGTATATCCGTTCTTCTCACGGATGAATTGAAAAATTAAACAATACACATTGAAGGATAAAAACTTTTTAATAAGTTAGTTTTACATGAATTGCAAGTTCAAATAAAAAAGTTTTTTACATACCTTAGCTGAAAAAAAGTTATATTTGTTCAATTTTAAGTCTGTAGATCTAAGAGCAGATAAAAAGCTATTTTTTTTATTCGTAACTATTCGAGTACCCGCTCTTGTGGGTCGATTTTTGAATACACCTTCTTAAGCTGATCTCTGCTCAGTAAAAGTAATACATTGTTACACACTTTGTGAAATGAACGCTTAAAATAGCGTAAATAACTTATATCTGGATGTGTAATACGTTAATACGAATTTCTGTTGTATTTATTTTAATTTAAAACTGTAATATTCGCAAGCAAAGCCATTACTTACATTACTCGTATAATAACGATTCAATAGAAACATAGCTAAATGTTGGCGGTAGAGTCAAGTTGGCATCATTTTCGACGACCCTGTTGGCAACTTGGTTATTAATTGAACGATGCAGTAGTTGATATGTTGTAGTGCCACCTGGAAATTTAGAGAGCAAAGAGGATAGAAAAAAAACATTTTCCACAAAAATAAACATATACATGCCAAGTTCGATTTCATCTTTGTAAATATCCCATCTTATATATATAGATTTATTATAATTAAATTAATACTTATTACCAAGTTTAATCAGTATTAGCGACTTCAATGAACTTTTCTTGCAGAGTAAAATTTCTCAAAGGAAGGAGTACCATTAGAAATTGGCACTCTGAGTTATTTTTTTCTATATTTAGCTGAGATTTATATTTTCTCTTCAAAGCAGCCACCACATTTTGCAATCTGTTCCAATTTAAAAATTACAGAAAGAAAAATAGCATAATAAATATCATATTACTAAAAATGCATTTACTAAAAATATATATCACTTAAAAGTAACATAAAAGTACATTAAAGTATACTTACCTTACTAATTTGCACGGTTTATAATTAATATAGTATTGTAGCTTTAGCGACAAAGTGCATTACTATTGCATTCAATACATTATTATTGCATTAGAGGGGGACGAAAAATTATGATTGAAAAGTGCATTGCCAATATTTAAAGTTTGAGAAGCACCGCTTTAACCCCTTAACCCGGCGCAGGCGCGCACTCGAAACTAAAGCTAATAGACTCGCGGGGTGACTGAATAAACCCAATCTTTTTTTTATGTAATTATTTTTATTGGGCATGACAAAAATCGAAATTCCAAAGAAAATTTTATTTAAGAGAAAGTATACTTTCCCAATATATTAAGGTATTTTCCATTTTTTTCTTTGATAATTTGAGAAAAAATCCAATAAAAATGAGCTAAAATGTTTGAAATGTGCGTGAACTTAATAAAGGTCACATATCCCAGACATTTTTGTGGGTATTGAAGGAACAATATTTGCAGGCAAAACTGATATATTTTGTTCACGTAATTGTAGTTTTATTATCCCTTAAAGATCGACAAATATTTTGTAGAAATGTTTCTCGCTTGGATCTGTTTCACAATGAGCATTGTGTCTTGAGTGCACTTGTGGATTCGTATCTTGCTTGGTGGAATGTTTTATGTAGCATTTGAAAACTTTTTTTTTTTTAATTCAAACGTTTCATGTTCATTACTTTTCAGGTTTTTACTCTTGCTTGTTCAGTTTCAACTTCATCCAATATAGATCGCATGTATGCTCGTGTCTTTCTTTATATTCTGTTCATTCACATTTATAAACCATAATAAATCGCACAACACATCAAACAAAACCACTAATGTGTTCATAGGGAAAAGATGTAACCTTATAGTAGAAAATGTTTTGGAGAAAAAGTGGACACGTGGAAAACTCAGTCACCTCAAGTACTTTGAGATTGTAAGAAAACTTTTGCCGTTCCCAAGAAAGAGGGAGGTATGCGAAGAATACATTTCATTTTACAGAAAGACTCTATAATATAGGAGGATATTGATAAGACGTCATTTGTATCAAATAAACAGTTTTCTCACAGTTAAAGAGGGCCGCAGTAGCCGAGTGGTCAAGATATCGGATCGTGGCTGGCCTTGTCACGAATTTGAGCCCAATACCACTAAAGATCCTCCGTGTAGGGCGGCGATACACGTTAAATGTGTCGAGAGCTCAAAACGTCCTCCCGTTCCTGTGGTGTAGTAGTTAAAAGAGGGGTGTGCCAGCTCAGGTGTCGTCCACGTCACTTGAGCATGGTTCAAAATTACGTAGTCCGTCGCCAAGAGCCCTCGTGTAGCTGATTATTGGGACGTTAATATTCACTCACTCACCCAGAGTTACAGATTTCGTGAGCCTGGGGTGACTTTGTGCCCCACGTGACCACTCCCGGGTTAAAACCATTTAATTTATTTACCGAAAATGTTAAAAAAGACACATTTTCTTATTGCATATAAAAATGTTTCTTTGAAAATTGAAGAATTTCAGTTTTAGTTTTAAGGATTTTACGACATTTTTTTTTAAATTTTACAATTGTGGTTTCCCTCAAACCCCTAAATGTTTTCTTTTTATAAGTACCCTACACGCTATGAAGAATGTTTCTTATATCTTAAAAACATTTATTTCATACTTACTGAAATTTTTCATGTTCGTAATTTTTCAAACTTTTGAGGACTTATGCACATATGTGAACATATATATATAAACACCCATATACATAATTTGATGTATAGTGTAATACAAAGTCTTCCATTGCATCCAGGACAGAAACAACTTAGCCCTTTTTGGAATATCATCCCATTTTCGATTCTTCCCAAGCAGCAAATTTGCACACTGACTTACCGATGCCTGTTTCTTTTCTGTGGGAGTAATTATTTCTATAAAAGTTATCTCCGTTACCATCAAAGGACAAGGTACAGAGCTAGGCCATTATTTTATGAATTGTATATACTTTTCAATAATGTGTTCAATTAGATCAAGTCTAAATTCTAGTAGTGTGTTCCCTCCTCATTTTTGTCAGAAAACGACATTTAAATTTCCCATTGCAATGTAAAAAATGTAGAACAAAAAATAGTTCTATCTTATTTAATAATTTCAAATTTTATATTTAATTCATGTTAATATTACTATTTATGCTAAGAAAAATTATAAGTTTTGAATATGAGTTTAATTCTTCATTTAACATAAAGGTGTTTTCGTTGCTTATTTCATCCATAAATTGCATCTAATTTGTCATTTTGCCAGATATTAACAGTTTTATTCTGACCATTAAAAAGAAACATTGAAGGAGGAATTGAATTCAACAAAGAAAAGATAACCATTATAGTATAATATTTCGTATGCCACAACCTAACCGTTGCTGCTTCATGGTACTAGGAGGGAAGCAATATAAATATCTTAACTGCTGATTTAAAGTTGCGTGATTCGCTACCCAGTTCCACCGTTTTCCGCGTATGTGTGCGTATACGGTGTATGGGGAGGACGATAGAAAGAAAAGGTACAACATAGCAAATTTTTCTCTAAGCAAAGTAAATAATTCGCAAACAATGTCAAGATCATTTTATTGCATTCAAAGCTCTTGGAATAGTTTTAATGAGAGCAGTGCATATCGTACTTCCGAAGGCACTTTAGGCACCGATTGAAAAATATCCATATATACGCCGGTGGCAGTTACGAAGATAAAAAAAAGAGTATATAAAAAATGTAATTACTCCTTATATATATATATATATATATATATATATATATATATATATTGAAATTCATGCTTAAGTAAAAATCGGTGACATTTATTTAAAAAAATATCAGTAAAATAATGCTCAATTCAAATAATTATTTCATAAGCTTCAATTTGTTTGGGTGTTTCATTTGATAATTAATGAAACCTAAATCAATGCTCATGGTTAATACTCGTAGTTAATTGTTATTATTTATTCAGTTACTGTTTATAAAGACCTAAGTTAGATATATTGTATAATACATGTGTTTATAAGGGAGTGTATTTACATTTATATAATTCATATTCATGAAGTTACATTTTATACATTTATCAATATTTCAAAAGCAAAAAACTTGAAACAATCAGCAGATTTCAAAATTTATCCTTCAAAACTGAGGAGTTATTTTTAGAACTGAAAAATATATTACATTATTGTTTATTGATGAAGAATTACTAAGGATATCAAATATGAATTTTTTCATTGAAATATTTTATCTGTTTTTCTCAAAACATAGTTCTTTGTATTCTAGTTAAGGCTTAGTTCAAATAAAAAAGAAAAAAATACAACATGAAACAAATTAGACTTTTTCTCACAGTCAAAGTACCTATACATCTTTGATTGTTTGCAAACTTCAAAGCGACTTCCCGAAATAAGAATCATTTTGTCTTGTTATGCAGGATTTAAGTATAACCTCAAAGATTCTTCCTTTGAAAATCCTTAACCTTGTTTTGATATTCTGAATGTTTTAGCAAATCAGAAAATCCAGAAGCTTTTACAAAATTTCTTTCCTAGATAACTTTATTCGGATTTTCGAAAATATAAATGAAACATGTTTCGAAGGTTATTTGTTGAGCTTATGTATAGGAAAACTGAATTCCTACAGAGGAAAATTTCAAATTCTTTGTATGGTAAGAAAAAAATTTATTGTTCTTTAGAGCTAAAATAATTGATCCAATCTAAAGATAAACTTTACAAGTAGTTTCATTTTAAGTTGTTAGAATTTACTGCGAAATTTTCATTTCTCATTTTTTCAAGTTGTATTATTTATTGGTCTTTGAAACTTACAAATTTTTTTTTATAATCAGTAGTTTAGAAAAAGTATTTAGTGCTGGCGAATTTTATATTTTGCCCAGGGGCTTTAAAATACAAAATTACAGTTTCTCAATGTTTTATTACTAAAATTATAAATGTTGGTGGTTTCGATTATTTTTAATCAAAGATTATACGAGAAATATGTCTTTAAAACTTCCTGAACTTACTCTATATCATAAGTGGTTCAAAAGTATAAGAAGTATGTGATACAAAAAATAAATAGTAAAAACTACAAAAAGTAAGTGGTACTAAAGTACAAAAAGTAAGTGGTACATAAAATAAGTAGTACAAGATTACAAAAAGTAAGTGGTACAAGAAATAAGTGGTACAAAAATACAAAAAGTAATTGGTACAAAAAAATTATATTGCAGGAGTGCAAATGAACCAATATGCATTTGTCTCGCAACCGATGAGAATCATATAAAAGGAAAATTGTCAGAATCCACAATAGTCGCGCCAATTTCTTGGCTCATGAAACCAGTTTCTGGATTTACCTCCACAGAGGAAACATAGTGTAGAGGCCAAGTAATGTATAATATATGGGGTCTTGTTCAAGCAGGCAAAAGAGTTCACGATTGTTTGGTAATTTGACTTAAGGTATACTACTACGTTTGGAACTGTGATTTTCAAAAAGAGTATAAATGGATAACTTTCATGATATTTAGTGTTACTCAGATTAGAATACATGCATAAAATTGCTTTAAGGACATTTTGACAAAAAACATTTATTTAAATACAATATTTTGGCAAAACATTAACTTAGAATAATCTTTTTTCCAAATGTTCTCATTTTGTGAAAAATACTTCTATTATAATAACATTTTACCTGTATATAGATCAGGCCTCGCTACAGAGGCTCAACTAGAATTTTTGAAACATATCTTAGAAGTGGGTTTATTCATATTTTACGACAACAGAGGGGAGCAATTTTAAGAAAAAAACGCCAATAATTATTTCAATTGGAGGTAACTCGGAAATAAATGTGAATTTTTCAAAAAATCTAGTTCAGCCTCTATAGAGAGGTCTGAGCTATATACAGGCAAAATATTATTATAATAGAACCATTTTCACAAAAGGAGAACATTTGGAAAAAGATTATTCGAAATTCATTTTTTGCCAAAATATTGTCTTTAAATAAATGTTTTTTGTCAAAGTGTCCTTAAAACAATTTTATGCATATATTCTAATCTGACTGACACTAAATATCATGAAATTTATCCATTTATGCGCTTTTTTAAAATCACGGTTCCGAAAGTAGTCGGATATCTTAAAATTGCTCCCCTCTGCTGTCGTAAAATATGAATAAACCCACTTCTAAGTCATGTATTTCGAAAATTCTAGTTAAGCCTCTGAACAGAGGTCTGAGCTATATACAGACAAAATATAATTCTAATAGAAGCATTTTTTACAAAAGGAGAACATTTGGAAAAATGATTATTCTAAGTTAATTTTTTGCCAAAATATTGTATTTAAATACATTTTTGTCAAAATGTTCTTAAAACATTTTTATGCATAGATTCTTATCTAAGTGACACTAAATATCATGAAAATTATCCATTTATGCGCTTTTGAAAATCACGGTTCAGAACGTAGTCGGATACCTTAAAACAGCAAGTTGTACCCATTGCTGTGTCGCTATGGTACTACACGTGTTCAGTGTACATTAGGTTTGAAAAAGTGCCTCGAAGAAGAGGGTACTACACGATAGATCAGTGGTACTCAACTTGAGGCCCGAAAGTCGCATGTGGCCCAACGGCATTTTTGTGAGTAACCTGTTCATGCCCAATGAACTGAGAATTTCAATTATTGCAGAACAATATACTAAATTTTAAGAGGTGAATTCTATCAACCAAGCAATCAAATCTATCAATTTGCTTTTTTTATAGTAGAATGCAAGCAAAAAAAAGGCTTGGTCATGGATTAAAGGAAACCGGAATCTTTGTTCAATCATGCTTTGATCTAATTGTGTACTTTTGCAATATCCGTATGTTGCAGTCCTCCTGAAATGCCTGTCATGTGTACATGTCGCGGAGGAAAAAATGTTGAAAATCCCTGCGCTGGATGGATGCCACAGTAATCAGAGATAAGTCAACATATTCATTAAGTTATCCGACTACGTTCATTAAGTTAACCGTGACTTTTCAAAAGCGTATAAATGGACAATAATTATGATATTTAGTGTCACTTAGAATAGAAAATGTATATAAAATTGTTTTAAAAATAGTATTACAATAAAAAATTACGTAAGAACAATATTTTGACAAAAAGGAACATAGAATGACACATTTCAAAATATTCTCCTTTTGTGAAAAATGCTTCTATTCTAATAATGTTTTGCCTTTATATCCCAGACCTTTGTACAGAGGCTCAACTAGAATTTTTGAAATATATAACTCAGAAGTGGATTTATCCATGTTTACAACAGAGGGGAGAATTTTTAAGAAAAACACGCCGATAAAAATATTTCAATGGGTAGTAACTCTGAAAATATATATATATATATAATGTGGATTTTTCAAAACTCATAGTTGAGCCTCTGTACAGAGGTCGGAGCTATATGCAGGCAAAATATTATTATATTAGAACCATTTTTCACAAAAGGAGAATATTTGGAGAAAAGATTATTCTAAGTTAATTTTTTGCCAAAATATTGTATTTAAATAATATTTTTGTCAAAATGTCCTGAAAACAGTTTTATACATATATTCTAATCTAAGTAAAACTAAATAACATGAAAATTATCCATTTATGCGCTTTTTTAAAATTACGGTTCCGAACGTAGTCGGATACCTTAACGGGTTTATTGGCCAAAAAGTATTGAAGATCCCACAGCCCACATATGCAAAATGTCCCTTTTTCAAAGTCATTCAACTCGTTCGTGGTAGTGAGCGCGGTAACAAATCTAATTCGACCTCACCGCGCAACAGCCTTATATTATTATTTAAAGCTTTATCACGTACTGTAGCTAGGCACCACTTGTTCATATTGCTAACATTGTAAAAGCCTAACGATATGTTATTTTTTTCTGCATTTACCCAATGCTTTTTACGGACTGACTAAACCTAACTGCACATGATACACAACAATTAATAAACCATATGTATAAGTAATAAAGTGCTAGCTAGTTAGAAAGGAAAAGGGCCCTTTCACTAATCGAGCACATCCGGAGTGTGATTTGTAGTTTGTAATGTGCACTTTGATATTATTGTACTCAGAGGATAAATTATGCCTAAACGGTATGTATTGAAATAGGCATCACTGATTATTCGGAAGTTTACCTCTCTGTTTTCCAAATTTCAAAACGGTCTATCAATGTGTTTACTATTTCCACTGTTATGCATTGAATTATAATTATCCTCAGTATTTAAACAATAAAACATAAAGAAGGATACGCCTGAATACATTGAATTATTATTAACCTCAGTATTTTTAAACAATAAAACATAAAGAAGGATACGCCTGAATGCATTGAATTATAATTAACCTCAGTATTTAAACAATAAAACATAAAGAAGGATACGCCTGAATGCATTGAATTATTATTAACCTCAGTATTTAAACAATAAAACATAAAGAAGGATACGCCTGAATGCATGAATTATTATTAACCTCAGTATTTAAACAATAAAACATAAAGAAAATGCATTGAATTATTATTAACCTCAGTATTTAAACAATAAAAACATAAAGAAGGATACGCCTGAATGCATTATTATTATTAACCTCAGTATTTAAACAATAAAACATAAAGAAGGATACGCCTGAATGCATTGAATTATTATTAACCTCAGTATTTAAACAATAAAACATAAAGAAGGATACGCCTGAATGCATTGAATTATTATTAACCTCAGTATTTAAACAATAAAACATAAAGAAGGATACGCCTGAATGAGATAAAAATATGTATACATATATTTTATAAAAATGTATGCAAATTACCAATTTTTGCTAGCCTGGGGTCACTTGCGCCTGTTTTTGCTACCATGATTGCTCGTGGGATGTAGAAAACACCCCAAATTTTTAACACGTGTATTTTATGATGAACAAAAATTCAATCAATAATGATACATATTTATAAAGTATAACATACTTTTTTGTATTATACAAATAAAATTATTAAATTCATTGCATATAAATTTGACTGATATTAATTTAAACTAAACCTACAAAATGTTCGCTTTAAAATACATTATTTTATGTTTTTTTTTCATAAATCACAAGTAAAACAGTAATAAACTTACTTTGTAATTAATGTTGAGGATAATAGAGAAAGTAGGAAACCTTATTTTAATCATTTTACAAACATTCAGAGCAGAATGGCTGTACCCGGACATACAATTATTTTTTTAGAGTGTAAAACAATTTTGAGAGTCACACAAAGCAAATACTTTTAAGCAATATTTTTCAGGATTTTGTGGCATGTATTGTAAGAAAGAACAACGACCTTTAAATTTTAACAAATGTTCGTCGATAGTGATGTATTTACTTACAGAATAAAGTTTTGAGAAATTTTCATTAAACTGTGAAAAAATACTTCGGATGTAAATAAAATTTTAAATAATTAAAATTTTACATAAAATATGCATGCATATTAATATATTTGGGAAAAATTGTAAGCGGAATGAGTAAAACTTACCCTATTTTAAATGCTTCGAGTACGAAAATATAACGCAATAGCTCGCGGGTTGTTCTCAGCACCCCAGATAAACTTTTGAAGGTCGTTACGTTCCAGTCGTCTGAGCGAGAGTGATTGCATCAGACCTGAAATTTAAGTGACATAAAATGTGCAGCTGCAGAAAAAATTGTGGTTCTGCGAGTTCTTCTTAGAGTTCTAGGAGGATTTTTCTTGTTGCTGGGGTGTACAGAACACCGCGCGTGTGTGATTGCGTACTAGGGAAAGACTGATTAGTAGGAGATCTTGCACATTAAATCAAATAATGTAAAAAACATAGAAAATTCCAAACCTAAGGAATAGCCTTCGATCAAAGTTGAACTAGAAGTATTTTATCTTATACGTATTTGTGAAAAGTCTAAGTAAATTTTACATTTGAGACAGGATATGCAATTGGATTAAAGGGTGGTCAGATCGGAAGACCACCTTGATGTTCAGATTGGAGCAATTCTACCATTCAACTGTATTAACAAGAATGGGGAAACCCCAGTTGTGTAGACCTTCAAGAAGGTTGCAGTCGACAAAGAGCGAAGACAGATTCCGAGATCACTGTTCGTTCGATCCTCACAACGGCTATTGCATCCTTTTCATCAATTTGATGTCTAGCTTGATGTATTATTGACTACAATGTCCATCGACACGCGACCCTGTGAAAGGTAGTTGATTACACGAAGGCGATTTAACCACATGCGTCTACTTTTTTCCATCAAAAGTAGCTTTAATGTTGCAGGAAATATTCATCTCGGAATCGCACAGACTAGAGTATGCATGTA
Source organism: Trichonephila clavipes (assembly GCA_019973935.1). Lineage (NCBI taxonomy): Eukaryota > Metazoa > Arthropoda > Arachnida > Araneae > Nephilidae > Trichonephila > Trichonephila clavipes. The sequence continues at coordinate 617,907 of BMAU01017972.1, read as the reverse complement.
TTAAGCGTTTAGTTCCCATTCAAGCTACTTTCTAATGATTAGTGAAAGAGTGTCTGGAGATTTCTAGGACCACAATAGGATACTCACTTGATGACGTCAATCTCTAGGCTCAGTGATTATGATTAACGTTATAGGATAACATTTCATTTGATAACCCTTTTGATTATCATTCGTGATGTCCTTAGAATATGGTGCTGCTTCGATAAGATTTTATTTTTCATAATGTTGTCATTCCTGTCATGAATTCCTTAACTTAGATTTCATCAGGACCACAAGCAAGACATCTTTCTTCTGATTGTAATCGCGCTTCTATAGTATTTCTTGCAGTCTTACTGATTGCATATTTGTAGTAGATAGGCCAGAAGTTACCAATCATCTCTGAATCATACTGATATGTCTAAATTGTTTAAAAGTACATGACAAGCAATAATTGTGGAGAACACCAACAATTTCTTCGAGAAGATTTCCTTCCCATAACTCCTTGCATCAGGACAAAAAGATAGTTCAAAACATTGTTCATATTTTTTGTCATTTTAACTGTATTTCTTCAGTAAAACATTCAATTGCTGTGATGATGCTAATATTTTGTTTTGAAAACACATTTATCATATCTAATGACGTACATCTCATTCAGATGAATCCTTCTTATATTGTAGAGTATATATATGTGATATTTTTTCAAGTCAGAACCAATCTTAATTTTAAAAACAGTCTTTATTCAGCTAGCTGTTTACATGTTCTGTCGCTAAAAGTAAAAAGACTCCCAAGTGAAATCTAAATGTTTTTACCGCTTAAGCCCAGATGGGTGAAGCATCTCTTATTTTGCGAGTTGAACTTGAAAGTTAATGCTGACATATAGACTACAAAAAAAAGATCTGGGATTAGAAGTGTTTTGAAGTTGAGACATTTGTTTAGAAGAAATAATTGGGTGATTAATTTAATACTTTAAGAGAGAGATGTAATTTAAAATAAAAGTTAAGTGTTATATAGGGGATTTAATTAAAAATCGCATTTACTTTATATATATATATATATATATATATATATATATATAATTTGTTACATTCCGTACTTAAGAGAAAAAATGTTTGAACAATAGAGCTTAAAATTCTGAATCGAAATTTTATAATCAACAAAGAGATGGATGATACAGTATTATAAATATTTCAGAATGATGACAGACTGATTTATAAAATATGGGGATTAATCACAGAGCTTTATGTCTAATCAAACTTCTACCTTTTTGTTCATAATCCTGTTGGAAATCTTACGGAATATAATGGAGAGAAGTTCTAAACTCATTGTTAATAGAAAGGATGCACATCTTAAAAAATAATTCACAATTGCTTAGAACATGCTTGGATTAAAGAACAATGAGCTATTCGTGACCACTTTCATTGATTTAAATATAAATTCAATGTCTGAAAAAGTAAAGATGATTAGTAGTCTCATTACTAAATATTAAAAAGTAGTTTTGTGCAAAAACATTGCATAATTAAAACCATAATGCAAAACCTAAATAATAGGCTTAATTTTAAGAATATTTCTTGTAATTTTCTATACTAAATTAAATCCAAATAAAGACTTTTTTTTATATAGGTTATTTTTAAGAGCTTCAGTTTGGTTGTCAATGATTTGAGGTAGCAGGTAATAAAATTGAGGGAAAATTCACTGTACTATGAATATGTACATATTTTATTTATAAATAAAATAAAAAGAAAATCTAAAAATAACAAATAATGTGTGAAATTTAGGATCTTTTAAAACAAAAATTGATAAATAAACTTAATTGTTTATTTTTATTCTAAAAGGTAATATAACAGAGTTTATATATTTTTTAAAATTTTTATGTGTGAATTATGTGAAACCAGCCTTCTGATACATTGCGTGTATTTTGTGGTACCCTAATGACAGGGAAGTTTTAATCATCTGTTCTCGTAAGTATAAAATATTTTCATTTATCTTTTAGTTATATTTAAATACGTTGGAAATAAACCTGATCTATTATGCTATTGTTTAAATAATTTTGTGCAAAACCTTAAATTTATATGCATTAATTTTTACATTTCCTTCTTTCATTTTATACATTTTATCCTTATTTCTTAATTTTAATTAAGTAAAATGATCATAAATTTTAACATAGTCCATAGTCTTGTAAAATATTTTATATCTAGAATGCAGAAGTTGTGGGAGATATTTTAGCACAATTAACAATAATAATAATATCCTATATGAGTAAAAAAATTTTCTTTATTTTCTACAAACAATTCTAAGATCTTGGGGCAATTAATTCCTTTTATGTAAATAAAAAAGCAGAAAATCTTTTCATGGATAATCTTCAAAAAAGTAAATTTTAAACACTTTAGCTTGTTAAGCTAAAATTTAAAAAATACATGCCCCCTCCAATATGTCATAAAATGCGGAAATTTAAATATGCAGACACATAATGGAATTTTCTTTATTGCGAAGACAATTATTCGAAAAATAATTTTCACAAATCCGCTTGTTTATTATAAACATAGTCCATTAGAAAGTGAAGTGTTTTTATCCAAGTTTTTGAAGTATACGTTTTTTTATCAATAATGCAAAATTACTTACGTAATTTTCTGTAATCCCGATTGTTTATTTTTTATTTCTCTGACGATTACTGGTTAAATAAAGGTAATTTTTGTAAGAAATTTAATTTATTTTATTTTATTTTTGTTTGAAATTTCGAAAACTTATTTATTAATTTTTTTTCTATTTACCAAATCGCATTTTCCCTTCCATTTGCAAATGGGATAATTGGCTTAATCTTCTAATTATCCTTCCTTTAATATGGTAAAGATAAGAATACGTTGCATAATAAGGAAATATGTTATGAAAAAAAATGTCATTGCTTGCCCTTCAGAAATATAACTTAATTTGCATAGGTATTTCAACAAAGAAAAAAAAAGAGATTTTAGATGGCATTTTTCCTATTTATAAGAAAATTTTTATCGTTAATAAAAATGTCAGCTTTTTTTATGTCAACATATTCTATCTGATTAAGAAAAGGGAATTTCTTCTATTGTATAAGAATAATATTGCCAAGAAAAATTATTTCGAGTTGTTTTTTAATTAATATGCATTAAGGAAATTATTCTCAATTAGGTAAAATATTTTATAGTAATTAAGTTTTTTTTTTATTTCAAATAGATTAGTTTAGTAATTCTCTGTCAATTTTATATTCGTGCAAAGGTTTTAGTCCTCGAATATTCGGAATAATTTAATTTTTATCTGAAAATAAATAAATGGCATTTACAATTGGCGTTTGTTATGGCAAATTTTATATTCTGATTTGTTTAATGTATAGAAATTAAAATTATTACTCTCTGTGATGGAAAACTTTTCTTCTTTATTCATAAAAAATGAAAATATCGATGGTTTGAATTTTTCCCCACAAAAAATATATCAGATAGTTACCATCAATTTTTCATTTGCCAAATAATGTATAGCGATTTTAATAATTTCCAAATTTAAGCACTAACTCCAAATCGATTACAACGATTTATCCGCAATTGTATTGCACACATTACAGCAAGGTTTAGAGGCCGGGTTACCCTAGTGTTTATCACATAGACTCGAAGCCGGTTTGTAGTGGGTTCGAGTTATAGTGCCATTGAACATCAGCCGTGTAGAGAAGGCCACTTGACGTTTAAACTCCCGAGGCTCGAACATCCCGTTGGTATAGTTTGGTAGTAAGTAGTGGGTCTGCTCCGAAGGCCCCCTTTCTGCTTTATATTGCGACGTAAATATTCACAGCAAAGTCTATCACCAAAACGTTTACAAGCAATGTATCTTCGTAAATGATTAAAATTATTTGTTCTTAAGGCCGTATCACACGTATATTTTTCATGCAATTTTTTCGTCCAATGTTTGGCCGAATCTGAGGGGGAAGGGTTGCCATAAGAAAAACCCGACATGCTCTGACGTCAGCCGCGCTCTTTTTCTACATTGAAAAATTACTCGCCGATTTTTCTGCTTCGGAAAACGAATATCCAAAATTATTTCTTTCATTTCGCTTGCGCTTTTGTTGATAGGTGTAAACAGGAATAGAGCACCATTCTATTTAAAATATTTTATACACCGTTAAAATATTTATTATACACCACTAAAAATATTATACGGCACATTTGAAGTGTTAGACGAAGCCGAAGCCGCCATCTTGTTTATGACGTAGGGCGCCGAAGGACCCCATTGGCTTGAATTTCAAGTAACTTTTATTTGAAACAACTTTTTGAGCACTTAAGCAAAAAAAAAAAAATGTTCCAAAGCGGTTTCTATGGCAACTGAGTAAACATTGCACTGATTGGATTAAAAATTGCTTGAAACACGTACGTGTGTGATACGGCCTTAAATGTTTAACTCTTTTAATACTGAAATCATTTAGAATTATATTTACGTCAAACTTTAAAGATGCTCAAGGGTATTGGTGACAGACCTAGTATTTATGAACCTTGACCAAGTAACGGGCATGACCCTTTAGCTGGTACCTCCCTTTCCTATCTAACACACCAACGTGAGGACATTAAACCTCGACAGATATAACGTGCGTTGACCCCTTCTACACGACGTATCTTTAGAAGTATCAAGAGGACTTGAACCCTTGACATTCCGACCACGAGTTCGTGACCATAACCACTTGGTTACCGCCGCAACCTAATAATAATGGAATCATAAGGTACAATAATTTTTATTTGTAAGTTAAGTTAGTACAATTTTAACCCCTTAAGTGCAACCGGCATATGTATCAGTCTTGCTTAACTGGTGCGTTGAATGTTCCGAACGTATATGTTTGGAGGCATTAAAATATTTTTTTTTTTCTGTTTATCTCCTAAAGTAAGGCCTGAAGCCTATATAGTCAAGACACCGACATAAAAATAATTATATCATTATATTATTCAGTTTACTACTTTTTTATTATAATTTGTAATATCTCACATTCATTAACAAACTAATTTGCCAATTGTTTTAAAGGTGACAGGTCATTTCCAGAATAGTTCCCAATGCTTTAGACTCATTATTTTGATTTAACCCCCTTTTTTAACCGCGATCGCCCACGACTGTTTATGCTCCCTCGTTGGTGGCGAGGTGTTGAGATTAACCCAAAATTTTAACGCGGTTATTTAATAATGAAAAAAAAATCCACAAATCAGTTATGATGCATATGAAGTACAAGATGTGTTTTGAACCATGCAAATAAAATTATTAAACTTATTGCATACTAATATTGATATGAAATATACCCACAACATTTTCATTTTAAAATGTATAATTATATATATTTTAACAACATAAAGAGAAAACATGTATAACAGTAATGAGTTTAATGGTTAGTCAGTGTTAAAGATAGTAGAAAGCACACACACACAGAAAAAATATTTTAATCATTTTCCAGACACTCACAGCAGGCTGTATTCATATGCTTTAAGCACATTTTTTCTCACATTGAGGACAAAAAAAAACAGTCAGTTTTTACATCTTTTACCCATGGAAAAACAGTGCAGGACCCGATTTTGGCAGATTAATACTCCTCTTAATAAGTTAAGTCTGCAAGGCATGTTATTTTTTTCAGGTTCGGTAGTTCTGATCCCATATCACACTGTGGCCTCACAAGTTCCATTCCAATATCCTCAAATAATCCTGAACGTCTGAGTATTTCATCAAGAAAATCGGACTGTTAAATAATGGAAGCATTAATTCCAGTAGATGGTAGTAAGTAGATGGTAAAATATTCGTAGTGGCCAAGGATTACATATTCGCGACACATCATATATACTTCACGTTTCCTCAGTGATACCAACACCGTCTTGGGTCAAATTATAAAAATTCACTATTTCAGGTCTCTCTCATCATATATACTATTCATTTCATCAGTGATATCAACAACGTTTGGGTTAAATCAGAAAAATTTATACTATTTCAGGTTTTATCACACTAGGTTTGGTTTTTTTTCTGCAATAAGAAATAAATACCATCGGGATTTTATGATGAAAGCGGAGTGGACGTGGCACGCTTATGTTTACTGATGAAGGATACCAGTATTTCCCTTTTTTTTCAGAGTGTGACAAAGATTGTTAATTCCTTTCTTAACACTTTTTCTGCAAATGGTACACTAGTATACTATTTGTCGCCAAAAAAATGTTATATCCAGAACCATATAGTGGTTGACATAAACTCAGTACAAAAATATAACGTAATCGGTCACGAGGTGTTCTCAGCACTCCAGAAAAACTTTTGAAGGACACTTTTTACTTTCCGTTCGTCCGAGAGAGAGTGATTGCATCAGATCATAAGGTTAAATGGCCTAAAATGTCCAGCTACAGGAAAAATTGGCATTCTGTGCATTCTTTTTGAGAATGTTTTCTCGTTGCTGAGGTGTACATAACACTTGTGACAAATCTATACGGAACTTTATCACTAACCTTCTGAGTCGTCTTTTTTAGGGAAATTTAATTCCCTACCTATTTCCAATCAGCTACAAAAAGAGGACAAGATTCCTTGTTATGCAGATTAGATAAAGTATTTAAGTCAAACAGAATAGTAAAGTTATTGCAGTAGGAGAGAGAGATTGAAGTAAGAGTTATAATAGTGAATTTAGAAATATATTATTGGAGATTTCTAGGAGGATAAAATCTCAGAAAAAGCTGAGCTAAACTGCAGTGTGGTAAATATTGATTAAAGTCCCATTAAAGCTGTATATTAGGAGTTAAATTAAAGTTAAATGTTCAATAGGAACATTATTGAATATAAATCTGGGATCTCTTATCACGGTAATATCTGCGTGATCGATATTCTAATTGTTAATTAATTGGATCATTAAATATTTAAGTTTATTTAAAGGAAAGTCCCTTTTAAACCTCATAAAACTATTTAGATATATTTGTTAATAAGTCTTTGATTCTATTTGGAAAAGATAACCAAATAAAGAAAGTTATTTATAAAAATGGCTACTGGCTCTTATATGGCTCCAACTTATTCTCGTTCTCAAAGTGAGGTCCAAGGGGACCTTCACACACTCCTTGTGTCTAATCCCGGGTTAATAATGGCAACCGTTTCCTTCAATCTTAAGGTACTTGGAGGGATTATGTTCCTCGCTTGGCCAGATTTTTTTCAAAATATTTTCAATGAGCAAGCTATATTTCCCCAATGAATGGCTTAATGGTTTTGTTTGGTGTGTGGTACGAATCATTGTGGCTTATAAATGTAAATTAACAGAAGAGAAAAAGAAATGGAGCATCTGTGGCCTCTACTGGACGAAGTAGAAACTTCGGAGAAAGAAACTCATAAAACAAGGGGGAAACCTTATGAAATAATGGATAGCAATCATGAAGCGAAAGTAAATTCGAGAAAAACGATGTACATGAAAGGTGTGAGGGAAAAGTTCAAATGCTACCTAAGGAACTCCATCAAAAATATATAAAGTCACAAGTGAACCACACGACACACAGTGCTCTGTTAAAGAAAAAGGCAAGAAAAAGTCCAGCATGCTATTTGTCGATCCTCAGAGAACAATAACAGTACACTAACTTGAACAACATCTGACAATTTTGCCTCCAAATAACATTCCCGTAATGTTAGTGAAACGTGTCTGGGATTTGTGCCCTAAAATAGTCACACACATTTAAAACATTTTGGTTAAGTTAGATTGGATTTTTTCTCAAATTATCAAAGAAAGATAGAAAATTCCTGTAAAGTAGATAAGTATACTTTCTTATAATTAAATTATGCACTACATTTGAGATTTTCCTAAAGTACAATAAAAAAGATTGGGTCGACTCCCTCATCCCAAACGACTACTAACGTTAGTATCGAGTGTGCGACACCTCCAGGATAAATAAGAAAGATTCACACAAAATGAGTTATGTTATCCACACTTATTTTATTTATCTCATTCTATTTTTTTTTTCTCCGGAAAAAAGTAACTATGTATTAAAACTTTTAAAGACATATTGTGATTGTTCTTTTAATGACAAGATGGTTTCTTTAATTTTCAGTGTCCAGTCTGTCCATCTGGACCAACACACTGTTGATCATCAAAATATGGAGAACGACTACTAATGTGGGAGATGTCATGTTTTCGTATCCATGAGACACAAGTGTATCTACTTGAATTTCTTTATTCAAATTGTTTACGGATTCCTCTAAATTTATACAACTGGTATGAAGCGATGGATATTATTTCTTACCCCTTTAACTGTGTTTTTGTTTTGATGATTTGGGTACATAAACTGTGGCAAATTTTTTTTATTGAAATATAAGATGTTTATTACAAAATAAAATATACTTAGATGTTAAATATTGATAGTTTAAATTATTTACGCAAAAGTTTTTAGGTTTTATAACAACTGCATATGTGCTGTATATTCACTACCACACAGCGGGCCAGTGGTAAAATTCGTTTCTAGAAGAGAATTATTTTCTAAAAAATTAAATGAATAAAAACGAATAACAATTAGTACTTTAATAATTCAATTTTGCGTAGTTAACTGGAAACACTTTCCCAATCACCGATCAAATCCACAATTATTACACCAGAATCATGTTCCATTCCTTATTTCTTTCCAGTTGCAACAAGCTTTAACAAACTTTGCACTGTCTTGTTTGTTGACGTTTCGCTTAAATAAGAATATGGGACATAAAATGTTGTTTCATTAAGTAGAGAAGTGTTATTTACCTTTTTGGTGGTCTGCCAGGATTCTTTTGTCCTATAGCTGTACCATCATAGTTCTTTAAAAGCTCTTGTACAACTTGTATTCAAAATTCTAAAAATGTAATACGATTTCCAACTACATTTTATAGAGCAAAAATAAGTCCAAAAGAAACTTATATAGCAAAAGAAAAAAATATCTTTTTATATTTTTTTCTAGGGTTTTTGGATAGTTGGATGAAAGGGCATTTCCAAAATTACTGGAATATGTATGTTTAGGTGTATAAATAAAATTAATTAAAACACTTGAAGAAAAATTTACTAGATTTTAGAAAAAACATTAAATTCAGTCAAAGAAGTATTTCAGATAAGTTAATGAAGACATATATCAATATAAGCATTCTTAAATCTCCCAATATTTGAAGTTTTTAATTTCAGCAAATATCTAGTTCCCTTACAAAATAAAAAAAAAAATAGACAAATTGTTTTAAAGAAAAATCTTGAATAAACCTATATAGACATACTTGATAAAACTAATATCAGTTGAGAATTTGTTCAGAGAAAAAAAAAATTAAAAAGACGAATTTAGAGATTCTGGATAAGAAAAATAAAAACAATATTACAATGGGAGTTTGGAAATGTTTTCAAATAAGGCGAAGCAAAAAATGGAAACGCATTTCTGATTTTTCAGAAAAAAGAAAAAAAAGTGTTGTTGTTTTTTTTTTTTTGTCCTGAAAAAAATCTCAAACGTTAGGAACTTTAAAAAGTTGTGTCTAGAGTAAGTGACAGAGACTTTAAATAAATCTCTTTTACCTCAGTTTCACACAGTTTCTTTTATTCTCCAATTACAAAACTGGAGAAAAAAAGTCATGCTTTTTTTTCCTCCTTTTTTTTCTAAATCTGACATAGTTGTTTTAACTGAGGATTTTTAAATTGAAAAAGTTAAATTAAAATATTTTTTAGGTTTTTAAAAATTGTTTCAGAGAGAATACGACACTCACGGAAATTTTTTACCGTATTTTTTATAAATATATAGTAGATGTGGTTGATTATTTCAGGCAATTTTTATGCAAATCTGCATTATCTTAAAACTCTAGTTGTTTGCATAGTTATATTGACGAAGAAACAGTAATATTTATTAAAAACTCAAAATTGAGTCTTCTCTTTTTTTTTTTTTTTTTTTTTTTTTTTTGTTCTTTAGATGTTCGATGTGTAGGTAGTTTTTTGTTCTTGTGAGAAAATGTTTAAAACGAGAGTTTAATGAACACGGTAATGAATGTTTAAAATAAATAACGCTAAGCATTTTTTCATAATGTTTTGAAATATTATACACCCCAGATTAATAATTATTATGATAATAGTTTATAAAAAATCTTTAGTAATTTTACAAATATCTAAAAGTATTGAACTGTCTCCTTACCTCTCTTTGTAAGTATTTTATGCCCAATTTTTATCATCCGAAATTTAATATATATATTACTTAAATGAAAAGTTAAATATCCTTTTAAATACAAAAAATCAGAATGGCAAGCACGGGGAATACAGCTATAGCCATTAAACGTGCACGCGTTCAGTAGTATATATGTCGCAGAAAATGATGAAATTAGGAATCTCATTAAATCCCTAAAGTAGATGATCACTTCACGGTAGCTGTTAAAATAACGTCTCTTCAAGGTCATTTCCCTGATAAAAGTAAAGGATTTGAACGAATCTCTGAGCTGTTTCAGTGAAATGATGAAATAATATTGTCGATAGATTAAAATTGTTTATTTAACAAATTTGGTGCATTATTAAACGTAGAAGAAATTAATGCAGCAATAGTCAATGAAATACAAATTATTTATTCGAAAATAATTAAAAAATAATTAGAAAATAAGGCTGGTAATCAATCCCTTTGTTAATGCTATGGTGCCATTTTTTAAAGATATGGGGTTGATATTTAGGGGATCTATAGTACTATCTGTATGTTTAGGAAGTACAAGGCCTCAACCTAGATTCCCAGGTGTCTCCTCCCCCTCTCGAGTATAGCATTTTGTCAATGCAAATCCTGACTATAATTCGATCTAGCTGATGTCTACTCTATGAAAAGAAATTGCCTATATATACCAAATTTTAAGTCTGTAGATTTAATAATTCCGGAGATATCGTGCGTAGTCAGTGAGTGGGTGAGTCGCTTTTCTTCCTTTAGTTGCAGAGCTTACAAGATAGTAACAACATATGACATTTTGTTTGAGTTCAGCTTTGCAAAGATTTGTATATTAAAATATTGAAACAATCTCCAAGAATAGTTGCAAGATAACTTGGTATTACACGAGTTCGATTTTAAAATGAATGGATACATAAAAGAATGTCTTTCGTTCTCCAGAACTTGCAAAAGTAATTTCTTTTTATTAAATTTCTACTATTAGTTCACTTTCTTCCCAATATATATATATATATATATATATATATATATATATATATATATATATATATATATATACAGGGTGTCCAGCCTTAAAGTGACCCAATAGCTAATTTCAAACCGTTCAGTTTAGACATGGACTTCAAATTTAAAAAAATGTTTTAAAAAAGGTAAAGAATGTTTTTGCATGCTTTTCGAACCAAAAAACCCCTTTAGAAAAAAAATTACAAAAATTAAAATTTTATACGGTCCCCAGGTCCTATCACTTATATTTAGGAAAAGATGCATTACAAAAAAACAAACAAAATAAACACACACAAAAAAATTTATTACGAAAAAAAATGGCCCAGTTATGGAACATTGAAAATCATACATTCCCTGCATTTTTTGGGCAAATTTCAAGAAGGTAGTAAAGGGACGTCTCCAAAGTGAAATTAATTGGAATTTTGCCAGGAAACCTTTGCTCTTGCACGTCACTTTTATGTAAATTGTTTTTAAATTTAATATTAATATTACAAAAATTGAGTACTTAAGAAATAAAATTTATTATGTGTTTATGTAAAACGTGGACAAAATAAAATATTTTGGAGTAAGAAAACATTTCAAAAGCAGTTCCAAAAAAATTCGTTTCTTTGCTGTGGCTCCAGACTGCTTTGCTGCGGTAAAGATCAGAGAGAACATTAAAAATCTGTTGTATAGTCGTTTGCAATTGAATACAGTCGTATTCTAATATTACGAATTCTAGTAAGGGGGAACGAGATGTATACAAATGAAGAATACTGCGAAATGGTAAAGTTGTATAGACAGTATAATCGAAATAAGAGAGAGACGGCAAGACTTTATGCAATTAAATTTCTCAGTCGAAGACATCCATCTTATTGTACAATTTCCAATGCTGTTCAACGCTTGTATAAAACTGGGAGTTGTCATAGACGTATTCCATTATCTCGTGCCACACCTTCAACGGATACCCGCTGAGAATGTTCTGGGATACGCCCTGGCTCATCCTGATAGTAGTGTCCGGAATATTAGCAAGGCTTGTTCCTACTCAAAATCGACGGTGTGGAACATAATACATACGTACGGTGTGGAACATAATACATACGTACGGTGCATATCCTTATCATCCTGTCCTGGCGCAGGAACTAATGCCCGGAGACCGGGAGCGTCGTTTTGATTTATGCAATTTCGTGTTAAGCACACTGGATGAAAATCCACATTTTTTTAATGTAGTTTTGTGGTCGGATGAATGCCGGTTCTCGGGGCAAGGCACTATTAATACACATAATAAGCATTATTGGTCCCTCTAAAACCCACATCTAATACGACCGAATCGCCACCAAGTGCGTTGGTCGGTGAATGTGTGGTGCGGAATGTGGAAGAACACCTTAATTGGTCCAATATATTTCGATGGATCTTTAACATCAGAATCATACACGGAAATTTTATCTGGGCCATTAGCCGATTTTTTAGAAGATGAAGTTTCCTTACGGGATTTGACACGCATGCGGTATCAGCGTGATGGTTCTCCCATCGGCTACCGAGGTCAAGAGGTAGCAGAAGCTAAAGGCGGAGTTTCTGACACGGGTTTGGTACTGCCTTTCTGCGGAAGGCAGTCATTTTGAACATTATTTTAATTTGGTCATTCTGATATAATAAAGCCCCTGATTAATGATTGGAGCATCATTCCACATTATGCTATAATTTGGAAGGCAAATAATGTATTCTTTTGCTGCTATTTGTTTAAACAAGTTGTTTAAATCTTTTCGGTACAAGTTGTACATCTTTAATTTAACTTTTATTTTTTGCCATATAACAATAAAAAAATATCATTCTGTGATGTTTGCTACGATATTTTAGTATTACTATGATGATTTTCTTTTGATCTTTTGGCAGACAGTGAATTACTGTTTTCTAAACTCAGTATGTATACGACCCACTTTTCTGAGCAATTCAGATGCTTCAACTTTATGTAAGCATACTCGATCAGTTTTTATCGTAATAAAATGAATCTTTTTGTGTTTACTTTGTTTTTGTGTACTGCATTGTAAAAGGGGTCTTGGGTTCGAGAAGTACGCAAAAGCATTCTTTACCTTTTTTAAAACATTTTTCAAATTGGAAGTGCATGTCTAAACCGAACGGTTCGTGAATTAGCTTTTGGATCACTTTAAGGCTGGACAGCCTGTATATATATATATATATATATATATATATATATATATATATATACATATAGATATAGATAGATAGATAGATAGATAGTTAGATAGATAGATAGATAGATAGATAGATAGATAGATAGATAGATAGATAGATAGATAGATAGATATAGCCATTCACATGATTTAAACCTGCATTAGGTCTAGGCATTTTTATAAGTGCAATTTTTAGGTAAGTTACCTCTATCTTGTAATGGATTTAGATAGTTCTATCCATTATTTTCAATAGGTTTTTGCTCAGTATTATTTACATAAAGGGGGAAGGTTGGCTGGCCAAAAAACATTTTCAACCCAAGATTTATATAAATTATTTTATATATTAGCTCTCCTAAGTCAGCAATTTTAATAATACGGCAGCATCCATTTTATAATTTTTAATCTCGGTTGCTCATGTGTCCTGCATTGTGTGATTTTCGTACTGTCTTTGTGTTTTTCGAATGTGATTGATGGATGTTATCTCTTGTTTGTAGAGAATAATACTATATATATATATATATATATATATAGATAGATAGATAGATAGATAGATAGATAGATAGATATAGATATATTTATATATATATATATATATATTTATATATATATATATATATATATATATATATATATTGTTCAAATTTTCAATAATTAATAAAATACTTTCTATTCATCTATTAAAGTTCAAATACATGTTTTTAAACTAGTAGTTTTTGACACTTGATGTTATTACACTTTTTTTTTATATATTAAATCATTAAAAAATTTTAAAAATGAATAAATAATAACAAACAAAAATAATAGTCCAACAGCATATATAGAAAAGAAAACCTTTCTTTGTGTCCCTATAAGGCAATGGATAGCTCGTTAGACTTCTAATCAGAAGGTCGTGGGTTTAAATCCCAATGGCGTAATCTTTGAGAATGTGATTTATTTTACTTTACTAATTTATTAAAATAATTAGATTGAATTAATGAATTAATAGTAAGAAGGAAACGAAAAAAAAGTTGTTCAATACCATTTATATAAAAGAAAATGGAGAAAAATTGCAAGAAAAATCACGTCGTATTCTGTCATATGTATATATTTTACCGTTAAAGGGTATAGTTCAGTTATTTAATAGAATAACTAGGTATTACATGAAATAATTAGACAAGTCAATTAAAGTATATAATAGATAAAAAATGTCATACACTACCGAGTTATTCTAGATATTACTAGGAATTCTATGAAGTATATAAAGATAGACCCATTAAATGAAAAATAAATAATTCCAAAGATATTTTATAAGTTAATTGATCATAAATAGCTAAAATATCTCACTAGTCAGGATTTGCATTGGCAAAATGCTACACGGGGGAGACACCTGGGGGCCGAGGTTGTGTCCTTGTACTTCCTAAACATACTGATAGTACTATCGATACCCTAAATATCTCTCAACCCCATATCTTTAAAAAAGGGCACCATAGGAGTAACATAGGGATTGATTATCAGCCTAATTTTCTAATTATTTGTTAGTTTCTATGAAATAATTTGTATTTCATTGTCTGTTGTTGTATTACTTACTTCTTCGTTTAATAATGCACGGAATTTGTTCATTCACTGAAAAAATTCAGGGATTTGATAAAATCACTTACTTTCATCAAGGAAATTACCTTGAAGAGAGAGAGAGACATTATTTTAACATCTCCCGTCAATTGATCATAACCCTGAGGCATTTGATGAAAGTCCTAATTCCATTAAGTAAAGGTATCTCATAAAATTTTAATTTTCTCTTACATTTTCGTTTTAAAAAGTTTTCCCAATGTTTTTATGAAGCAAAATATTTCTTCTCAGCATGCATTTTTGTTTATAATATTTAAACATAATGTATTTTTGCCACATATCCTTTGTTCCCCTTTCTGTTTAACTTATGTTATCAATATGAACAATAATAAATAAATCATCTGTTTCCCTTTTTATTTATCAATTATTCGTCCGCAAAAAAGATTAAAAATATGTTTCTAGAGATTTTAGCTATTTATGATCAATTAATTTATAAAATATCTTTGGAATTATATTTATTTTTCACTTTATTTGTCTTTTTTTTTACTTAATAGAATACCTAATTATATCTAGAATAACTAGGTAATGTATGACATTTTTCATCTATTATATATTTTAACTGACTTGTGTAATTATTTCATGAAATACCTAGTTATTCTATTAAATAACTGAATTATACTCTTTAACGGTAACATATATACATATGACAGAATCACAATATTAATTGACAAAATACGAATCGATTTTCCTTAAAATTTTCTTTTATATACATGGCATTGGACTATTTATTTTGTTTCTTTGTTACTATTAATTCATTTATTAAATCTAATTATTCTAATAAATTAGTAAAGTAAAAAAAAACACATTCACAGATTACGCCATCCAAGATGGGATTCAACAACCTTCGGATTAGAAGTCTAACGAGCTATCCATTGTGTTAGAGGGACACAAAGAAAGGTTTTTCTTTCTATATATGCTGTTGGACTATTATTTTTGTTAGTTATTATTTATTCATTGTTTAATTTAATTAATGAATTAATATTTAAAAAAACTGTAATAACATCAAGTGTCATCCACTACAAGTTTAAAAATATGTATTTGAACTTTAATAAATCAATAGAAAGTATTTTATGAATTATTGAAAATTTGAACAAGATATATATAGGGAGAGAGCGAACTAATAGTAGAAATTTAATAAAAGGAAATTACTTTTGTAAAAGTTCTAGAGAACTAGAGACATTTCTTTTATATATTCATTCATTTTAAAATCGAACTCGTAATACGGAGTTATCTCACAAATAAACATTATCATCCCGGACATTCTTCGAAATTGTTTCAATATTTTAATATACAAATCTTTGCAAAGCTGAACTCAAATGAAATGTCATATGTCGTTAATAGCTAGTAAGCTCTGTAACTAAATCTTTTCTGAAAAGTTTTCAGCTATTGCTATATAAACTATTTTACTAACTTTCTTTATAAATTTCAGATTCAATCACTATCTTTCGAACAGCCATATTCAGGTGAAATGCCATCTCAGTCACTATCTATTAACATAATAATATATTACTGTCGCTTTGTTACTTACAAAGTATTCAAAGTGCATATTATGAAACATATTGCTAAATTTTGAGGAGCAGATGCTTAAGACAGTCTATTGAATTCAAATAAAAATGTAACTTATTGATATTACTTTAAATTATAAATTTTGTTTTATATGTTCAAAAAGTTCGTGTGCATCAAACAATTGTTTATAACATGAACGGACTTTTTAAAAATGTATTAAAAATGCATGACTTAATCTAAATTGAAAATAATGTACATTAAAGAAATGAAAAATGAATATTTACTCGAATTTATTAATTTGATCAACGGTTTATTCAAATTCAAAATGAATTTTCCATTTGAAGTTAAAAAAGGGGGTATTTGTTGTTACATTAATCCTTTCTTTTTAATTCTTCCTTACATAATTGCTATAATGTATTGAATTTGGAACTTAAAAAAATTCTGAATACTTTTTCCTAAGCAAAATGCCATCGAATTCTTAAAAAAAAAATTAAATTTACATCAGTTAATTCGTACAGAATATAAAATCGTAAAAATACATTGTATTTTGTGATCCTTATTGTAATTGGTCAACTTTGGTATCACGTGTACAGATAATGTTATCTCTAATGAAACTACTTACTCTGTCATCGATGACCACTAAATTCATCATGGCAAGGGGCTTGATTTACGCCTGTCGTTTTCCGTAGCTTTGTCATTTTACCAAGGTTCAAATTTACGTTTCGGCGCCAATAGTCCTAGTGTTTTCAATTGCTAAGTTAATAAGCAATGAGTCAAGCGAATTTTATTTGATTTTGATCACAAATGCAAGAAGCATTCGACAAATAGATGTTATAAAGCATAATTTATTAGCGAACTTCTAGGAAAAAATCAATAATTCCTCTTCTGTTAATTATCATCGTATGATGAGTTCGGCGGTTACATAATTCACACTCCTAAGATTGCATGAAAATATTTTGAATATTTCGTAACTATATTGAATAACTCATGTGTTAAGAATTATATTTTTGTTTTCAATGTTTGATAATATTTTTACAGCTAGGAAAATGTCTATACTTTCATATAAAACACTACACAAGGAATTGAACAAATTTCATTTTATCAATTCTTTGAGACATTAAATTAAAATTTATAAGTAAATTAATCTAAATGTGATGTATATTTTATTTTTCCTTTGAAGCACGGGTTTCCGTTATGGTTAGAAAAGGGTAGGAGAGAACTCTGAGCATTCGAAAAAAAATAGTGACAATTCACAATTCTATAGGTACAGTAATTTTTTCAATGCCAATGGGACTTCAAAATCTATAATGCGACATGAAGTAAATAACGTCTTCTCAATCCCATTATATGTTCAAGGAGTTAATCTTTTATCTGCAGGCGGCATATATTTGTGACTCATACAGCATGTGTGATAACTGCCCATAGCGTGTATGTACGTCTTTCCGAAATACGACCTTTTTCTTTGCACAGTAATCAGCCAAAATATTTCGAAAGCCTTAGAATGAAATAAAACGGCCTAGACAATGTTCACAAAAAGGATTTACTTATTTCAAAGAAAAACTTGCTTATTTATGCACTTTTTTCTCCCCTCCAACAATACACCGCATCAGCCTGCCTATAAAAAAAGGGTAGCACTGGAAAGTGAAATGTGTAACTTTTAATCTTTAATTAAGGGTTGAGCACAAAAGGGTTCATATCTTAAAGCCCACTAACTTAAAAAAAATATTAATCTATTCTTTTTTAAAACTTAAGCTAATTTCGGCATTAAAAACCAAAAAACGTTGAAACCGGCACTGATAGTGATACAATTGTAAAAAGTTAATTATTTACAATAGTTAATTAGTTAATACAAGGACATTAAATTTTAGTTCTTTTTTAACCTTAATAGTCACACTAATATTGCATATTTGTGATAAAAATTTCCAAAATTAATTTAATGTTTCCAATACTTTTTCTTAACTTCTAAGCCTTAAAAGAGCAATAGAAAGCGATAAGTTGTTTTAAATGCTTTGTGTCAGTATAAATTAGCTTAACTATAATATATTCTTTTAATTAGTTACTGCTACTTTCGCTATTTTGGAAATTAAAGAGTAAAAGTATTCAAACATGTGATTTTTTTTGTTACTTAGTTTTAATCTTAAATAATTACACTGCTCAAAATAATTAAAGGATATTGCGATTTTAGGTGGATCTTGTGTCTGGGAAACGTTTTAGCTGATTGATACATGGTCGACAGACGTAGTAGGTTATATGAGAATAAATTACACATTTTTGGCAGAAAAAATGCATTTTATTGCGCAATTGTGTACAAAAGGAAAAAAAACACAATTTGTGCATATGAGAAAAAAAGAATAAGTAAAGGTGTTTTCTTCAAAGAAATCATTTTCAGTAGGGGATATGGTTTCCACGGACGGCCAGCAACGTTGAGCACCTTTAAGGCATGGAGTCAATGAGGCTATTAATCATGAGTTGGGGTATTCTGTCACACTCTTCCAAAAGAGCACTTTCCAGTTCTTGTAGAGTTTCTAGGGGTGGTTCGCGGTCAGCAACTCGTCTTCCTAGAGCGTCCCAAGCGTGCTCTATTGGATTCATATCTGGAGAACACGCTGGCCATTCCATTCGTACGATTCCTTCCTCGAAACGGAAATCCTCCACCAGGTTATCACGATGTGGCCTGCAGTTATCGTCCGTTAAATTGAAGTCATATCCAATTGCTGCAGCGTAAGGAATTACAATAGTTCTGAGGACCTCATCCCTATATAGGCGAGCAGTCAGAGGTTCTTCTCGAATGATGTAGAGGTCTGTGCGCCCGTCAATGGAGATGCCACCATACACCAACACTCCCCCACCACCAAATCAGACACTTTCGTGCACGAAAGCAGGATTATTCCTACTGCCACGGTCCCTCCAGATGAAAATACGCCTATTATCCGGTTGAACAGAAAAATGGGACTCGTCAGAAAAAAGAACACTGCTCCATTCATTTCTCCTCCAGTTCACATGCTCTGTTGCCCACTCCCTGCGGTCGCGACGATACCTTAATGCTAGTCTAACACATACCATCGGTTGGCGAGTATACAGACCTACACCATGGAGCCGGTTTCGGACAGTCTGAGTTGAAACCGTGGTGCCAGTAGCCGAGCGAAGGTGTTATTGGAGAAGAGTAGCGTTCATATTTCGGTGTCTCCGACCCGTTAACACTAAATAACGATCTTCATTGGGCATTGTTGCCCGTCTACGACCTTGCCCTGGTCTTCGGCCTGCATTTCCTGTCTCCAAAAAACGGTTCCGGATCCTGGAAATAACACTTTGTGACACTCCAATGGCTTGCGCTACTTCGACTTGAGTTTGGCCCCCTTCTAACATACCAACAACTCTCCAAGCTTCTGAATCGGTTAAGTGACTTCGCTGAGACATCGTACTCATCGAAACAAAGCAGTCACTGAATGCCGATCACCCTTGTCTTCATTTCAGTTGAAAGTCAAATTTCATTCGCAGCCACTGAAGCGACGTTTTTGACGTCGATCTCAAAAGTAGCATACTCCACAGTTTGAAAATCAGAAAAATTTGCATTTGTGATTCTCTTCTTCCATTTTTGGCAAAAAAATTTCACTTATATCTGTATTTTATATAAAACTTACAATATCCTTTAATAGTTTTGAGCAGTGTATTTTATTTTAATTTGTGAAGGAATATCAACAATTTTTAACTTTTAAGACACCATTCTATTAAAAATGAATGAAGTTTAGTTTTAAATTTAAATATTAATTACTTACATTTTTTTTTTGTTGAGTTCTGTTGGTTTTGTATAGTTACCTATTGTTGAGATTCAAGTTTTTCATATTTTTAAAAAATAATTTAAAACGTTCACTTCAAGTAAATGTATAAGAAACACGTTTAAAATTTTGGCTGATCATACTGTCACCGATCTTTTGTTTTCTTTTATTATTATTATTTAGTGAGAATATTTTTTGCAACACACTAAATAATTGTTTTGGAAAAACGATAAAAATTATTTGGCATTGTTTACCATAACAATTTTTGAAATTAAGGCAGAGTTTTCTGTTAATGTTAAAGAATAGGACCCAAATTTGGAATATTTTTTCAGATATAAAAGCAATGAAACTATCCTTCAGAGACCAGACTTTTTTATTATACTTCCCGTTTTAAACCTAGTTCAATCATTTTTCTGGTATAAAATGTGTTTCGCGCTATTCCTCCCATAACATTATGTTAAATGGGCTATACCTTCACGTATTCTAACAAAAAAGAAAGTATTCATGAAATATTTTGGTATATTTAAAAACACAATATTGTTAACAGAGGTAAGAGTTATAATGTTGCAAATCTTCATAGAAATTGAGGCATTTTTTTGTCTGAAAATGTGCTTCGCGTTTAGTTCAAGCTTTCGTACTTTTACCAAAAACAGCCTTAGTCGTTTAACAAAATCTATCTTTTAAGTACTTGTTTGCGAAATATTAACCAAAACAAATGTTTTTATTGGTCTTTTTAGCAAAACCTATCATATAATTCGATTTTGTTAGAAATATTTAATTAAAAAGAACATATTGCTTTCTTTCTGATGTTACTTTATTAATATACAGGCAAAAATTCAAATTTTCAAGATAATAAGAGTTTTCCAAAATTTGATCCTTTAGTGTTGTAAGTAACACTTTTTATAAAGCATTATTTGAAGTAAAATTCTTTTTTAAATCATAGGTACAACTTTTTAAATTATATTATATAAAATATTGATATATTAGGGTACTCATTTTACATATGTTTATATTATTCTGTTTCCTGAATTGTTAAACTGTGTTTGACAATTTTCTAGCACATTGAATATTTATTTGTGGCCGCGGTAGGCTAGTGATTATGGTCGTACTCCTAGATAGCCTGTTATTAATCCAAGCTCAAGTGCCACTGAATACCTGCTGAGTAGAAGGCCTGAGAAACTTAAATATTTCTGTTGAGGCTCAAAGTCCTCCCTATGGTGTCTTGTGGCAGTTTGGAGTAGGGAGAATGCGTCATCTTCGTCAATTGACCGAGGTTCACATCTATGGGATTATTTCCTCTACCTCGTGTGGCTTTATCGAGTTAATTATTACTCAATTAATAGTTACATCTGTTAGATAAATGATTCCCTATTGGTATGTATCAAATATTATTACAAATATGTATGGAATATAATTAAAATAATTTATAGATTATAATTTTAACAAATTCCTTTTAAAAGTATATATATATATATATATATATATATATATATATATATATATATATATATATTAAAATGTACTTATACATAGAGAGAGAGACTTTATATTATTTATCATAATTTACTTACTTCTGCTTTTACTTTTGTTGTATTTGGCGGGAAGCAATACATGTTGCTATACTCACGAAGTAAATCTTACAATCTACTTTATTGCATCGACTTTAAGTATATACTAGTAAATATTAGTAGGCTATAATTTTATCGTTATATTTTAATGGTATTCTGTATTTTATTTGTAATATTAAATTTCCCCTAATATTATATATTCTTTCATTTCCCTTTGGCTCTGTATATAGGCAAATTACAGGTGAAGGTAAGCTAACCCTAAAACTTGTTGAAACATGCCATCTTGGTTCCTAAGGTCAAGAGTTTGTTATTTTAGTACTGAGGCTAATATTTCCTATATTGACTAGTTATACTTAGGTTTCTAGCTATTTGCATATATTTATGGATTATATATGCATATATATGCATATATATATATATATATATATATATATATATACGTATATGATGAATCCCCAGCCCTTTATATGTCAATTAGAGTAAACTTCCAGCCCAGGTCAACTGAATCCATCTCCCGCAGAAATACTTTGACTTCGACTTCCGCTGACTCTTTTATATCAAGTACCCATTTTTTTTTAATTTGAAAAAATTAATTACGCGATAAGGTTCCTTTTTTCTTCACAAAAGAAATTGTTTTTAATATTCTTTAACATTTTAGATAAAATAATTCGCCCGTCGTTCCTCGTGAGGGCTTGAAGTTTCTTTAGAATTAACTCTTGTATAATATTCTAATGAAGTAGAAAGAATGGATGTTTAAAAACGATTATTAATACAATTACACGTATTTCGCACTAATAAAGGTTTGTCTAATGTGTTTTATAATGTCTCAACTATTCTTAGACTATTAAATTTTAACGTGATTATAAAGTATTATTATTTGACACACAAGAAATGTTTTCCATATGCATTTCTAATTATATTAGTGAAATGAATTCACGAAATTCATTAACTTAAAAGCCCTACTAGAGAAGTAATTAGTTCGTATTAAGTTTACCTCATTATTTCAAAGCGTTACCACAAAGAATCCGATGAATGCGCTTGGGTTTCCATGAAAAGGGTAACTATCCTTTGATCACCACAAAAGCATTCCAAACTTATCATCGATGAGATTCAATTGGATTATTCACAATAAGTTGGAAGCTTTTCTAGCTCATTTCCGAGCTACAGTGATTAATTAATTAATTCAGTAAAAGTATTTTAATTTAAAAATCTCACAACAGAAGTCATATTCATAAGCTCAAAATAACGGGCCAAAATGCATTTCCAAATGCTTTTAGAGTGTATTGACTCCAGCAATGATTATAATCCCGTGAATATACATTAAATAATTCCTTTTTCTTTTTGTGTACTCGTCGAAAATAAGGTCTAAAAATTAATGCATGCTATTCAAACTTAATGTATTTGAGTAAGTTAGTGTGCTTATTACTGAATTTCTTAATGCAAAATAATTGTATTTTGTTTGGACTACTATATAACGAATTGACGAACAAAATGCTTGCTCCCGACGAATTCATTAAATCAAAGTCGGTATATATAGAGAAAGAAAGAGAGACTATACATATATACATATATACTGCTCAAAATAATTAAAGGATATTGCGGTTTTAGGTGGATCTTATGGCTGGGAAACTTTTTAGCTGATTGATACATGGTCGACAGACGTAGTAGGTTATATTAGAATAAATTACACATGTTTGGGAGAAAAAAATGCATTTTATTGAGCATTTGTGTACAAAAGGAAAAAAACACAATTTGTGCATATGAGAAAAAAAGAATAAGAAAAGGTTTTTTCTTCAAATGAAATCATTTTCAGTAGGGGGTATGGTTTCCACGGACGGTCAGCAACGTTGAACACCTTTAAGGCATGAAGTCAATGAGGCTATTAATCACGAGTAGGGGTATTCTGTCCCACTCTTCCAGAAGAGCTCTTTCCAGTTCTTGGAGAGTTTGTGGTGGTGGTTGGCGGCAAGCAACTCGTATTCCTAGTGCGTCCTAAACGTGCTCTATTGGATTCATGTCTGGAGATCACGCTGGCCATTCCATTCGTACGATTCCTTCCTCGAAAAGAGAATCCTCCACGAGGTTAGCACGATGTGGCCTGCTGTTATCGTCCATTAAAATGATGTCATCTCCGATTGCTGCAGCGTAAGGGACTACAATAGTTCTGGGGATCTCATCCCTATATCGGCGAGCAGTCAGAGGCCCTTCTCGAATGATGTAGAGGTCTGTGCGCCCGTTAATGGAGATGCCACCATACACCAACACTCCTCCACCGCAAAATCTGACACTTTCGTGCACGAACGCAGGACTATTCCTACTGCCACGGTCCCTCCAGATCAAAATACGCCTATTATCTGGATGAACAGAAAAATGGTACTCGTCAGAAAAAAGAACATTGCACCATTCATTTCTCCTCCAGTTCACATGCTCTGTTGCTCACTCCCTGCGGTCGCGACGATGCCTTGATGTTAGTCTAACACATACCAGCGTTTGACGAGCATACAGACCTACACCATGGATTCGGTTTCGGACAGTCTGAGTTTAAACCGTGGTGCCAGTAGCCGAGCGAGGTGATATTGGAGAACAGTAGCGTTAATATTTCGGTGTCTCCGTCCCGTTAACACTAAAAATTATCTTCATTGGGCATTGTTGCCGTTCAACGACTTTGTCCTGGTCTTCGGCCTGCACTTTCAGTCTCCAAAAAACGGTTCCAGATCCTGGAAATCACACTTTGTGACACTCCAATGGCTTGCGCTACTTCGACTTGAGTTTGGCCCCCTTCTAACATACCAACAACTCTCCAAGCTTCTGAATCGGTTAAGTGACTTCGCTGAGACATCGTACTCATCGAAACAAAGCAGTCACTGAATGCGATCATCCTTGTCTTCATTTCAGTTGAAAGTCAAATTTCATTCGCAGCCGCTGATGCGACGTTTTTGACGTCGAACTCAAAATTAGCATACTCCACAATTTGAAAATCAGAAAAAATTGCATTTGTGATTCTCTTCTTCCATTTTCGACAAAAAAATTCGCTAATATCTTTATTTTATATAAAACTTACAATATCCTTTAATTGTTTTGAGCAGTATATATATATATATATATATATATATATATATATATATATATATATATGTTTATATATTGCTGCGATGCTAATTTAGCTTATTTAACTTCTATAACTTTATCCCAGATTTCCAATTTCACATCGCATCATGAATATTAATTAAGTTAACTAATTCTAAATAATAATTTAATGAAACTCTCATCTCACAATAAATTATACACTGATCGTATAGATTTAAAACATTATTAAATTTATTTCTTAACACATATATTTGTGAATTTACTTCAATACAAAATCAAAATTTAACTTAGCTTGAGAGAGGTACACGGAGTGGGAGAATGGGCATGATGTCTCAAAATCGTGGTCAGAGTCTCTCAAAATCGGGGTGCGTCCCGTTTTTATTCTACGACTCTTCACATAGAAATCCTAGAGCGGACTCTTTGTCTTGTCCACGTAATTATCTCTGATTGGTCCAGAACCAGCGCAGAGATACATCGTTCTAAACCCCGAAGGTTGTCGAACTTTGGAAACCCGGGAGATTTGTTGACGCACCCCACAATTTATGGGTCCAGGGATCCCCAGGCACGGGAACCTTTTCGGCACACTCTTGTCGAGGAATTCCACCCCTCAGTGAGGGGAAAAGAAACGAATTCCACAAAACTGACTTCGAAATTTTGAAGTCCTGTTGAATAATCCGCGCCTCCCATCACTCCTCCCCTCTCTCAAATACACAGCACAAAAAAATTTCACAATAACGTTATCAACAGAATTGTCCCATCAGAAGAACGGAACTCATCAATTCCTTCCAATCCTTAGACGATGGAATCCACTGAAGTCCTTCAACTATACGAGAGCTCGGTCATCTTGTAGCCCCGACAGGTGGTGAACAAGTAGCTGATGCATGCTGTAAGAGAAAGAATGTTCTCTCAGGGAAACCATATTAGCCATGAAACTAAAACCAGTGTATAGAAAGAAAAACTTGACTCAATTTGACTTCCGCCGCAGACTTCAAGCATCAACCTCCCACTCTCATAACTTAAAATAAAAAATGTAACAGAAAGAAAAAGAAGAAAAAAATATAAAGTAATTTCCAAAAATTAAGTCACAATTCCGTTAGCGGTGAGAGGGAAAAAAATTAACTACTAACAACTACAATTAACTTAATGTAACGAAAAAAAATTGTCAAATGGGTCACCAAACAATTCACAAGGACAACATACATAGAATAACAAATAGAAATTATTGAATAATCCCAAAGAATCATGTGCCACTAAATAATAAAAAAATTAAGACGAGTAACACATAGTAAATTCAAAAAGTACATATATAACAGCTTCGATACTCACAATAACCACACATAAGAGCATCGAACAAAATACTTTGTAAAAAGAAATAAGTACAAGTGAAAACATATATAATCAATACAAACGTGGCACCAAGAAACATACACCTCATATTCGTATAACATCGAAATCTTGACACGACTAATATGATGTGCATGTATCAGACCACAAAAAATTTATTATTTTAACCTTCGACAATGCTCAAAGCATAATAAATTGCAATGATACACTAAGAGCAATGATTACAATCTTTTTTTAAAAAAAATTTATTTTAAGTTAAAAGTTAGAAATTGAAGCGATGGGTGTGCATAGGTAAAAAAAAATTATATAACCTCCGAGAATGCTTAATAGCCTAAGAAATTTTAAAAAAATCACTACAAGCATTGGTTACAATTTAAAATAAAAAAAAATTAATGCGATTAAATTTAGAATTGCAAACTATGAGTGTGCATTTGATCAGGATGCACCCCCAATGTTTACAAAGGCAGAAAAAAAAATTGCACATGCCATTCCCTGCGCAAACGATTTGCTGCATGCTGCAAACGCCAGCACAAGAAACAGAATGAAAAATAAAGACAAAAAAAACCATGCAAATCCGATTATAAAAAGAAATTAACTATATCGATTAATACTTTTTTTTAAAAAAAAATTTGAGAGAAAAAAAATTTCTTCTACATTCAAATACATGCGAATTTCCATAAGGAGAAATGAATTCCAGAAATCGCAAATGCAGTTGAAAATTTCAAAGAAAAAAAATTTAGAAACTTAAATTTGATAATGCAACCCATGACATATGAGGCGACACATACAGAGTAAAGTAATTTTAACTAAAAAAAGCAAAAAAAATTATTACAAGTGCTAAACATAATTAAACATAATTCCCAAAAAAATTTCACTTCACTAATCAACATAACTTTTTAACATTCCATGTTATACAATGTATCAATTCTAAATAATTAAAAAAAACTCATCACAATGTTTCACTATACTCTCAACAAATAAAAAAAGATCACAATTTTCAACAATACCGCTAACTCAATTCATCGATAATCATCGAATTAATTACTCAAATATCATTCTATAACATTAACCCAAAATTCTCAGTAACTTTAAAATGATTCCTCAATCATTCAAAAATCCCTTTACCTCATATCATTCATATCCTGTACCTCAATAACACTAACTAAACTTATATGCAAGTTCAAAATAATTAATCGACTTCTCCACAATACCATTAACTAAAACCAATCTATGCTCATCAGCTTATTTACACAAAATCTCACATAATCCTCAACTCGAACTTTCCTAGATTCATCTCAAAACATTCTTAAGTATACCACACAATCATTAATTCAACTTATCTATATTCATCAAATTATTTACTCGAAATCATACAAAATCCTTAACTCAAATTACCTTCTCTACATCAAAACAACTTTCTCAAATATACCGTATAATTATTACAACTCAATTTTCCATTTCCATATTAAAAAAACTCTCGAATTTACCACATACTTTTGGACGCAAGCATATCTATCTCCATAAAAAAAAAACTCTTTTCCAACTTTTCAACAAATTCATCAAATTAAAATTTATCTATCTCCTTCGAATAACTTTCTCAAATATTCCACAAAATCCTTAACTCAAACTTATCTAACTCTTTCAACAATTAATAAAACAAAAAAAAAAATCACACCTGATCATCAACCTTTTCAAACCAAAAAAAAAATTATCAAACTCAATATCTAAAACTGAAACAATACTAAATCAAAAGTCTCCTCTTTGCCAAAACCAAACTCAAAGCTAACACAACTACGCGTACACAAAACGTGAAATTTAACGATACCATTATCTGACCATAAACTTATATCCAAATAACCATACAAAACTACAATTAAAATCCAAAACCATAAAAAAATTCTATTAATATCAATACTCAATTCAATAATCTACCCAAGCGCTACCATGAATAAAACAAGTTAACCTAAACCAACAGAAATACTATATCGACATCAAACAAAACATTCAATTCCTAGTACAGTTTAGCACACAACCGAGACAAAATTATTGACTGCACATTTATTTAACCAAACCACAATTTAACTAGAGCCCTAAGCAAACAAAATTTCAAATCTGTAGCAAACAAACACACAAAAAAAAATTAAATCTGCATTGAAACACCTAACCGAAAGACTATAAAAGTTTTAAATTCAAATTAGCAATCATATGACAGAACAAAACAACTTGAGCAAAACAAAGTAAAGTGTCAACATAATTTCTTAAGGACAAAAAAAATTCAAACGACCACCTCTATCCATATCTTAACAAGCATAAATTCCAAAGATCTCAATTCAGTAATACACAGGCACTTAAAATTAATACACCAGCACAACTTTTCAATAAAATTGCTTCTATCAAAATGCCGCCACAAAAAAAATTAATCTATAATGCAAACTAAAAATTCAACAAGAAAAGTACACAGTTATTACGCAATCAAGTCAGCATGAACTAACTTATTCAATAAAGGAACCTTTTGTATAAAAAAAATTTAAAATACTAGATAATAACCGCAACACAAAATTATTTGATAAACGAAAATATCAAATATGTATATATAGTAACAAAATTCAAATTTCGTGACAGGTGTCCAAAGACCCCAAAATTTGATTTTTGTTGCAAACATGAATTAAAGCTTAAAATTTATAAAATTAAAATTGACGTGCATACATGAATCGCATAGCAAAATTAAATATCAATCCTATTACAAACAACAAAATTTATATATTGCATAAAACACATAGCATCAAAAAATATTTTATCTAGAGCTGAAATTGATATTAACCGCATACAACATTATCTCATTTAAGCATCAAATCAAGACATGAAACAAATTGCATAAAAAAAAAAAATTGAGCTAAAAGCCATTGAATAACTAAGTACAAAATTTTGTCTCACTAAAACATCAAACATGACATAAAACAAGGTGCAACAATGAAACAGGTACCATTCCTAGTTGTGTACTCTCAAAGTGACGAAGCGTAAAAATTGTAAAAAAAAAAAAAAAAAAAAAAAAAATCCGTTTCCTCAAAAAAAAATTTTAGCGCGATAAAAGTGAATTAATAAGCCAAATTGCCTACACGGGCCCTTAAATTATACCGTGGACTTGGAACAATACCTTTAACCTCCGTCTCGTCTGGTTGCAAATCATCTAAATTATTTAAGTGCAAATATGAGAATCTCTTAATAAATGGAATCATCCGATTGACATGTGTGTTAAATCTCTTCCTCAATTGTTCTACATGTTGAACCCTATAATTGACGTTAAAAAAACGCTCTATTACTCTGTAAGGACCTTCAAACTTAGGTCTGAGTTTTGGAGATAAATTAGATTTAATATTAGGCGTCTTAATAAAACACAAGGACCCGATTTTGTAATCATAATGATCTTGCTTTGTCGCTCTCGTACTCAGATCAACATGCGATGCCTCCTGCTCTTTTAGATTTTTTAAGACTTTATTAAAAATTTGCTCTAAAGACGGTAAAAGTTTCTCGACATATTCATACTTATTTTGTGGTGTGTCGGAGTTTTTCTCGTAAGTGTAAGATAATCGAATATCCCTGCCAAGTTCTAGGAAAAAATGTGATGTGTATGTAGCTTCATGAATCGCTGAGTTTAATGCTAACATGGTGTGCGGGAGTTGCTCATCCCAGTCATTTGTATTTTGCGTAATTGGTGCCAGGATATTGGCTAGCGATTGATTAGGTTTCTCTACCCTCCCGTTGACGTGAGCGGAATAACTTGATATGTGTCTTTTATGAATGCCCATAACTCTGCAAAATTTAACAAATTCAGAACTCTTAAAACATGTAGCGTTATCTACGACTAATTTATGTGGGCAACCCCTGTGTAAAATGTAATTACCAAAGAAAGCTTTAGAAATCGTACTCGACTTAATATCAGGAAGTGGAACAATATGAATGTATTTTGTGAATGCATTTATCATGGATAAAACATAGCTATTACCTTTAGGCGGGGTCTTTAAAGGACCGAAAATATCAATATGACACGTTTCTCCCGGTTCTTGACTTTGTTCTACTGGCTGATGAGGCGCTGGCGGAATTTTGAAAGCGTTTTTTCGAGATAAACATACAGTGCAAGAACGAACAAAATTTTTAGTATCTTTGTACATATTCTGCAAAAGAAGTTTTCGCTGAGTCGATGATAGGTTTTTAAAAATTTAAGATGCCCTCCATATTCTGAATGGATAGATTCGAGAATTCTAGCTTTAACACAATGTGGAATGCAAACTTGTATTCTAGTGGTGTTGGACCTGGGTGATCTGGACGGGCGCTTGGACAAATGACATAACAAACCTTCCCCATTAATAAAATAGTTGCTGACTTGTGGGCTAACGTCATTTTGATCAATTTTTTGTATAATAGGATTTAAAACAGGATCCTCATGCTGCATTTTAATAAGATCTTTAGACTCAGGTAGAGCTATTGTGATGTTATTAATACAACGGAAAAGATGATCTGCGACTGAATTTAAGGAACCCCTGATGTAGTGTATATCGTAATTAAATTCTTCCAGAGCCAATTTCCAAAGCAAAATTTTGGAAGAAGGATTTTTATTAGAAAGAAATCCTGCGAGAGTTTTATGATCAGTAAAAACTTTAAATTTTCTTCCCAACAAGAAAGGTCTAAAAAAATTTAATGCTGTGTATATTGCGAAGAACTCCAAAACTGTTGCGTTATATTTAGACTGCGAAGGATTTAATTTCTTTGAAAAAAAATAAAGGTTCGACTTCAGAGTAAGGATATTTTTGTTCTAAAACTGCTCCGATGCCGCGAGATGAAGCGTCCGTCGTGATTTGTAATTCTGCGTTTGGATCGGGTAGTGCTAAGACCGGTGGTTTTAATATGGCTTTCTTAATATCATCGAATGCCTCCTGCGTCTCAAATTTTCCTTCAAATGGAGTGTCTTTTCTTAAAAGATTCGTTAGTGGAAGTACTCGTTTTTCGAATTTTTTAATATCTCTTCTATAAAAATTACAACACCCTAAGAAAGATTTAATTTGCTTTTGGTCCGTTGGAACTGGAAACTCATTAATTGAAACGGACTTATCTTTATCTATAAGGATACCTTCCGGCGTTACCACAAACCCCAAACATTTACAATTCTTTGTCAAAAATTGACATTTACTCGGATTAAATTTTAAATGAATTCTTTCAAAGCGTTCAAAAATCTTACCCAATAATTCGAAATGTTCATCTATAGTTTTAGTAAATAAAATAATGTCGTCTATATAAACCAAAGCTCCGTTGTGTAATAAATCTCCCAGAACCTCTTGTGCAATGGACTGAAATGCTTTAGGCGAGTTTTTTAAACCGAAACAAAGTCTATTAAATTCGTATTTGTCACCGTCGGGAGTAGAGAATGCCGTCTTATGCCTGTCGGCAAAGTGAAGTGGAATTTGATTAAATGCTGACTTCATGTCTAATGCCGAAAAATAGTTTGAACCCGAAATTTCCTGCAAAATGTCGTCCAATGTTGGAATAACGAAGTCTTGAGTCAAAGTTATTTCGTTCAGTTTCCGAAAATCTAAAACAAGACGCCATTTTTCTTTTTTTTTGACTAACAAGGTCGGAGTATTGTACTGGGAATTAGATTTTGAAATAATCCCTGCCTTCTCTAAATCGGCTATCTGACGTCAAAATTCGTTTCTTAAATTAAATGGAATCTTGTAAATCGGACATTTAATGGGATAGTCATGTTGCAGATTAATTCTATGATGCTCAGTAGCGGCCGCAGATAATTCTACCGTAGAGCGAGCGAAAGCACTTTTGTTCGAAATTAAAAGTTGAAATAATCTATTTTTTATTTTGCTGTCCAAACCTGAAAGGTTAAAATCCTTCCTCGTGAGTGGGCGTAGAATATCTTGAGAAACGGGAAAATCGGAATAAATGTCTTCATAATTATTGACAGTAATTATTTTCATGTTTTTGTTAAGGGTGATTATGCTATCAGAATCGTTTCTAAGTTTTAGAATGCTGTCATTTGTTTGTGGATCGATATTAATTTGCGAAGTAGTTAAGTGGATGTTTTTATTTTTTAACTTTGCTGAACTCTGAATAGTAGCCGAAGACGTAGAATTAGGTAATGTTGAGACGTGGATACGAACATTTGTAACTGAATGATGACCTACACACGTTTTGTGTTTTAAAAATCCATGAATAAAGTTAGTCTGCACGGCACGCGGAGGAAGCGAAAAATTGATAAGCGGAATTGAAAAATTATTAATTAATAAATGGTTTTTACCCATGTCTATAACTGCATTCCATAATTTCAAAAAATCGTATCCCAAAATAGCGCAATAATTGTCATTAATATCTTGCTTCGTTATAAAAAAAATATGTTGAAAATGAAATTCCCCCAATGACAATTGTATTTCATAACAACCGATAATTTCTAGTGTATCTTCGCTGACCGCTTTAATTTGAAATGAAACATTATAATTCTTTAAAATTTTCGTTTTTATTTTAGTGAAAAGTGAATTGGACATTAATGAAACGGACGCACCTGTGTCAATTAAAATTCTGAATCTAGAGTCCTGCACACTAGTGTTGACAATTGGTAGATCGAAAATATTGTCTCTAGTTTTTATAGGAGAAACCCGTGTTTCTACCAATTGTGTAATATCTAAAATCGGCTTTCTCCGCGGAAGTTTAAATTATCATTTCTCGTATTGCGTCTGAAACCAGTGGTATTTTCTCTCCCATGGAAAGTTCTTTGTAAAACGTTTGCCGAATGCCTGGGGGCTGTGTAATTATCGCGAAAAGTCGAGTCGTGGAAATAGACGCGTCGTTGGTCGAAAAAATGAGTGTTTGGGTGACGGAAAACAGAAAATTCGCCTGCGGCGTTTCCCCAGGGTGGTTGGTAATTCGTTTTGCGTTCTTCCGCCCTTCTCTTCCTACATTCCGCTTGCTTATGTCCCTCAAAGCCACAATAAAAACATTTAAAGACAGTCTCCCTTCAGCGAAAAAAAATCCCACCAGTTTTGCGAGCCGTAACTGAACTGGCCTCTTGTAAACGCTCGACCCTTATATTTATTTCTTCTAACTTGTTTGTCAATGCCGAAATGACCGATGTTTCTGTTTGTAAAGGCGACAAACCAGTTCTCTCGTCATTAGCTATTTGATTAAGTTTAACGTTTTGTTCCTCTATCAACGCAGCGTTTATCGATTCCTCAAGATTATTGGGGTCTTGCGCCAAAACAAATCTGCGAATATCGTTTCGCAGACCACTGATAAAACGGGACTGTAAAAGTTGATCATTAGCGTTTCGCGCCGCCGTGTTTTGAGCCGTATTACTTGAGTGAAACATCTGTGTCCCTAGTTTGTTGATGCGTGCTGCGAATTCTTGCACGCTTTCAGATGAAACTTGAATGCATGATGAAAATAGCTGAAGCCGCGTGGACAACGGAACGGTCCTCTTAAATCTCCCAATCTAGCGATATCGTTGAATTCTGTTAAATTACCGTGGGTTGGGTAGGATAAAAAAAATTCTTCAGCTATTCCCGCTAATTTTAGTTTCAGAATAGTGACTTTCTCGGCGTTAGACCACTTGCCTAAATTTGCAACATCATTGATTTTCTCCAGGAACCTACTTATCCCCAACGACTCACTTCCGTCATACTTTCGGATCAAATCAATTAGATTAAATTTTTCAGACGCCGTCTGCGTCAAAAGCGGATCGGATTGTCGCGTACGTGGCATGTTTAAAAATCAAAACAAAATTTCTAACGAGATTAAATTGCAACAGAAACAATTAAATTCAAACTAGAACAACTGGATTCAAGCACTCGTGCAGGGTAAGAGAAAATTCATAATGTCGGAAAATTAAATAAAACTTTTAACCAATCGACTATCGCGTAAATACATATATGAAAAAAAATCATCATCAATATAAAAGAAAAAGCACCAGTACCTGTCACATCGTGCACCCTCCTTCAGAAGTTGTTGTTTGCACCTCCCCAAGTATCTAAATAATAATAAAAAAATACTACGAAAAAGAATTCACAACTGGAAAAATTGAGTAATAGATACAATCAAAACACAATAGCACACAATAAAATTTTTTTGCATGTTTAACAGATGAACTAAGATTATCAGTCGGTGACCCAGAAAATTAATTTCGCAACACAACATCATGTCTCGGAAAAGAAAAAAAAATCACGGCACTAGATGATGCAAAGAAAAAAAAATCGACGGCTGGTCACGGCACCAAATGATGCAATGCTAAATTAGCTTATTTAATTTCTATAACTTTAACCCAGATTTCCAATTTCATCACATCATGACTATTAATTAAGTTAACTAATTCTAAATAATAAATTAATGAAACTCTCATCTCTCAATAAATTATACACTGATCGTATAGTTTTAAAACATTATTGAATTTATTTCTTAACACATATATTTGTGAATTTACTTCAATACAAAATCAAAATTTAACTTAGCTTGAGAGAGGTACACGGAGTGGGAGAATGGGCATGATGTCTCAAAATCGTGGTCAGAGTCTCTCAAAATCGGGGTGCGTCCCGTTTTTATTCTACGACTCTTCACATAGAAATCCTAGAGCGGACTCTTTGTCTTGTCCACGTAATTATCTCTGATTGGTCCAGAACCAGCGCAGAGATACATCGTTCTAAACCCCGAAGGTTGTCGAACTTTGGAAACCCGTTAGATTTGTTGACCCACAATTTATGGGTCCAGGGATCCCCAGGCACGGGAACCTTTTCGGCACACTCTTGTCGAGGAATTCCACCCCTCAGTGAGGGGAAAAGAAACGAATTCCACAAAACTGACTTCGAAATTTTGAGGTCCTGTTGAATAATCCGCGCATCCCATCAATATATATGTATATGTATATATAAATATATATATATATGTATTTGTATATGTATATATATATATATGTATATATATATATATGTGTATATATATATATATATATATATATATATATATATATATATATATATATATATATATATACATATGAAATACTTCTTTAATATTCTGGAGAGTGGTAGTAAAGTTAACTAGATGTTGTGGAGGATGGATGGCACTGTTACGAACGAAAGTATAGGGCGTTGTTTGTGGTGAGTGAGTACTATATATTAGATACATTTTCTAAGCTGGTTGATGTTGCGTATCTAATGATATTGATGAGGCAGTCTTGTGATTAGTAAATCCAACTTATTGAACATCTTGAAACACCTTGGCATATTAATTACAGTAACATGGACAGCACAGAACATAGACAACAAACACCCAACGCACTGCAGTCGACTGCATGGTTAAGGACAAAGACATAAGAGAGAGCGAGTTCCAGAAATCTCGATGCTTATACCCAACGAGAAAACACATGATTTAGGGATAGATGCAGTTCAAGATACTCTCATTAGGCAGATAACTGGGATATTAATTAAACATGGGTCTTGAACGAGGGGACCATAGATAAATCGAAAGCAATTAAATATTAAATGACTGAGAATAATTACACACACACACATATATACATATACAGTGGCTTTCAAAAGTGGCCTTACACTTGCACTTTTCTTTTAAATGTAATGCTATCAATTAATAAAAAATAATATATATGGGAATTGTAATTTTTAATAGTATCTACTAGTTGTTCTCATTGAAATGACACAATGAATTTTTAAAACATATTATAATTATTAGTTTAAAAAATTATTAATCAAAAAAACTAATAGAATATTACGCCACATAAAAGTTTTCTTACTCTTAAAAAACTTCTCAACATAGCTTTAAATATTGAATTTTTTTGTTAATCTAGTACTTAGTATATATTTTAGAATCCACAAAAACTGCCATACGTCTTGTTATAGATTTCATCATTCTCTTTGTAATTTCTGCATCGATGTTCCTAATTCTTTTGTTATTTCGTTTTTATCTTACATATTGTTTTTATATGCCATGTTTTCCTATTTTAAATTCAAATTGTCAACAACTATGTTCTACTGGGCTTAAATCAGCAGATTATAAGATGTTTTAGAGTTTAGAGACAGTTATAGAGACACCAGCGTCGTGCGTTGTAAGCAATGCGCTTGGGCTCATTATCTGGTTAAAAAGTGAAATCGGTTCTTATACCCAAATTTCCGGCAAGTAATTTAAAGTTTTAACTTACAATATTTAATTAAAGCTCATTATTTTAAATGCCATTAAAAATTCCAAATTACTTAATCCTGAAGCCGATGTACATCCCCACACAAGGACAGTTTTACCTCTACGCTGCAAAAACTAAACTTAACAATAACTTAATTATTGGGATTAAGTTTCAAAAACAACAGAAATTGACAGAAAATTAGTTGATTTGGTAACAAAGTCAACACTTTTGTTTCCAACAAGCTTTTAATAGTTTGAAGGAGAAAAATGAGGAATCCTTAAGAATCTACTTGGAAGTGAAGTATGGAAGTGGAAGTGTTCTTCTGTGGGGTTGTTAACAAGCTTCAGGTTTAGGTAATATGATATTTTATGGTATTGTGAATCATGAGCTTTATTTAAATATCTTAAAGAAAATTTGAAATTATCCGCTCAAATTTTGAATATTAGAGGCGACTTCATTTTTAACAAGATAGGTACCCCATGTGCATTGCTTTCAACGTACGCCTCTGTCTCTATAATTGTTCCCAAATTCTGAAAACACCTCCTAAATCATATGATTCAAGCCCAATAGAGCATATTTGATGTGAATTTGAATTTTAAAAAGAAAAATATGACATGTAAAAACAAAACTTGAAATAAAAACTTTGATCACTAAATAATGAAAGAATATCGATGTAGAAATTACTAAAAACTGATGAAATCTATACCAAGACGTGTACCAGTTATCGACGCTGAAAGATATCCTACTAAGTTCTAAATTACAAAAAAACACAATATTGAAAGCTCAAATTCAAACTCAGTGGTGCAACAGTCCATGAGCGCCAGGGCCTACTGTGCTTATTCCAGTATACGTGACTAGGTGCATGAGCATATGTTCCGATCAGGTAATCAGTCTGATGCTAGACCCCATTTTTTAAGTCCACAGGCAAGCTTGGTACTCATTTACCGACTCACTGCACTAGGCATGAAAGGCTGGGTTGACCTTACCCATCCTTGGAATAGAACCCGAACCTGTGGTGTGGAAGAGCGAAACGCTACACCACGACCACTTTGCCTTAATTTTGAAAGCTACATGGGATTTTTAGGTGCTCGAAGACTTTTGTAGCGTAATCTTCAGTAGTGTTCTTGATTATTTATTTTTCAAAATAATAGTTATATTATGTTTTAAAAATCGATTGTGTTATTCGAATGAAAACAAGTTGCAGATGTTACAGAAAAAAAATCGCAATTCCGATATACTAATTTTTATTAGTCGAAAACATAAGTACAGTTTTCTATAAGTTTTATAGAAAACTGCACGATTACGAACACTTTTGGCATCCATTGTATCAATACTAAAGATGCAACTACTAACGTTCGTGAATATAAGATCCACAAATGTTATGTCTGTTAGGTTAGTCTCCCATTCAGCAATAGAAATAAAATTTTTGAGATTGTTATATAAATTTAATGCAGATAACTTTTGTTAAACATCCGTTTTTAGTAAGTTTTCTCTCAATTGACTATAAACGAGCTCTGTAGAAGAGAAGACACACTGCGGCCCGATCACATCTTATACTGGGATGTTTGTTTCTTTTGGTAAAGTCGATTCTAACTTTCAGTGTCCATCATCTTTACTTTAGGTACATTTTGTATGTAATGAAGAAAACAAAAGTAGACGCTAGTCGCATTATAAATGAATTCTCCAACTACAATATCTTCAAAATTTCAATTATTACAAAAAAAGGAAATCAGTAAATCGTTCATCTTATTGCGAATATTATACAAAATTTGACGGTCTACGTGACTGCTAAAGGACAAATTATCTTAGCTTAAATGTCTACAATTGTTCTATTCCTGACATTAAATCAGTGTTTCTCAACTCAGTAGAAAATTAGTCTACTCTATGTTGCTCTCCATCATATCCATCACATGTGGCATTATCGGGTACGTTTGCGTGAGTGTGGGCAAAGTACCTTGCGTCTGTGCAAAACACGTAAAAATGCTTTTCCTCGTTCAATTCCAGTCAGTTTCTCTCAGTCGACACGATACTTCTACAGCTACCGAATCTAGATTGAAAGTACATTTTTTTTATTTGCACGTTAATTGTAATTCACGGTTATTAAGTATTTACGGCTGTAGAGTAAAACAAAATCATACATACATTTTTAATTCGTAAGCAAACATTCGACGATAATAAAGGATCAACAAGTACGCAGACGAGCATGGTTCCGAAAATTAAATCAAGGAAATATTCTCAAAAATACTTAATGTTTGGATTTACCACTACCGAAGTAAATGATGGCGAAAAAAGTCCCAGCTCGTTATAAGTTAAAACTTACAAATCTGAAGAACAACATGTGAAAGTTGTTTTTAAAACCATGTAAAATCATTTAGCCAAGTTGGCAAAGAATTTTAAAAAGTATTTTCTTGATGAGGACAACTTGGTAGCAAGTTACAAGTGGATTAGAAATATATTTCAAGATACTCCAAAATGGTTCCAACTTCCGAAGAAGAAATCTTCATAGATTTCACATCCAGTGAAAAATTAAAAGGAAATTTTGTAATAAATCGCTCATTGAATTTTGGGTAGAGGTGCATGATGAATTTTCTGCACTGAAAACAAAGCACTCCGTGTACTACTACCATTTTCACATCCTAACTGGTGCCATTGGTTGAGTTCGAATAACAGCCAGAGATGGAGATGGTACATATGTTTTTATATATTACAGAAATTAAATATTTACAATTAAAATTTACACTTAAAAGTAGCATTGCAGGTAATTGAAAATTACACATTTGAAGGTGCTGAGGATTGATAC
Source organism: Trichonephila clavipes (assembly GCA_019973935.1). Taxonomy (NCBI): domain Eukaryota; kingdom Metazoa; phylum Arthropoda; class Arachnida; order Araneae; family Nephilidae; genus Trichonephila; species Trichonephila clavipes. The sequence goes on along the minus strand of BMAU01017972.1, from coordinate 578,771 downwards.
TGAAAAAGAACTTCTGTATGTGCGTTGCGCTTCCTGTTTACAGAATGTCCCGGTACGGGGTACAAAAGATTCAGTTGGGGTAGGAAGGCGGGAAAGTATGGCGCACTCAGTTACAGTTAAGTGAGGAGTGTAGGAAACACTACCTTTGTTAAACCGGATTTTCTGCGGTGGCTGCTTTGAAGACAAAATATAGATCTCAGCTAAATATAGAAAAATAATCCAGAGTGTCAATTTCTGATATTAAACCTTCTTTTGAAAAACTTTGCTCTACAAAACAAGCCTATGGAAGTCACTAGTAATTATTAAACTTGTTCTTAATTTAGTATTAAGAAATTATTTATAAAATACTTTCTTCAATACTGATACATTAAACGTATATTGGCTGAAATCACCGCTCTCTTCACACGAGTTCATTTTTTTAAAAAAATAAAACATTATTCTTGATATAATGGCTGAACTGTAAGGAGAGTAAAACTGCGTGCACAACATTGTATTCAAAAATGTAAAATGATTTTTTTTAGATAAATGCTATAATTGTAAATAAGTGTTTAAAAGAACTATAATTTTAAACCTCTCCAAATTAGCATTTAGAATTAATGTTAAATAATGAAAAAGAATATAAAATTCATATGAAGAATAATTGTGTTACTTTTTAATATTGAAAGCGAGAAGACTTCAAAATGTTTTAACCAGGGAGCAGGCGCGCACTCGATACTAACGCTAATGGCAGTGTGTTCAGACTAAGTCACCCCAATCATTTGTTTATAATTATTTTTACTGTACACGATACAAATCAGAACTCTAGTAAATAATTTAATTAAAAGAAAGTATACTTACCGGCTTTCAAGGACTAGTCAATTTTTCTTTGATGATTTGAGAAAAAATCTAATAGAACACTGAACTAAAATGATTCAAAAGTGCAAGACCTTAATAAAGGACGCAAATCAGAGACATTTTTCACTAATATTACAGAAATGTTTTTAATGGAAAAGCTGTCATATTTTGTTCAACTTATTGCAGTTTTAAATAAGCTTTCATGATCAAATGAGTAAATACTAACGTCGCACCGTTGAGGTACACGAGGACTTATGGAGACGGATCTCGTAATTTTGAACCATGGTCAAGTGACGAAGACGATACTTGAGCTGGTCTCTTTTAACTACCACACCACTCCAACAAGAGGGCGTTTGAGCTCTCGACAGATTCAACTTGCATATCTACCCTACACGGCGGATCTTTTGTGGTACTGGGCTCGAACTCGTGACACCTTTGGTGATCAACAAATAGCAAGTTGAACTTTTTCTTTCTTGTGTCTTTTTGGGAAGGTGTTTTGAACCTTGTGATACACTTATGGATTCATATTTTAGTTGAAGGCGTTCTTTAGGAAGCTTTTGAAACTTTTCGTTTCATTTCATGTTCATCGCGTTTCTCAATCATGAATAATATGCATTTTTTCAGCAGGCTCTTCTTTTGCTTGATCAGTTTCCACTTCCTTCAAAAGAGGTCACAGATGCCCCGCGCCCCCGCTCCCGGGTTAAAAGTGTATTCAGAAAAAATTACGGATGATGTAAAAAGGATTATGACTTTTTTCACTATACTTTATATGTTTGAAAATACTCATTAAAATAAATATTGGCCAAATAATCCTTCAAATCAATCAATTATTTTCCAAATATCGTAAAACTCTTTATTAATTACCATTTTCGCTAAGCAAAAAACAAACATATATAAGATGGGACGTAACTAATGTAGAACTAACCATAAAGTAAGTTTGAAGGTTAATCAAAAGATCAGTAAATGTATTATGCGGCATGGCTGAACAGTGAATCATGTCTTCCTTTTCTTTCTACAACTAATGTAAAGTATTTCAATAATAAGTGCAGTGATAAATTGTTTATCTTGTTAGAATTTTTCTCAGGGTCTTTGTTTCGTTTTTTCTTTTAACGAGTAATATTTTATGCTCAAAAAGAAAACGCAATAAAAAATCTCTCATTGAGAAAATACAGCAAATAAAACAAAATGTTTTTTTTTTCTTTAATTTGGTTTTGGGATCAAAGATAGCTATTTGATGACGGAAAAATGCCAGATGATAAACATAAATTATATCAGTGTTGTGTATTCTTGTATTATGGAAGAAAGTAATTTGTTTTACTTCTCTACGGTTATTTTTTTTTAAATCTTTAAATTTTCGATATACTAGCGCCCCCTTGTAGGGTTATTGAGTCCCCTCCACATACATTTTGAGAAACACTGCATTAAATCTTCGTTTTCAATCCTTTCAAAATAAGAAATGTATTATAGGAACTAATCCAATGGAAATATTTTTTTTACTCAAGAAATAATTATTTTAACAATATTCGACGCATATATTGACAATTAAATCAATTCAGAATAGATCATTTTTTTGCCCAGATCAAACTTTTTTTCAATCATTAGGCATTTCGATATTCAATTGTTTTTGATTATTCTTCAATCGTGGAAAGGAAACGTAGGATTTCAGACGCTACATCTACTAAATCTTCGTTTTCAATCCTTTCAAATTAAGAAATGTATTCAAGGAACTAATCCAATGGAAATATTTTTTTTTACTCAAGAAATAATTATTTTAACAATATTCGACGCATATATTGACAATTAAATCAATTCAGAATAGATCATTTTTTTTTTTGCCCAGATCAAACTTTTTTTCAATCATTAGGCATTTCGATATTCAATTGTTTTTGATTATTCTTCAATCGTGGAAAGGAAACGTAGGATTTCAGACGCTACACGTACCAACATTTTACTGACGAACCAACGGTGACACGAAAAGTACAATGCATACGTAAATAAACAAAAACATACACATCTCATACAGTCACACAAAAGCATTCTTTGTTAGCTTGTGGGAGATATATACAGTTATGGGGTCAACTAGAAGCTATTAAAATCATATAATTTTCTGTGAAGGCTTTTCTCATTAGATAGAATTAAGAGGACTTGGTACCCTAAAAAGCACAAACCTATCGTTTTTTTTATTTTCATTTAATCTTATTCTTTGCATTATTAACTTTCGATTGATATATCACTTGTGCATGTCGGAAAGTTAGAAGTTGAGCAAAACTTCATTTGAAAACAAATTAGGCAATTCAGCCACACCCCCTTTTTTAAAAAAAAAGCTAAAAAATGCTTTATGATAAAAAAAATCTATTTTAGAAATAGAAATAATAACTATAAAAAAGTATGTGTAGCATTAAAAGCAGAATATTTCCGAGGCAATACAATAATGTAATTTTTCTTCCTTGTGAAATGTGTGCATGAAAATTTTTTAAATTAAGGTATTTATATTAATAATTTTATAATTTCAGTTCTTCTTCCTGATATATTTTTCATACAAATATAATACTTTAATATTATAAGAAGAAAAACAGCTAAAATTTCTGTCGTGACAGAAAAAAATTTTTTTTAACATTTTTTTTGAATTTTCATGGGCAATTAGTACTCTCTAAAAGTTGTTCATTTATAAAAATGTGTGGGTTGAAAAAATATGAAAATGCAATTATTTTAAAGAAAAACGTATAACTAATATCTTAAAGTGGTATTTTAAGTTTAATTAAGCTTATAATAATTATTTTTTCAGAATTATAAACTTTAAACCTCTTTTTCTCAGTTTGTGTTTTTCGAAACCTTAGTGCATTCAAAATGCTACTCCTTCGACAATTATTTACCAATCACTTCCATTTTTTCTTGCGTGTTGAAAATAACGCATGTAATAAAGTTAGGGATCCGTTTTGCTATAAACTGAATACTTTTTTAAAAAAATAAAATGTAAGACATGTTGGCTTTTTCGTTGATTTTTAGCCTGTATATCAACATTTTATTTTTTTCTCGAAAACGAATGAAGCTATTGTAAAATCGATCCCTAAAGTTGTTTAGATCATCCATAAGAGTATTATAAAAAATTTCAGGTCAAAAAATTAATTTTTACAAAAGGAGTAGAATTTTAAAATTTTCCCAATTTTCTTCAAAAAATTAAAATTTTTAAAATTGTATGAATAATTAAGGAAAATTTTCATCTGGTAACATTTTCTTGAATAGAAACATTGTATAAAATGCTAAAAGATAATTTTTAAATACGCAAATAAAGAAGTTTGGTCAAAAGGTACCAAGTCCCCTTAAAATTCCTCAAGAGAAGATTTACGTGAATTGTGACAGTACACACATAAATGTATGCACATATATGCTGAGAGAGAGAGACATGCAACTAACTGAGACATTAAGTGAACAAACAATATCCATCATCCTATCCGACAAGTCAGCCCCTAGTGAGTCAGTGTCTTCCCTTGAAGTCTCTCTTACAGTGACCTCTCATTCGCCTTCGTTCTCCAAATTTTCTTATTTATAATCATAAAGTCTGATTCAATCAAATCTGTCCATCTCAGCATTGGTCTTCTACGCTACCGAATCCCAGTGACTTTGAACTGTAGCATATTTTTGATATTATATGGGCTATCCAATTCATTATTTTTTATGTGTTTAACTATATGAGGTTGTTTATAAAATCCATATAATTAACAATTATACATCTTCTTCTCCAGATGTTATTTTCATTTACACTCTAAGAATACTTCGAAGTATTTTTCTCGCAAAGGATACTATTTTATTTTCTTCCATTTCTGCTATTGTCCAAGTCTACGATGCGTACATCAGAACTGGTCCAATAAGAGTTTTGTAAATTAACAATTTTGTGTGTCTTAAAAGAAATATAGATTTTAAAAACCTCATCAAACCATAAAAAGCCTTTTTTGCCATGTTTAATCAATTCTGTATTTCATGAAATATTCTGCTATCAGAGGTAATTAATTAATCCTTGGTAGGCAAAACTATTAAATGTTTCAAATTTATATGAATATATTTCAAGAAAAGGATTTGTGGTTCTGTTTTTTGAGAAAAGCATATAATTAGTCTTTTTGAAACAAAAAAATATTGCATGAGTAAAATATATGATATAGTTATGTGTGTGATTCTGGTTTCCTTTATAACTGTTTTCAAAAGTTCAGAGTCCAGCATAAATCTTTCAGTTGAATAATCAAGGGTTTATTGGATTCACGGCTTTATTAGAGTTGACAATGGACAACATAGGAAGAAAATAAAAAATACAAAAAAATACAGACAAATACAAACAAATTTTGGAACTGAATATTTGTACCCTGTCAAGATAGACCAGATTTATTTGTGAAATATATTGAAAGTATTAGAAATATATCTAAATAGACAGCGGAATTGCCGTACAGTGTTCAAAAGGAAAATACAGGGGATTGGATCAAGAGAGGAACAACAAACCGCCGGATAAAATTTATTATTAAACCAATAAAATTTTACAGGGCTTCCTTTCATCAACTTTTCTTTTCTCGTGAATATTTTTTTTTTATTTTTCAGTGAAACTGTAGTTCATTAATTTGTTTTATACGAAGAAAAAATATATTGAGAAATATATATATCTGTCTTCTTTCCTTTGTGCCATCATAGGAATTTATAAGAATTTTCTAAATCCGTAGAAATATTTATATTAGACACCCAGTGAAGTGTGGTGTCATAGTAATAGAATTTATAGATACGACAAAAACTTCTAAAAGTTATAAGTTGCATTTTTTTTCCTTCCTTGTTTTGGTTACCTCTAGAAGCTATTTTCGTTGTTTTTATGCAAAAATATTTTGTCCGAAATATGAGGACTACTTTTAGAATTTTGAATGCTACTTATTCAGAATTGAATATATACATGACACCCGAATAATACTCAGAAATTGCACTTTCAAAGCAAAATGTAATTTTGCTTTACTAAAAACTATATTTTCGGTTTTTCAGCATTTTCAAAATTTAATTTAATGATGTACACTTGGTTCTTTTTTTATGCGGTTTTTTTTTATGCGATTTTAGAGTTATGCGGTTTTTTTATGGCAAGAAAAAAATTTTTTTATTCATATTTAATTCTTTTGGTGATTCACTTTTTCTGAAAACGAATAAGAATAACAACTACAACTCTACTATTACGCAATCAATACAAAAAATTTTTATTCATATTTAATTCTTTTGGTGATTCACTTTTTCTGAAAACGAATAAGAATAACAACTACAACTCTACTATTACGCAATCAATACAACGAAAGAATTTCTCCTTTATATGCAAATTTATACCTTGAACTTTTTTCTTTTATTGACATGTTTTCTCTTGATTTGTTCTTAAAAACAAAAAAAGACAAAAACAAAAATATCCCGCTAAAATTGCGTGTTTTTATGCTGCATTTTGCATTGCATTTTGTTTTTTATGAAACTACGTAATTAAAAAGCTTGCATATTAGAAAACATTAGAAAACAAAACTTTGTGAAAAAAAGGTTACTACCGAAAACCGGAAGATAAATTTACTCAAGTGAATTGTAAGTTTTTTTTTTTTTGATTTTTTTTAGTGCGTAATTGTACATTAAGTTTTCTCTATAATTTTTTAGTCCTCTTAAAGAAAATGTGTGACAATATTAAAAAACAAAAAAGAAGTGCAATTTCGCTAGAAACCAAAATTAAAATTCTCGATTGCTTGGCGAAAGGAGAAAGATCAACAGCAGTAGGTAAACGTTTTTATTTAGGCGAATCTACTATAAGAGCAATAAAAAAAATGAAGCGGCAATAAGAAAATCAGTCAGATCTGGTACAAATTTGAGTTCTAAAATTTCATCATATTCAAGAGACACTTTAATAGAAAAAACTGAAAAGGCTCTCGTAATTTGGATTGAAGATTTAACTCAAAAAAGAATTCCGTTAGATGGACATTTAATCAAGATGAAAGCCCTTAAATTTTACAAGGAGTTAAAAGAATCAGAGCCATCTACATCTTCACGTGAAAGTAATCCACAATTCTCTGCCAGCACAGGGTGATTAACTGGTTTTATAAAAAGACATTCTTTTCATAATCTAAAAATAAAAGGTGAGGTGGCTTCTGCAGATGAAGAAGCTGCTAGAAAATATCCTGAAAAGTTAGCTAAAATTATTAAAGATGGAGAATATTGCGCTCATCAAGTCTTCAATGCTGATGAAACAGGATTGTTTTGGAAAAAATGCCAACCCGTACTTACATTGCAAAGTCCGAAAAAACTGCCAGTGGTTTTAAAGCTGCTAAAGATCGAGTTACTTTATTGCTGTGCAGCAATGCATCTGGCGATCGAATGTTAAAACCGCTGCTTGTAAATCGATCTTTAAAACCACGTGCATTAAAAGGAAAAGACTTAAATACACTGCCCGTACATTGGATGGCTAACAAGAAGGCCTGGGTAACAACGGCTATTTTCACTGAATGGTTCAATAAATGCTTCGTACCCGAAGTTGAAAATTATATGAATGAGATGGGTCTCGAATTTAAGATCTTATTAATTCTTGACAATGCGCCAGGTCATCCAATCTTAGAACATCCAAATATAAAAGGTAGCTTTTTTTTCCTCCAAACACAATGAGCCTAATTCAACCATTAGATCAGGGAATTATTTCAACATTTAAAAAATATTATGTAAAATTCACTTTCCAATTCATTTTCGATAAACTGGAATCCGAAACAATAACAGTTACTGAAGCTTGGAAACAATTTAATATCTTGAACTGTGTAAATCATGTTGCATTAGCAATTGCCGAAATAAAATCACAAACTTTAAATGCATGTTGGAAAGCTGCTTGGCCTGAATGCGTATCAAAAGGAAACGAATCAAATAGAGCAATAGTAACATCAGAAATTATTTCAATTGCTAAGGAAATAGGTGGGGAAGGTTTTGATGATTTTGGCGAGCATGATATAGAGAATTGCTTGTGGACGAAGCCCTAAATGATGATGATATTTTGGAAAGTATGGTAGATATTACTAAAGATTTGGAAACAGTAGATAGCGAACCGGAAGAAGATGTTACTCCACTGGACGAAAAATTACTTCGGGAAGGCCTTCAACTTTCCGGTAAATTGGCAAATTTTTTTATTCAAAATGATAATGATGTAGAACGCGCCTTAAAATTCCAACGTGATCTGAAATTTTGTATGTCTGGCTACAGAGAACTCTACAAAGAACTAGTGCCATCACAGAGTTTGATTACTGACTACCTTGTCAAAGAAAAAAAAAATCACTGAAGTTCCTGAAGAAGCATTACCATGTAGATCTGATGACGTAATTTTATCTTCAAGTGATGAAAGTGATCTTGCACCAATCCACAAACGGGTTCGCACATTATCAGACAGCGAATAATGATGAAAACATTCTTAATATGATTTTAAATGAAGTTTTGTTTTTTGTTACATATTAAGTTTTGTTTTTGTTTTTAACATACATATGTGCCATTTATTAAAATATGATGGAAAAAATAAATCTTATTATTTATAAATCTTTTTTTTTATGCGATTTCTGGTGCATTTTAAAACATTATTTGGGTTTTATGTGATTTTTGAATAAATGGAACGTATCCATCATTTTGCATATAAATGTATGTCTTTTTTGTGCGATTTTTTTTTTATGCGGATTTCCCTGGAACGCATCTACCGCATAAAAAAGAACCAAGTGTATTTATAAACGTGCCGGCATTAAAAATACGAACTGTATTTTCTGTGCTACTGGCGTTTTTATTTAAGACAGCGCTTCTCAAACTGTGGGACCCCCCCCCAGGGAGACGTGATAACTTTAGGAGGGAAGGGGAGGGGCACGAGCATACTGAAAAGTCGAAAACAATTTATTTTTTTTAAATTTATTAAAAGTAAATAAACACAAAATGCATTCTGGCATAATAAAAATTTAAAAAAAAAAACACTTTTAAGCTGATATATTACAAAAATAAATGTATCACTATTGCACAATGTATTTTATAATTAAACAATATTAGATAAAAAAACAAGTTTAATAATTACCAGTGACCCCACGGGCTTGTTATTTATATACTTAAAACTATATGCAAAAATTCACACTTATCTAGATAGTTTGTACGACTCATAATTAATCCCTTAATTGCAGATTAAAAATTATGTTCCCCAATGCCACTGCGTAGCACGTGGTCAACCGTATGTAGTGTATTGGAGGGAGGAAGGGGTAGAAAAAGAATAAATAAGAGCAAATCCTCTGAAATAAAGCCTTTGGAATAATTTTATGGATAGCAGTACACAGAAAAGACCCTATTTTGGAAAGACGCATATATACGCCCAGGGCAATTTTCGGAGCGATATGCGCCAGCCAGTGCGTAAATTGCCCTATCTATACGCCAGCGATACTTCAGAAGTAAAATTCGTATCATAGCTTTAGCATCAGAGTATCGTATTATCGAATTTAATACATTGTTATTGTATGGATGGGTGTGCGATCAAAATTATGATTGAATATTGTGTCGCAATCATTGAAAGTTTGAGAAGCACTGATTTAAAAGTTTTAATTGCAAATATTTGAGAAGCCGATATTGTTTTAGTAATTAAAATTTTCACGAAACTGTAACAGGAAAATTCCTTTTTTTTTTGTGTGATTTGACATTTGAGCCATATAAGCCATAAAAAAAATTTTTTTTTACAACAATATTATTTTTTTTTCATTTCGAAACTCTTAAATCGACTCATACAATTCTGTTGCAAATTAGTTCATCCAAAAAAACAGAATTCATAACTTTCAAAGATGGTTTATAGTACCGGATGGCTATAATTATAGTTACACTATTCAGAGATCTGTAGAATCTGTTCTGCGTGTCGGATTTTGATGAAACTTGAAATATATGCTGTATTGACCGTGGGGGAAAGATTTCTGCAATAAAAATTAGTACAAATTTCGACCACCAGGAGGTTTTTATCGAATGTTACTTATTCAAATCCGTAAAACCTCTATATACACTTGCAGGCATAGCCAGAGAATCATTCAGCGCGCTTTCGTCATCGTTAATCATTCCTGCCTTACAGGAATGACAATGTTTGCAAACCACTATATTTATGCAAGATGGAGCAACTCCTTTTTTTGGGCACCAAGTTCAAGCACTGCTTAGTGCTAACTTTGACAATAATTGTAATTATTCAGATATTTAACAGATGCATGGCCTTCTCGCTCACCCAATTTATATCTCTGTGATTTCTGATTGTGGGGATTTCTAAGAGACCGTGTTTGTAGAGGAGGAATTAGGACTTTTCCTGATTTGAAAGCTAGCTTTTTACGCCGCGTGGCTCAAATCCTTCAAGAGTCGTTTCACGCTACTATTGAAAACACTATAATGCGCTTTCAGCACGATATTAATGTCAAAGGAGCACATATTGAGCATATTCTGTAACTGAATAAATTTTGATAATTCTAACACATCATTTGGGCACCACATTTCCTCCTGGTGGTCAAAATTTGAACTCATTTTTTTATTTCAGAAACTGTTTTCAAATGGTTCATATAGCATATATTTCAAGTTTCATCAAACTCCGATTAGTAGAACGGCTTCTATAGGCTTCTGAACAATGTAACTTTAATTTATAACCACCTGGTTCATCTAACGCATGTTAATCTCATTGTGAACAACACAGTACTCTCTTCTGGATTCTGTTAGCCTTAAACCATGTAGTTCTTAGCCTTTTTCTAGGTAAGGTTTAGCATATAGTTTGTTTGCTTTTCAAGTTTGTTAATTCATTTAATTGTGCAATTAGTGTGTGTAAATAAATTAATTTAAACATCTATTAAAGAAGTTATTGAATAAGAGTTTACATAATTAAAAATAAAACATATTTTTCCAGTTTTAGTAATTGTCCATTAAGAGTTTCTTACTTGTATAATGATTCAAAAGCATTTAAATAAATTATTAGTACATTTCAAAGGAGAAAGGTTAATAAAGTATTAAGTAAACATTTTAATACAGCTTTGAATTTTATGATAAAATAAACAAATCCAGTCATTTGTCGAATCTCGTGTTATTTGAGTGAGTTTAAATTGTAAAATAGTCAAACCTTTTAAAAACATACATTCTTGAAGCTATTGAGCTAATTATATCGAAATATTCTTCCACAAAAAAATACCAGCATAAACGAATTAATCATAAAATTGAAAGAAAATACAATGGAGTTATTAAGTGTCATCTGCTAATTCCTAAAACAAACAATCTTTAAAAGAACACATTTCCATGAAATGTTTAAATGCTTTGCAAAAAGAAATTAACTGAATGAATAATGAGTAAATGTCAGAGGCTCAACTTTAAGGCAATGAATTCATGAGACAAAAAATTAAAAATTCTGTAAATTTTTCAAAATATTATAATTAAAAAAAGTTTCATCATTTTGAAGTCCTTAAATATATATTTATTGAGTTAGCACTCAGAAATTAATCGAATCATTTCTAAAAATAAATTTCAAAAACATTTAACTAATTAATATGGCATCTCTCGCTGTCACAGTTTCGAGTTTGTATTTTTCGTTTAAAATTTTTTTAACTCAAAGTAATTTTTAAACTGAAAGCGGTATTATGAAATGTTTTTAATTTTAAAACAGAATATTTTATTTTAAATTTAAACCAGAAAAAATTTAATAATATTACAATAATGATCTGACAGTACTTTAGTGGTATCATAATTATAAGTATTATTGATGTGTAACATCTTTCCTCTCGGTTTCCGAATTTCGTTGGATTGATTTCGCCAAAAGGGACGGAAGTGGGTAACAGGAAGTGACGTAAGCGCGAGCTATTTGATTTGACCAATGAGCGCCCGTGATGGTGTATTTTCACTACTCTCGCACCGGGTCCAACTCTAATAGGTAGTTATTTTTTATATTGTTAGATCACATATTAATCAACGTGAAGCTTCTCAAAGCATCATCCTTCGTAAAATCTTAAATTCTCGATGGTTCAGGAGCAACACTGACCTCAGTACCGCAAGTAAAATGATGTCAATTAGACAGTTTATTAAAAAGATTGCAACAAACTTCTTTCATAATATTGTTAATATGTAAACGGTTTAGTCACAAATAATACATGAGGTAAGCAAAATAAATATTTAGATTTAGTTCATCCTTTTTAAGAAGAAAACACTTTTAGATCGTTAGAACTTTTTATTCTCGTTCTTACATCGCGCTACAATATGTAAACAACCTTTTGTTGCCAGAGCATGAAAACTAAATTTATAAAAATAAAGATATTATATAAATATAGAGATGCAACATTACTCATTCCCCAGTAACATAGTTACGATACAATATGCAATATATAGAAATAAAAGTAAAAATACAACAAATGAGTCATAAAATAATATATCACTAATCTCTGTAACGCGCTGGAAACGTTACATGTCTACTAGAGCGTGTAGTTGTTTTTTGGACATCTTTTTTCAGCAAATCCGATGGTCGTTTTTCAATTTTTTTTAGCACAATCAGTTTTTTTTCCGGGAAAATTGGTGCATGTTCTAATTGTTTAAAATGATCAGGAATATCACCATCAGTTTTCAACAAATATGCAGGTTTCAATCTGTCTACAGATATATTGATGTCCTTGCCTTTAATTTTCACAGTAAAATAATTATGGCATCTTTTTGCCACTGGGAAGGGTCCATCGTATGGAGGTTTGAGTGCTTTTTTCACTCTGTCAACACGTATTAACACATGTGTACTGTTATGCAAGTCTTTATGGACAAAGTGTTTTTAAGAAGGTTGTAGGAGAGTTTTTTTAGTGGTTGTAACTGATCCCTTTGTTTCTGTAATTCTTCCGCAAACGTATCTAGATCCGAGACATCTTTCGGTTTCTCGAAAAATTCTTCTGGTAATCGGATAATTTGACCGTAAACCATTTGTGCGATGGTGTAATTTGTGTCACTACGTAGAGCCGATCGTAATCGTAACAATACCGTTGGTACGGTCTGTGTCCATTTAACTGAGTTATGCGCTCTGATGGCTGCTTTCAAAGTGCGATGGATTCTTTCAATTTTTCCATTGCATTGTGGATGATAGGATGTTGTTGTGGATAATTTAAATCCACAAATAACACCAATGTTTTTAAAGAGCTCAGATCGAAATTGAATACCTTGATCAGTTATCACACGGTATGGCATTCCAAAGCGTGAAATCCAGTGATTATAAAATTCTCGAGCAACCGTTTCTGTCGTGATATTTGATAAAGGAATAACCTCTATCCAACATGTGAAGCGGTCAATGCAAGTAAGGCAATTTATTTTTCCTTCTGATGCAGGAAATGGACCTATGATTTCAACATGAATGACACTGAATCGACCATCTACTTCTTGGAAGGTGCCCATTTGTGAATGTGTATATCTATTAATTTTGTGCTTTTGACACTGGATACAAGATTTTCCCATTGATTGACATTTTTTCGAATGTTTAGCTAAATAAATCTAGAAGCTATTTGTTTAACAGTAGATTTCACACCAGGGTGAGCCGAGTTGTGAATTTTTTGAAACATGTGCATTCGAAGAGGCTGAGATATAAATGGACGAATGTGTGTTTGCAGATGAAGTATCACACCAAAGTAATTTACCAGCGTCGAGGGGATATTGTTTAAAATTTGAGGATTGTTTCAAGCGCAGTTTATTAAGTTCTTCATTATCAACTTGTGCATCAGCAATTTTGTCATAATCTATTTCAGATATAGATTCAATCCTAAATAATGAATCTGCAACTATATTTTCTCCTCCACTAATGTGGCAAATATTTGTTGAAAATTGTGATATATATTATAAATGACGTAACTGTCTAGGTGCAACTTTTTCATTCTTTTGATGAAAGACATATGTAATTGGCTTGGGATCAGTATAAATAACAAAATTTCGTCCTTCAAGAAGATGTTTAAACTGCTTGACGGAATAATATATTCCTAATAATTCCCTATCATAGGTACTGTCATTTTTCTGCTCTTCAATTAATTGTTTAGAAAAAATGAAATCGGTTTCCAACTTCCAGCTTCAAACTGCTGTAATACCGATCCGATCGCAAAATTGGAAACATCAGTAAATAAAGCCAAATGTAAATTAGGGTCAGGAAAGCTTAATAAAGTAGCATGTGCAAGATCTTGTTTACATTTTTCAAAATTTTCTTTAGCTTCCTCTGTCCAAAAAGTTTTTGTTTTGTCATTATTTTTCGAACCTTTTAAATACTTGTGAAGAATAGCTTGATGTTTAGCAGCATTCTTTAAATATCTTCTATAAAAATTAAGGAGTCCAAGAAAGGTTCTCAAATCACGAATTGTTTCGGGTAATTTGTATGGTAAAATTGCATCTACTTTTTCTGGAAGTGGCTTAGATCCTTCGGGTGTTATCAAGTATCCCAGAAATTCTAGATGAGTTACTCTCAAAGTTGATTTTGAGATATTCACACTCGAAAACCATGTTTTTGTAAGCGATCAAATACAAGTTTCAAATGAGTTTTATGATGTTCTTCATTTTCAGAGGCTACTAGAATGTTGTGCAGGTATGGAAAAACAAATTCTAGTCCAAATAATATTTCATTGATAAAGCGCTGAAAAGTAGAGGGTGCATTTCTTAACCCAAAACTAATAATTTTAAACTCAATTAAGCCAAATGGTGTTAATATGGCTGTCTTTTCCTTATCTTCCGCAGAAATTGGAATTTGAAAATATGCTTTGAATAGGTCAATCTTATAAAATATTAAATTCCCTTTTAAAATATGATGAATATCTTCAATACGTGGAATTGGGTAACGGTCAGGAATGGTTCGGGCATTTAAATGTCTATAATCACCGCATGGTCTAACACTTCCATCTTTTTTATTCACAAGATGTAGTGGGCTTGCCCATGGAGATTTAGAAGGTCGAATGATATCGTTATCTAACATAAATTTAAATTCTTGCTTGGCTATTTCTAATTTTTTAGAATCCAATTGACGAGTTTTTGAGTAAACCGGTGGGCCTTTAGTAGCAATATAGTGTTTAACATCATGTTTGGTATTAGTAAGTAACAAATTTGGTTTCATTAAATCTGAATATTTTAGTAATATATTAGAAAATTTTGATGTTTTATCCATTATGTTAATTTTATTTTCTTGCAAAATAGAAGAAATTTCCCATTTAACATGAAGGTTAGTTATTCCATCTATTAACTGTTTATTTCGGATGTCAATTAACAAGTTAAACTTATTTAAAAAATCAGCACCAATTATTCCTTTATCTACTTTAGCAATAATCAAAGGAAACTGGAACTCAGGACGCAGCCCTAGATTTAAAGTTAAAACTTTATCTCCAAAAGTTGGTATTTCTGAGCCGTTAGCTGCATAAAGCTTAAAATAATCACAAATTTTATTTCTAAATGCGGCAGGAATTATTGATAAATCAGTGCCACTATCAACAAGAAAGCGTAAACTGGTGTTTTTGTCAATTACACATAAACGGTAATTACGGTAATCTTTATATTCTGTAGCAGGAGAGCTTGCCGCTAAATCTACTGCCCTTCTAAGTTTTCTGATGCCTTTTTCCAGGAAAATGGACTTTTACATTTATCTGGATAACACATATTACCAAACATGAAGTGGAAATAACAGTATTTTCCATTTGGGTTGAAATGCTTACGAGATCGACTTCGACTTTTATTTCGAGTTTGATTGGAATTTTAAAATTCGCTTCTTGAATTTCTCCTCTGTTGATGGATAATTCTGAAATCCGTTTCTTCAAAAGGCTGACTTTATTCAGGATATTTTTCATAGCAGAATAAATTTCTGGTGATGAATTTATTTCAAAAATTTTATCTACCATAACTGAAAAATTTTCTAAATTTTTCGAACTAATAACTAAAATAATTTTGATGGAGTCTGGTAATTTATCTAGCCATAATGTTCTTAAAACTTTTTCGGAGATAATAACTCAAAGCCAACTATTTCATTTCTCTCAAAAGTTGACTGGGTTTCATGTCACCTAATGAGATTCCAGTAAGCAATTTATTGATAAAGGGTATTTTTTTAGAGGTATAGAACTTTAAATTGCAATAAAACAACGTTGCATTATTCGATTGACATGATTTTTTTTATTAGAAAGATAATCTTGTGGCATTATATTTTAAATAGGATTTCTGGCAAATGACTGCCACGGCTGGCACGGATGTAATCCAATCTTGACGTCCAATTTTCGATGACTTTTTCCAACATTTGTGGCCGTATATCGGCAATTACACGGCGCGATCACCATTGACTGTAACGTTGTGGCCTTCATCGTTTTTGAAGAAGTACGGACCAATGATTCCACCAGCCCATAAAGCGCACCAAACAGTCAGTTTTTCTGGAAGTAACGGTGTTTCGACATACACTTGTGGATTAGCTTCACTGCAAATGCGGCAGTTTTGTTTGTTGACGTAGCCATTCAACCAGAAGTGCGCTTCATCGCTAAACAAAATTCGCTTATGAAAATCGGTAACAACGACAATCTCGTTTTGGGCCCATTCGACGAATCTACGCCTTGCTTGATGATCGTTTTGATGAATTGCCAAAACACAAACTGAGAATAAATCACTTGACAGCTGTTAAATCGGTCGCCATCTTGGAAAGTAATGCCAACCTTAACTTCTATATCTGGAAAAAAAACTCTTTACATTATTCTTCACTATCTTTCAAACTACTTAAAAGTCTAACTTTAGCACAAGAATATTTATTTTTTTCATCACTCTGAATGATATCCCATATATTTTCTATGAATTTTGTATCTAACTGTGCAACAAGGTAATTAAACTTAGTTTCTTCTTGTTTAATATTAGCACTGGAAAACTGAGCTTCAGCTCGAAAAAACCATATTTTGGGTTTTTCTTCCCAAAAAGGAGGTATTTTATCGCTTACCTTATATGCTTCGAATGTTTCCTGATTCTCTCGACTTTGCCACATTCATTTCATTATTAGCATCCATCATTTGAATATGTACGGGTCACCAGTTTGTAGATGGTTTAGTCACAAATAATACATGAGGTAAGCAAAATAATTATTTAGATTTAGTTCATCCTTTTTAAGAAGAAAACTCTTTTTGATCGTTAGAATTTTTTTTCTCGTTCTTACATCGCGCTACAATTTGTCAACAAATTTTGTTGCCAGATCATGAAAACTAAATTTATAAAAACAAAGATATTATATAAATATAGAGATGCAGCAAATTCTAGTTATCTCTCGATCTTGGATATTGAAAAATATATCCTTGATCGTAATTTCAACAGACCTAGAAATATTTTATTAGACCACCTCTTCATGTAATTATTTTTCTCCTTTCAAATTGCACTTCTTCCATCTTAAATGCTTATTTCACCTGTTTTCTCAAAACCATGCATCGGGTTCAATCCCCAGATTCTTCCGCTTCTGAATTTTTACTTTTTGCTCTTTACTTTTCCTTGGAAAATTATTCTGACTGATTTCTTTTTATTTAAATGTTCCTCTACTATTTTTATTCATGATAGTATATTTTAATAGCTTTTAAAAAAGTTGGTTTCTGTTTTATTTTCATTTTCGTGAACCAAGCTGCATTCCCATTGGTCGGTTTAGCCCCACCCACCCAAAATCGAAAGTTAAACTTTATTTTTGGTACTTTGTGCCGACCTTGAAGCTTCTTTTCTCAATTTTATTGCATTTTAATATTTTAAATTTTTATTTTTTCCCAATATCCCCAGTATTTTTATTATATATTTAAAGCACTTAATCTCAACAAAGGGCAGAATTCAATCATTTACAATCACTCAATTGATTGATTGAATATGAACGTCGCACTGTTCAGCTACACGAGGGCTTTTGGCGACGGACCACGTAATTTTGAATCATGGTCAAGTGACGTGGACGACACCTGAGCTGGCACCCCCCTGTCCTAACTACCACACCACACCAACGGGAGGACGTTTCAGCTCTCGACAGATTTAACGTACATTGGTGCCCTACACGGCGGGTCTTTAGTGGTACAGGGTTCGAACCCGTGACAAAGCAAGCCACGGTCCGATACCTATACCACTCGGCTACCGCGGCCACTACAATCACTCAAATACCTACTGATATGAGGTTCTAGCTTGAAAGAGCTGAGTACTCAAGTCATTCTCCCAACGATATATTGTTAAAGGCAACATTTCAAAATATTCGAATTCTTATTTAGGATAAACTTACAATCCTTACGCTCAATTGTCAAAGTCTAAGGACTCGTTTTGTAAGAAATCTTAGGTTTATTTATATGTGTAAACTACATTGATAATTATGTTTACTGTTAAGTGTCTGAAAAAGTTCAACATTTTGAAGAATATATGAGTAAGTAATATGGAATTATTTGAATAAATATTTTACTGCGTATGTTTTTCATACTTTGAGGTTAATTCCTGTCGTTGTCAATAGCAAATAGAACCACTCATATGTTGTGACTCCTCACATGGACATTATTTATCGTCAAACAATTGGACTGGATATGGCTATTCAAGATATTGGGACATATGTGTGGCAGAATGCATATAGTTGATTATATTATCATATTAATGCACAGTGATTTTGCTGGCCGTATACATTTCCCCGAATCAAACGATTCAAGAAGATCAAAATTTACTGCATTTTATACTTTTACCATATACCGAAGATGATTCTGCCCTTTTAAAAATAAACTATCACTCGCTTCCCATGATTTTGAGTGGGTATTTCAACGTTAATTTTAGTTTGCCAGAAATTGAGCCGCTCATAGCTTTTTGACTGATGAAATAAAGTTCGAAATGAATAAAAAAATCGAAATATTTTGACAGCTAACAGTGATACTGTTATTGACGCTGTTTTTCAATGTTTTTAAATACTTTGAAAACACACGTATGTGTCATATTTTACTTATAATAGGTCTATTGAACATAATATTCCCCAAATTGAACAAGAATAAATATTTTTGATAAAAAATTGCATTTTACTCCGAAATAAAATTTTCATTAGATATAATTATTCGATAGAAAATTATTTCCAATTATACTCGATTCAAAACTCAATTCAATCACACTCAAAATCATGGGAAGCGAGTGATAGTTGGTTTTTAAAAGAGCAAAACCATCTTCGGTTTCTAGTAAAAGTACAAAATGCAGGAAATCTTTAATTTTTTGAACCGTTTGATTCGGAGAAATATATATGGCAACCGAAATCCCTGTTTGTCCATTTTCAAGTGTATTGTATCCACTCTTCCCCAAACTGAACAAGAATAAATATTTTTTGATAAAAAAAATTGCCTTACTTCTTGTGTTAAAAAGATAAAATTTTCATTAAAGGTATAATTATTCGATAGAAAATTATTTCCAATTATACTTGATTCATTTTTTCAGGATTTAAGTTACTATTACGTATTTACCGCGATAACATGCCACATGTTACACATCATATGGAAGTACTGTAAGGATCTATTCTTTTTTTTCTGGCATACTATTGTTACTTTAAATGTGTTATTTTAAAAAAGAAGAGTTAAGAAAAGAACAGTGAAAGTAACTCAGCAAAACTAAACGAAATTAATATGAAAAACTAATTGTAGGTTTGAGATAGTTTAAGGGTTTTTTTCGACAATACAAAATATGATAAATTTTATTTATTCTATATATTAGGAAGTAATACTTTCATATATAAGAATAATACAATGGATTTTTGTATTTAATAGCTTCATATTTAATGTAAATTTCAGAAATTTTAAACTATTCAAGAAGTGTGGCCTTATTAGTATTATTAAAATATCTTTAAAATATATAAATAAAAGCTTTTAAACCTTTTTTAAACTTTGCGGTTATTGTCCTCCATAAAAATATAGCAATACTGTTTAGTTTCAAAATTAATAGAAACAGAGATTACTCGTTTTCTATGATGTCATTCTTTGACTTAATTCTTAACGTTATAGTTATAATTGATACTTTGTTTTAATTTCAAATGGAAAAAGAATGATAGTAAAAAATATTTACCTATAAAACGCATTTTTCTACATTAAAAAAATAAAGAGACCAAACCCTTATCGTACCCATTTTATATAATCAGGAAATTGTTCAATCTTTCTCATTGAATTAAAGAAATGCTGTGCATAAAAATATTACTTCCACATGGTTTTTAGGAGAACATACCGCAGTAGTATGTACATTTACAAACAATACACAAAAAACGCTACTTCTGAATTAAAAAAAGGTGGCGGGAGGTCCATTTCATACTCAGACGAGGTTAATCAAATTAAATAAATTATAAAGAACCAAGTCAAAGTTTTAGTTAAACACACACATTTATATTATTCAGGAAAATTGAAGCTTTTGAATAAAAATATTTTTTAAAAAAATAATAATTTATTTATTGCGATGTTGATGACTATACAAGGTATCCGGGTTAAAATTATCCAAAGGTTATAGCTCATTATTACGGAACTAGCCATCAGAATGTAATAAACTGTTCTGCTGTGGATTGACAACCATTCTGAGAGTATTTGGCTCTAGTCCGGTAGACCGCCCGTGCGCGAAATATTCGGCAATCGCGGACGATACACCTGTTACACACTGACTTCATCAGCAAACATATGGACGCCACAGCAAAAGGTGCAGGGCGTGCTTTGATTAAGGTAATTTAAATCAGTCATGCGTGTACAGCGATGTGTTCGAACAAAATGTTGTTCCTCCGACATAAAAAATCCATCTGCCATGAGAAAGTACTTAAAAAGAGACGGGTGCTTTGGTATTTCAAACTGCAAGTAATCTTAAGTTATTGTGAGTGAAGACACTGTTTATCGTAGGCGTGATTAATTTCTTAGGCGTCCTGGTAGGTCTATTAGGCAAGCCAGAATGACCTTCCATTTTGTTCGAACTCGTCACTGTACGCGCGTGACTGATTTAAATTCCGTTAACCAAAGAATGCCCTGCATTTTTTTTGCTGTGAAGTTCACATTCTTTCTAATGATGTCAGTGTGACAGGTTTATCGTCGGTGATTGCCTAACAATGCGCCCACGTGCAGCTGATCGGACTAGACCCAAAAACTTTCAGAGAGTTTTCCAATTCATGGATGAACAGTTTATTACATTAGTTTCAAATAATAAGCCATAACTTTTGTTTTTTTAAGCCCGAACAACATGTCTTTGATGACGGTGACATTGCTCAAAACCGATATTTTCTCTAGAAAATCTGCCAAATTGGCTATGGTTAAGTCAAATAAACTGTTTCATCCGGTAATGAAGTTTTGTGAAGATTAATAACTTAGAAACTTATTTTGTGGCATTGGCAATTTTTTTAGATACAATCTGTTATTCATTTTTTTAATATTTTTTTTCATTTGTTTTCACTAGTTGCTTACGTAATTCTTCGAACTCAGCTAACCATATTTCTTTTGTTCTTGTTGGATTTTTAATAGACGTTTTACTTTTGTGTCTACAATAAAAATGTTATTTTCCCTGATTTAACGAAATTTATGCCCTGAGAAACTAATTTATTATGTAATCGAAGAATTTTCATCATTTTCTTTTGCCGAATAAAAGGCAAATTTTAATTGTATTAGAGCAAATCAGTCACAATCTCCTTTTTTAACGTGTTATTTCGAAACTGTGTAAACAAGGAGTTGATCATACGCACACATATATATACTAGCAATTAACTTTTCTCCTCCCTTCCAGTTCGCTGGGTACTTCATGATGTTTGAATATACACTGTTCGTAAGGTTAATGATTGATATCTAAATCCTAGCATAAAACATTCGATTGTATTAAAGAACATTCTTGTAATCCTGACCTCTAGATATTAAAAAGAAACTAGGTTAAATTTTCTAAAATTGAAGAAGAAAAATATTTTATGTTCTCGTACATTCCTCCTTCAAAGTGCATTCCACAAAAACTCATTTTTAGTGAATCTCTACTCAACAAAAGAAACATGCAGACCAAATGTCGAGTCATAGTCTAATTTTTATTCTACAACATTCCTCAACCCATTGGGAGTCGATTTTTACAAAGTTCTATTCATCATAAAAGGTACATGTCTACGGAATTTCAAGTCTGGGTCTAGTCGATTTTTGAGCAATTCACGTTCTATTCAAATGATTAAAAATTCATATCATTTTATTAAGCGGTTACATTGTTAAAAATCTACCACCTCTGAATTTCAAGTCTGTAGGTCCTAATATTGCGCAGTTAATTCTCCTGTATCTCGGGACGGCTTAGCGTGGCGAAAGATCTGGTGACCTGGCAGGCCATGGTAGGACGTCATATCCTTGTTGTTGGGAGAGTCGCGCAGTATGTGGTCAGCATTATCCTGTTGATAAATGGCACCTGGGCGACTTGAAACAAATCGGCGTTAAAATATCGTACGTATCTGCGGAAAAGTGCAAGGACCACTAAAGATGATCTTGTCCCAAGAAATCTTCCCAGAAATTGCTCCCCATTAGTAGCTGTATTCAACAATATGCCGGAACGCCCATCCTGACTGAAAAAAATTAATTTTGTGTTTATTAGAAACTTTTTATTTGACGGTGACACAAAAAACTATTAGAAGCATGGTAATGAACAAACGTGTAACAACCATCAGACACAACAAAAGACTTGTAACAGTGGCGGCCGATGATTACAATCTACTTCTCTGAGGCCTATTATGCGGCCCCTATCTTTAAACGCCAAACCCTTTCGCTTGTCCTTTTAATCATTTGCCTGAGAATTTGGTGATTGTAGCATAAAATATACAAGTTCTGGATCGTTTTTTCCATGTTACCTCGTTGGTTGAAAATTGGTATGATGTCATTTAGTGACATCATTTCGGAAAAAAGTTTAGACATATTCCAGTTACATTATAGTTATTGGAAAAGATTCGATGTCATTTAGTTTTTCGAAAAAGTTTAGACATATTCCAGTTAATGTTATTGGAATGACTTGAAAAATATTAATGTGTTCAGGTCCAGAAACGAAGAAAAGGACACATGAATCAAGAGTCATTATCATAATTATTACACACACTACATTTCAAATATTCATTCTTTAAGCTAATAACATTTTATGTAGGTACATAATTTGCAATGCTTTTCTTATAATATATAAACGTTTTATATCTGTTTATCAGTAAAATTTAAAAAACGAAATGTAAGTAGCAATTTAATAGCAGGTTTGAAAAGAATTAGTGATTTGATAGAAATAATTTTATGTATTTGAATTTATTGAATACTTTGCATTCCTATTTAAACAAAAAAATTATACTTACAACCGAAAAGTATTTTATACATATACATACATATATGTAAGAAAGAACATTTTTTATGCTACAACAACAATGATAGATGAAATATTTTTATGACTTTAAAAAGTTACAAATTTTTAATTTACTTAAGAAGGCTGCATTTATTTCAAATGTTTATTTAGTAACATTATCATTTTTTTTAAATTGATTTCATGGTGCAAGTATCCTGGCTCAAAAATTCTAGCATTAATAAACACTATATAATACATAAAATACATAATGTCTGAAGGCAACTATAACGTTTTTTTTTTTTTTTCTAAATGCATTATTTTTTGCAGAAAGATTTATGAATTATTTCTTTGAACCTTATTTTGAATGTATTGATTAATTCTTCTTCTTTGTTTTATTATTTTCATCTTGTAATTTATTATAAACATGGTACATGAAGCATAATTTAAGCCATTTAAAGGATATTTTCAAAACATTTTCAAGTATTAAAAATGGAAAATAAAAATCGTTAAGAAATTATACTGTCAAGGAACAAAACTGGTAGCTTTTTAACATGTAAAACAGAAAAACATAAATAAAATGTATTATAACCTAATGAGACATGAAAAGAAAATGTTTTGAAATCATCGTCTATTTTACTGAAAAAATAATATATGTGCATATAATTTCGAGCGAAATATCAGAATAAAAGTTACTTAAATAGGTTTCAATTCAAATGACATGGTAAAAAATTAATATCAAATAATGGTAAAGCAACAGAATTCTACTGAGAAATAATTTAAAAAGGTTTTTTTTTTTTAATCTGATGAGTTTTGATAGTTTGCATGTTTTCATTCTTCCAGTTTTTAGATAAGTCTGTACCTCATAAAAAAGAAATCTACAAAAAATTATTAAATTTAAAATAGTATAAAAAATATTCCATTGAAAAATCCTTTACATTAAAATAATAACTTTTTTAAAAAACTCTTCAATGTGTTGTAAAATTGTAAATATCCATATATATTCAAATAGAGTCATATTATTACAAATTACTTTAAAATATTAAAGTACAAAATAAAATGCTGCGAAAGCAGACAAAAAAATTAAAACTATATTGAAATAAAATAAATGTTTTTAATACATTTTTTCCAATGACAAGAACAATATTAAATTATTTTAATTGCAAATTCTACCTGCGAATTTAATCTGGAAAATATTTCTGTTGCATTTAGCAAATGAAGTTTTGCCCTAATTTGCTTTATTAGAGTATTTCTCTAGAAATTGTTTTTACTTGAACGTGAAAATAGTATTCAAAAAAGGTTCAAAACATGGTTTCAAATATAAATGATGTTTGTCCTATTATTTTTCATTCATTTTGCTGTTTAAAACTAAATATTTGCTAGGATAAACTTATAATTATCATCATTATTATTATTGCACGCAATAAAATATTGACCCTTCACATTATACAGAAGTATGGTATCATATGTTTTTATTGAATAAATTTAAAATAAAAATCCATTTGATGTAGATAAATACACTATAAATAAAAATAGCATGAAAAAAACAGGTGTCTACATAATAAATACCAGGCATAAAATAATTAATACTCATATGTTATCATATAAATCAATATATTTTCTTTTATATTTGATGAAAACTTCAATTTCTAGCTACCATTTTAAATATATTATTTGCTCAATCAGATCTAGTAATTACGTATTTAGTTATATGAAAGTTTTAAAATTTATATATATGTGTGTGTGTGTGTGTGTTAAAAGCAGTGTCTCTGACTGAATTTTTCATCTACAACCAAAGTTCTTTTTGACGAATTTTCTGCTAATCTCATCCTCAACGACTGCTAAACACATACAGAAAGGCGCTAAGAACAAATTGCACCGTATGCTGCAATCAGTGCTTGGCACGAAAAACAGTAATTATGCTTTATAAAGCGGTCTCGAAGTGCTGCAAATAGAAGAAAAGGAAGATCACAAATTGAATGATAAACAACGCGTATTAACTACATTTCATTAAGGGAAACTAAAGCAGCTTTTAAGACCAATTGTGACACAAAAAAGTACAATTCATTCTCTATTGTTATCAATATCTCTAATATTAGCCGAATGCATAAATCAATTTAGCTGCCACATCTAAAAAAATAACTCAGATGATATCCGTTCGACTGATATTTAGCAGCTTTGAATACGGCTGCATAATGAATGGGTATTGCAAAATTTATTGTCAGATATATTCTCGTGAAATACCACATAACACCTAATTTAAACATTTATTTTCCTTAACTCTGTTAAAAAAATTATGTTTCATGTTCAGCACTTTCCAACACATATTTTCAACAAGATTTAAATCTTAATTCTTAATGCATTTGCAATAAATAATGTTACAATTCTGTAGCTTTCTTTTAACTTTTGAATACGGGAAATGGGCATAATGATAAGAAAAACAAGCTTTACAATGGAACTGATGTGTATTGATCATGCGTGTATTTAATATTCTCCTCTGGTGCTATAACGTGACACTGAATTGTTTTAGAGAATCTATTCAAGGTGGATTTTAACTGTAGGGAAGGGTTTCCTTTAGAAAACGTCTTTCGTTATAATTGTATCTCAGACAAATTTGATTATGCCAATATCCTTGCACTTTCGTTTACGTATGAGAAACTGTTCCTATAAAAAAAAACCACTTATATCAACTGAAAACCTAGATATTTCCAACTAGACACAAAGAAATGAGTGCTAAATTATAATTACTTTAAGGCGGACATTTAATCTATTGATTGCCGATCATCGAGATTAATTTGAGGTTAAATATTGAAGTACCTGAAAACATATTTGTTTCCATTGTTCACATATGTTTAGGTATAATATGGCCCGCTATAAGCAAATTAGTTATCGATTTAGCAGGAAGGATGCTTTCTTTATGAAAGCTGTCTCATTAATCGCTTTAAAATCGAACATCTTTGAGCAACAGCTCCCAATCCTTCCACACTTAATTACTTTGCAGATCTGAAATCCGTTGATGTTTTTATTTACATTTTTTTTCAAAATGTCGATGAATAAAACAAAACGTATGCTGCAGATTTATTTCGTCATCTTCGTGTATTATAGTTTCCGACTTAGTTCAGAACCGTGATTTAAAAAAAGCATATAAATGGATAATTTTCATGAAATGCAGTTTTACTTGGATTGGAATACATATGTAAAATTATTTTAAGAATATTGTTAGAATAAAAAATTTTTTAAATACAATATCTTGGCAAAAATTAAACTGAGAAATAAATATTTTCAAAACATTTTATTTTGATGAAAATGCTTCTATAATAATATTTTCCTTACATAAACAAATAATTCTCTAGAGGGCATGAACAAGAATTTTTTTAAAAAATCACATTATTTTCGAAGTTACTACCAACTGAAATAAGTTTCGGTGTTTTTTTCCTTAAAATTTCTGTTGTATTAAAATATAGATAAATCCACTTCTGAGTTATATATTTCAAAAATCCTAGTTTAGGCTCTGTACAGAGGTCTGAGCTAAATACGGGCAAATTATTAGTATTATAGATGCAGTTTCCATAAGAGATGAATGTTTTGAAAAAAATGTAATTTTATGTTCATTTTTTTGCCAAATTATTGCATTTCGATGATTTTTTACTATTAAAATATTCTTAAAAACAATCTCATACGTATATTATAATCTAAGTGACACCAAATAACATAAAATGATCATTTATAGGCTTTTGCAAAATAACAGTTCCGAACGTAGTCGGATACCTTAAAATACAATACAAAAAGCAAGATAATAAAAAGGCATACAATCTTTAATTCTTTGAAACGCTGGAAAGAATATGAAAAGATGATTCAAGAAAACAATTTGGAAATTTTTAAATGACAAAAAATATAATAATACTTAAAAAAAGGTGCTCGATATTAAATATGATGTATGGACACCTGCTATGTCCCTTCTTTCCCTGGTTAAAACCAAATTATTGTTAAAAATTTGGAGAATATTGTTCCAATCTTCTAAAAGTACAATCTCCATATTCTGGGAAGTAAACGAAGGTATTTATCTCTCTACAATGTCGTGTTTTACTGTTTTCCAAATATACCAGATATGATTTAGATCAGAAGAGCATGTTGATTTCTCCATAAGCGGTATTGCTTAACTTCAAACGTAATCAACTATGTTTGAGCCATATGAAGTATGTTATACATACCTTTTTAAGCCACCAAATTAATATTCCGAATACTATACAGGTACATACGTTCTACACTCTTTTTCATACTTTAAGGAAAATTCAGAATTACATGCAAATCGAATTCTTAAATACAAGTGAAACTTGTAGAATTACCCCACACAACTTCAAGAATAATATGCTAACTATTAGAAATCCTCATATATTGCTTATAATACATCGCAATGTCGAAAGTGTGAGAGGGGAATGGTGACAAAGAAGTTAAATTGTTCACAAGCATTCTATAAGCCTTTCAGTGCCATAATTTATGACACAAAAAAACTCATGTAGATTATTTTTAGTGAGGTAGTATCATAGAGTACCTGGAATATGGACGTACCCAGGCAGAAGTACCTAAGTAACTTATTATATTCTCTGAGTTTTCGCAATGATTTCAAGATGATCGGAATGTCAGGAAAAGTGCAGGTCGGTATCAAGTTACCACGCTGAATGAAGACTTATATTGGGCATTCACTACCAAAAAGAAGAAGACGAAGCATGTAATCCGACCTGTTTCGTTAGCCTTTTTCATCCATGTGTACGATAGTTTCAAGTTAAACCGGTTATAAAAGTTTTGTACATAATGGTGTGTATGCTTACAGGCCCTTCGAGATATATATATATATGTTCTACTAACTGCAACTCAGTGTTACCAGCGCTTAGCCATGAGTGGAGAACATGCATTGTGGACATCGTCACAACGGATTTGTATAATGTTTACCGAAGAGTCCTGGTTAAGCTTACAGTTGGATTTACGTCGGAATTTCATATGAAGAACAGGTATCTGTTACCACCAAGACAACATAACTGAATAGCAATGTTTAGGGTAGCAAATGATTGTTCATTGGTGGGTGAGGGAATATATTGTGCTCCAGAGCAGATCTTTTTCTTCAAATGGAAAGCAAATGTGTGGGTCAAATTTATCGGGACATCATCATGAAACAACTTGTACATTTGTTTTGTAGTGCTATGCTTGCAGAATTTGTGTTTATGGATTGTAACACCAATACTCACCAAGCAAACATCGTGAATCATCCTTTATCAAACTATGGGAGACACCCCTAGGGGTTGTGGGTGATAACTGTAATAGGGGGCGTGAGCATATTGAAAAGTCGAAATCAAAAATTCATTTCATGAAAAAAAATAATTTACTGAAAGTCAACAAAAAAAACAGAATACATTCTGACATAATAATAAATAAATAACACATTTACATTGATATAATAGACTTATAAATGTATCAGTTCTACTCAATGTATTTTTAATTCATTTGAAAATATCAAGTTAAAAACAACATTAATAATTATCAATGACCCCCATGGGCTTGTTTGATATAAAATTCTATACAAAAATTAACATCTTGATTATTTGTACGGTTCATAATTATTCCCTTAACTGCCGAATTAAATTTATGCTATTCGCTCCTCCATGCCTCATTTATCCACGTATACACTCGCATGGGATGCATTGGGGTGGGAGAGAAGGAATAAAAGTAAGCAAATCCTTCGCAAAAATTGTTAAGGTCCTTTCAAAAATTGTTAAGGTTCTTTTCTTGCATTCCAAAGCCTTCGGAAAAATTCCATGGATAACAGTGCGCAGAAAAAATCGTACTTCAGAAAGACGTATATATACGTCCGGGGCAATCTCTTGGATGAGTGAGACGTTTATATACGCAGGTGGCACTGTAGATAAGAAGTTAAAGTAGTATTGTAATTTCAGGGTCAAAGTATAGTACTAGCGAATTAAATACATTTTTATTGTAAGGAGAGAGCGTGATAAAAGGTATGATTGAATATTCGGTAGCAAATATTAAAACTTTGAGCACTATTGTCATAGATAAATAACTTCAATCTGAAAATATCACACATATGGATTGCCCCGCATTCTCAATTGACTTCAGCCCATGTGTGGATCATACTAGGCTGACGAGTTCCAGCCTTTCAACTACCTCCTACATGCATACCGGGACATTGGAGAATATTTCTTGTAAGTAAAATAGTCCTCCTCAAAATCAACTTAATAATTTGATAGTCAGCATACCTAGACCATGGACGAATTGTATTTCATTGCATGAGAGACATACAATTTAACAACCATGTCGTTTTAAGTTAGTAAACTGCTGCTGTTTGTTAAAAATGCAACACCATCAAGAAATCATCGGAATTAAATGAAAAAAAAAATGAATGCATAGATGACTTGTATAAGTACAAATAAATGACAAAATATTCAAAGCAAAAAACAATATTAAGTGTCCGAAATTAGTATTTGGTGTCACCACCACGCGCTGCAACAAGTGTTGCTATACGCCTTGGCAGAGAGACAAACAGATTTTGAATGTCTGCTTGTGGAAGAGAATTCTATATCACTTGCATGCACAGCAAAAAGTTCGTCCTTTGAAGCTTCAGGACGTAAATCACGATCGAACCACCGAACAATTAAATTCCACACGTGCTCAATAGGTGATACATTCGACGAATAAGCAGGTCAAGGAAAACCTTGCATGTGTTGGGCTGAACAGAGGTCTCGAACAGTCTTTGCAACATGTGGGCGTGCATTATCCTGATGAAAGATATCTCCAGGGATGCCTTGAAGGAAGGGAACGACTTTTGGCTGTAGTACTTCACGTACATACCTTATTCTACTGAGAGTACACTCAATTCGTGGCAAATTGGTTTGCCCATGATACAAAATCGCACTCCAAACCATAACTTCGTGCGTTGTGCCACTATGTCGTTCGATAACGCACTCTGGAAGGCAGAATTAGATGGCATAGCGTCTAACAGGAATGCGGCCATCATCATGGTCCCACAAATATAAGCGTGATTCATCAGAAAAGATAACTTGGTGCCAATCAATTTGCCAGGCTCTGTGCTCATGAGCCCATTGCAGAAGCAGCCAATGATGGTTTGCCGTGAGGATGATCTAGCATAAAGGCACTCTTGCACACAATCCATGGTGCATCAGACATCGACGAATTGACGAAGCTGCCATCAGTACACCTGTAGCAGTAGACCAACGTGCTGCCATCTGCCTAGATGAAGATGTACGGTCATTCGCTGCCATGCTAAGTAGGTGTCGCTCGTCGCGCATGGACGTGACCTTCCTTCGTTCACTGCCAGTTTTTTAAATGGTCGGTGCTCGTCGGTCTACTGTTTCCAAAATCGCTTCACTGTGGTATTCTTCCGCTGCACACGAGCCCCTATTGCGCGATAGGAAAATCCTTCTCGAAGACCAATAATCCTACCCAGTCCAAACTCCGTAAGTTGGAATTTCTCCGCATTTCGTCGTGTAGGCATGCTTAGGTCTCACTAAACGTTCACCCTTAACAAATATTCATTAACTATTTTCAAAGTCTCGCTACAGCCCTCTACTTATACGCTTTCAGCATCAGCTCACAGGTCGATGCGCACTCCACGATTGCTTGGTGGATATGAAACTTAACTATTTTACGTAACATCCTATAATTGGTATTTGCTGCAAAGTTCATTAAATTCAGATGACTCCTTCGTAGTGCTGCATTTCTTACAAATAGCTGTGTATGTATGGGTTTTTGAAGAAAAACAATTCTCAGAGAGCAAAAATCATGGTTTTTAAGAATAGTATCATACATACGCCACTTTGCTGTAAGTCCTTATAGAATAATTGATCGATAAGTATATTTTAATATGTTTATCCTGTATTATGTCTCCTCTACTGCAGCTACTATCATTCAAACTAATATACCTGCAAGCTTAATATATTCGTGGAATTTATCAAATTAAGTTACGCTTAATCTAATTACTTTGGCATTTATATGGTATTCGCCTAAATTCAGATGTGAATAGAAACTAATATATAACCTATTTGAATACATATATAATTATTTCAATAATTTCGCATTTCGGATTAGTTTAGCTGAAATGCAATAACACTCATATCCAACCATTCATGTACTTCATTGTGTGTGAAGATTAAGGTGCTAAAACCAGATGGTTAGTAAAAGGCATTCGTGTATTAGTCTAATATTAATCATCATTAAATATTTAAATTTCAATGTGAAACATTAAAAATACTATGGAATAAATACAAAGTAATGCTGTTAAATTAAACGTTTTGGAAATTTAAATAAAATTAATATCCACATTATAAATGGTTGACTTTCATGATATAATTAATTGCAGAAGTAATT
The DNA here is from genome assembly GCA_019973935.1 of Trichonephila clavipes. Lineage (NCBI taxonomy): Eukaryota > Metazoa > Arthropoda > Arachnida > Araneae > Nephilidae > Trichonephila > Trichonephila clavipes. The sequence continues at coordinate 547,274 of BMAU01017972.1, read as the reverse complement.
CCATTATAATTTGTATTTTAAAAACAAATTTTCGTATTGTAAATATGAGATAAATATCACTTAACAAAAAATATCAAATCTCATTAGTTTTGTTTTTATTTTTTCATAAAAAATACCACACCACGTTGGTCAGCACCAAAAGGTAATATATAAATACAAATTCTTATATCATGGTTATCATGATTTATCATAATCTTATTTAGGTATGTTCTTTTTCATTCTTTAATAATTTTTATAAATACTGTTTTGTCTAATATCTTGCACTTTAGGAATGGTTCATTTCATATAAACTTTGCTTAACTCCACTCTACTACCAAACATGATTGACTCCAAGATTCCCTTTGCACGAGTTTAGTGTTTTTTATTATTAATTATTTTGAATAAATAGCACATATAAATATACACTCTCACACTTAAATAGATTTAAGGAAAATTTAAATTTTTATCTTAGTCGCCAAAATGGAATTGTAACCGGAAAAAATCGTTTTTAAATCAAGAGATAAAATATGTTTTCAGTATTTTTATATGTAAATAAGAGAGACGTTGACAGCAAAAATAAATGCTTCTAGAAAATTGTGGAAGGGACTTGGATTAAAAATTAGCAAGTAATATATATAAAATAAATTATGTAAATTCTTACTTTGAATAGATAAGTAGAAACTATTTTATTTGAATAAAAATTTGAATAAGATATATATATATATATATATATATATATATATATATAAAAAAGAGAGTGAACTAATAGTAGGAATCGAAAAAAATCATGATTTGTCTGCATTGCTGTAACAATGCAGACCTGGTTTGGCTAGTTTGGATGAAAATCAGGTTTCGATGCAAACTTTTGCCTTTTTTTAACAGTTACATTGTTACAAGAATAGAGAAGAATCTAAATTGGCGTCAAAGCCGGTAATTAATTAAATTAAATTAAATTAATTTAATTATTTCCATTAAATTTAATTAATTAAATAATATTTGAAGAGAACTGCATTAACATCAAGTGTCATTTACTACAAGTTTAATAAATTTATTTGAACTTGATTGGATGAATTGAAAGTATTTTATTAACGACTGAAAATTTGAAGACAATAAATATATAAATAAATATATAGCGAAAATAAACTAATAGTAGGAATAGAAAAAAAAACTTAGAAACTTCTAGAAGATTCTCCCAAGCATTTAAAAACGATGAAGAAAAGTAACAACATCGAAACGTCAAACATTTGGTAGTGACTGTGTGTTTCATTTACTTTGGGCAAATTCGATGGCGGATTCGAGATTATGGATTTGAATGCTTGTAATCTGATTTTTTTAGATTTGTTTCAAAAACATTTCACAAATATCAATTATGTTATCGCAAAATCTAAACCAAATTTTGGTATACGTAATTTGGCGTACTTGTTAATCAGATTTCCTGTGCTTAGGCCCATTTTCTGTAGGATGGGTAGTCTTTTTAATTCTCCTCATAAATTTTAATTTTTTCCTTAAGATATCTCACTACGTTCGTTACCGTAATTTTAAAAAAAGGCGTATAAATGGATATTTTTTTTATGATTAAAATACATGTATAAAATTGTTTCAAGAATATTATTAGAATAAAAAATTATTTAAATGCAATATTTTGGAAAAAAAATGAACTTAGAATTACCTATTTTCAAACTCCTTTTATAAAATATGCTTTTATAATAATGATATTTTGCTTTTATAAAGCTACAATTTCTCTAGAGGGCTTGAACTTGAGATTTTGAAAAATTCACATGATTTTCAGAGTTATTACCAATTGAAATAATTATCGCGGTCTTTTTTTTTTCTTAAAATTTCTCCATTCTGTTGTATTAAAATATAGATAATTCCAATTCTAAGTTATATAATTCAGAAATCTTAGTTCAGGCTCTGAATATAGGTCTGAGATATATGTAGGCAAAATATTATTTTTATAGAAACATTTCCCATGAAAGGAGAACATTTTGAAAGTAGGTAATTCTTTGTACGTTTGTTTGCCAAAATATTGCATTTAAATAATTTTTTGCTGTAATAATATTCTTAAAACAATTGTATACATGTATTCTAATCTAATAGACACTAAATATAAAAATTATACTTTTATGCACTTTTGCAAAGTAACAGTTCCGAACGTAGTCCGATACCTTAAACAAATTAAATGGTTAGTTTTTCATGGTATTTTGAGCACAAAATCTGTTTCAAATAATACATACATATAGGAGAAAATAAAAAAAAAAACCTCTGAAAATCTTTAAATTGGAAACATATATATGTGTAACTTATACCATGTCCCCCTTACTGCATGCAGCTTTTTTTATGGTCGATTTGACGGTAAACTACATAAGAACCCACGCAAATATACATATACATGAGTGTTTAATAATCACAAATAAATAATTAAATTAAATTTTTGATGGTCTCCATTTATACAGGAATGAACATTTTTAATTTTGTTAATTAAATACATTTAAAAAAATAAAATTTTACTCACTCATACTCCATTGCATCCAGATATAATAATTTGCAACTCATATCCCTTAAGCATTTTAAGTGATTAAAGTTATTTAGATTACTGGGTTCTGGTAAAATCTACATTTTCTGCATCATGACTGGTGACTGAAATGAAAGCATTTATTTCGAAGTAAATTTTTTTAAGCTATAAATTAAGGCATGTAGATGATATTTTTTTTTCTTTACGGCAAGTCTGGAAAGATATGCTTAAATTATAATACAAACAAACCAGACATTTATTACAGTCTTGTCTAACATTTAACGACCCATCCTTTTTTGTAATAGTCTGTGCATAGTCTTCTGCATCTAAGCTATTTTGAAATTCAAACGGACGAGATTACACACAATCCACTCAGAATTAATTTCAATAGCTGATGGTTGTTTACAAATTTGAATCTCAAGTTATGAAGATTTTGTTCTCCAAAAAGTGATTGATGACTTAATGCTTGTTGATAGCTTAGTAAATTGCATAATTTCAGTAAAGGAAGGTAAGTTATTTCTCTTTCCCTATCATTCTTCAAAATACATTTTGAAAGGAACATTAGTAATCAAGAATATAACAAAATGTTTTACGTTCCTAAATATCTTAAAAACATTTGGGAGATATATTGCAAAATACAACTGCGTATTTCATTTTGTAAGTGCTTTTATAAACGTGGGAGTTACGTAATTTAACAGCGTGTAGATTGTCTACATTTTCGTGATTGTACAAAATTGTTATAGCACATTATAATGCTAGTAATAGGAATTCATACTAAACATTTATCAAAAAATGCATTTAAAATAAATGGAAACAGGGACGTATAGGTAATATTCTTTAAAACACAGTATTGGCTCGCGGGGGTTAATGTATTTTTTTAAATTAAAATAATTGCTTAATATTGATTGTGAGTTAATGTTGTGTTATTACAAATTACTATATATTTTTCTTAACTTAATGCATAAAAAATTATTTTGATGTAATATTGCTTCAATTTTTTGTTAACATTGTAAATTTTTGAGTTTCTTGTGATTTCGTATTTATTGTATTAAGATATTGTAGCATCCGAATTTTGAATCTAGTGATATGCAGACATTACATAATCAAGAGAACTCAAAATATCAATTTTTATTTTTTACAGATAATTTTTTCCTAATGGGGCTGAGGATTGGTATTTCTACCTTTGCAGACCTAGTATACTCCCCATAAGCTGGCATCACTTTTTAGCGCGGCACCATATAGGCAATACGAATTGCGCAAGTAATTTTGAGGCCGAGTTTCCTCCCTAGAGGGAGACACTTGAATTTGCTGATGCGAAATTTGTACTTCGGAATTTACATTTTGCTGAGTGCGCTTAGGGCAAATGGACACTCAAGGGATTTTTACATGCCGCATAATCATACGATATGGACGCTGTCGATTTTTTGCATCATCAAAATCCACCGACTTGGGCCGAACCCGCAACTTTTGGCTCAAAAGGCCAGCCATAAACTAATTACGCCACTCAGCCAGCTGTTGTACAAATATCAATTTGTTTATATGTAAACTGTTCTCTTATCTACGTCGCACTTCTTAGAAACATAAAAACTATGGGTTAAGGTTTCGTAAATTTGAATTCTGGTAATGCGTCGAGGGAGAAACCAAAATTTGACGAATTAATATTATGCACATTAGATATATTACACAAAGTTAGCATTCAGTTAGAATTCCAAAACTGTATTCTTTGCAAACTGTTTTTGAAATTATTCAATTTATAGTACTAGTTATTACCGACACATTGATATAATAATTCATAATGCTCTTGTCCTGATTTTCATTATCATGACTCAATAAATTGTATCTCTGTCCCATAATATAAAAATGAGACTCGAAAAAAATACCTTTGAAATTCAATTGAAGAATGAAAAAGAAAATATTTCTTTCTTACATAATATTTGAATACGTATTTGAAAAGAGAAGAGACTACTTTCACTGTGTTTGATGGTTCATATTTGAAGGAAAAATTCATTTTTCAAGTATAGAAAAATATTTAGATCCTATATCTATAAAATTTAAAGCAAAAAGAATGTGTCTGTCGATTTTATGAATACAAACACCAATTTTTTTGGAATAAATCCAAAGTGCAGTAAAAATATTTCTTTTGTTCTGCAGATTGTAGAAGAACAAAGAGAAATAGTTCTAATTTTTTTATTGCACTTGGAGTTAAATGAAAAATGTCGGTCAATAATCCATCTTTCTTTTTTCATGTTATCCGTGATATTATTCTAAAAGTGCAGAATTTCTAAGTAGTTGGATCTAGACACAAAACTCCTATCTAGAAATCTCTTTATTCGTTTCATTTTTTACTGCGTTAGAGTTCAAACTTGTTTAAATGGGTTTTTTTTCAATATGTAAAAAAATTTAATTGGAAAAAGAACTAATAGCTTTAAAAGAGAAAGGAAGATCTCTTGAATAATTTATTTGCCTTTAAATCTCGTGATATATTCAACATTAAAGTTTTAATAAAAGTACAGAACGTATATCCAAACAAAAAATCCTTTAAAAACCTGTAAATTCTCTTAAAAGCTTTATTTCGTCCAAATTTTTATGCCTAGGGTATATTTAAAAATACATTGAACAGTATTAAAGAAATGAAATATTTTTTTATATTTATTTTATAAATGTGTTCTATAAGAGTTTAACTTATGTAGGAAATTAAAAAAAATATATAAGACTCCTAAGAAATGTCTTAATTGAAAGGTTGAAGGGTGCGAATTGCTTCGATTTATATTCTCTAAAAAGTACATTAAGAAGGAGAGTCAATTTTTTTTTTCGAAATAGAAAATTTGATACTGTACATAACTTTCTATAAAAAATAAATGGAGCTATATGATTAGAAAAATATTAGTAATTTTTCTCCGTAATATATTTCTAAGAATTTCATCGTCGTGTTGAACTATTTATACTCCGTGTAAAATACGTATTATTATAAACACTAACTGTTTTTAAAAATATTTTGTTAAAACTGAATTAATTTGTCACTCATTTTGAAAGTGTCCAGATCCAGTGTTTCTCAAACTGTGGGGTGATAACATTACGAGGGGGTGCGGGCATATTTAAAAGTCGACAGCAAACAATATTTAGAAAATGTATTAATTTTTTTGAGAATAAACAGACAAAATACATTATGACTTAATAAAAAAATATAATATACACATACACCGATGTAATACACTTATAAATAAACTAGTAGTGCACAATATAATTGGTAACTTATCAATACTAAGTTAAGAACTAGTTTAATAATTACTAGACATGCTATGGGCTAATCTCATATATAAAATTATAGACAAAATTTAACAATTATCTTCATAATTTTTACCGAATTTTTAGAGGGTATAGATAACCAAATTAAATTGCTTGAAATACCCAGTGACTTATCGTATGTTTATTTAAAAGGTCCTCTCATGGGTAGAGCCCTGGATTGGTACCAAATATTCGGATCGACGTTAGTGCAAAATACCGCCACGGACTTCGCACAGCTGAAAGCAGCATTGTCGAAAGCATTCCCTGCCATCCAAAATAAAAAGGAGTTGGAGACCCGTTTTTACGCGTCTCAGCAAAGACAGAACCAGGAGCCGACAGATTTTGTTTACGATTGGCTGAAGTTAAATAAGAAGTTAGAACTGGGGATGTTTGAGAAAGCCCTTGTAGATCATATTTTCGTTAGACTTGAGCCGCAAGTCCGTAATCCACAAACCGCGATCCAATTATTAGAAGTATAGCTAAATTTGAGGAATGATATTCGTGCAAGGCAACATTGGGTTCGAGAAATAGTAATAACGTGGAAGGACGAGGTTGGAATGAGCGTAGGATGTCTAATGTTGGTAATAATCGAGGAAATTGGAGAAATTCTGAAGTGGTACATAGACCAAATAATGGTAGAAATTATTATAGGGGTAGCAATCAGAACAACCGTCAAGGAAATCAGTGGTTCGAGAGCAGGAATAGGTTTCAAAACGATGATCGCAGATTTAACGATAGGGGATATCAATTTAGAAATAGAGGTCAAAATGACGATTTTAGTAGAGAGGACCAAAGAAATAGGGGTTCGAGTGAAAGTTAGAGAAGTAAGAGAAGTGATAGTTATCTAAGATGATGACGTAGTCTCTAGAACAAAAATTAGAATTAGCGATAACTAAAAAAAATTTCAACAAACCAAAATACAATACAGAAATCAGCTATATACAAAACTATCCGACGAGAAATCGATTCATTTGAAGATGACGAATTTAGAAGTAAATACTTAGAAGTATATTGCGCATTAATAGCGTAGATGTCGAAAGAGCGCATTGAACAGATGGTATTTTTTTTCACATAATTACGTTCTGGGCTTAATGACAGTACAATTGATGCATTGTGTTTTTTTAAGATTGCATTTCAAAAATTTACAGTAGCACCACAGACTGAAGTGTGGTGTTTTCACTTTTTTTGTGATTTAAATAAATAAGATCGTTGCTTTTTTGTTATTCTTTATATACTGTTATAATGTATAAGTTACAAACTATTTTTTGTGAAATAGTTTTCCAATATGTAATTTTGGCAAATAAAACAAAGAAACATCTGTGTTCTCTTATTTTTTTAAAAAAAAATTTTCTACCGGTTTTAAAATCTAAAAAATACCGAATACCGGTGTTGAACTTTTTGTCCGATATTGCAATCTCTAGCTGCAGTACATGATTTATAGACCTAATTACTTTTAGTTTTCTAAAGGCCGTCATGTCATCGAGAATTTTTGATTAAACAGACAGAAATATGCCAGCCAGAAAGATCACTATTTCCTCATCACGCTAAAATTTTATGAAATTATCGTAACATGTATTATTTGTGTTATCAAAATACAGATATATGTACTTAATTCAAAGGATAAGAATGATTTAGTAGTAATGACAAAATATGGATTAAGTAATTTTTTAAAAAAAGTTAAAAGCTCTATTTATGTCCTTTGAATATAACGTATATTTCCTATTTTGAAAATATACAAAAGGAGCCATTTCAAATGTTGGAAGTCGATAATTTTGTAAGAGAGTTGTGAAAGTTGAAATCAATTTTTATGACGCTTTTCATTTTTCATTGAATCATCAGTTAAACTTTAAAAGTGTTGCAGAAAGTCCTGTAGTGTGAAACGAAAGCTCTTCAGATTCATTCAGTTTACAAAGTAATACGTTTCTTCAAAGCTCAATTTGTTGGAAACCGATAAATTGGACGTGATAAATAATGATTAAGATCGCCAATATTTTTTCATGGTATTAAAAAATATTGATTAATTCTGCCATGAGTTAAAAAAATATAACCTTTTTTATGAATTTCATGAATATCTTCTGAGTTTTAAAGTTTCGATATTGCAAAAGATGAATAATATATTTTCTTACAAAACTGAACAAAGAAACTGTTTCAAACGTGTACCTCTTAAACTTATCATTAATTGTACACGTTGTTTTAATTTTTAACTTATCATTAATTGTACACGTTGTTTTAATTTTTCCATCAGTTTATTTTATTTTATGTAAATTATTTAATTAAACTTTTACATATCCGACTTAAAACTGAGTCTCAAATCTCCTCATGAGTGTATGTTTTTTTAAAACTGTAATTCACATTTTTTCTTCAGATTTTGCTAACCCAATAACACATAAAAAACACAAGAAGTAGTTCCGATAATTAAGTTAGGAAAGACAATTGTGTTCTAGCTTCAATAATACTGATTATGGTCCTATTTCTTTTAATATAATCAATATTTTTTAATATTTATAATAGATCTTCATATTTTATAGATTGGGGATTTTGTTTAAAATAATTAATATCTTGTACCCGCAGGTAACTCCACTGAAAAGTTTTAATTAGAAGTTTCAGAAGAATTAGATTTAAGCCTTTTAAAAGATTTTCCAAAAAAGATGTTTCTTAATATAAAATAAATTTTCCGAATTTTTATCACTTGTATACCTCCTAAATCGTAACTTAAAACGAATGTTTGATATTCCTAAGCTGGCATGTATGTATATTTGTTTATTGTCTAATTGAAAGGTAATAGCGAGAGAAACAAAATAGAATATGAAACATAATAATATTTCAAACATCAAATATATCAATTAAAAATGATAAGTATTTTTTTAATTAAATAAGTTTTAACAAATAAATAAGCATTAAAATAAGTATTGCTTTTCAAATTTCTTTTCGGTGGAGATTCATCTGCTACATTGTTCCTCCCACGTTCCACAATTGTTTTGTTTTATGGAGAAGCAATATTTATGAGAATATTTAAGTTTCTCGAAACAAACCATAAGCTTCACCAAAACGATACCGATTTTCACAGTGAAATTTAACAAAGGACTAATTTTTTTCAAGATACGTTGAATTAAATTAGATTAAAGTAGGCTTTCATCTTCAAAAACTTTTTATGAACAAATTTTGTTCCTTGTTAAAAAAAAAAGGTTCACAGAAACACCCAGAATCTTCTAACCACTAATTTCTAGGAACTTTATAACTTCTAGATTAGTTAACTCAGATATTTATTAACAATTATACGTTGATAACAATATTAAATATATATATATATTTATATATATATATATATATATATATATATATAGATATATATATCAGGCATTGTTAAGAATTTTGATTTAGAACAGAATAATATTCCAATTTATAATAAAACAATTTCTTACTACTATCGAATTTCTGTAATCAGTGCATGGAATAAAATTATTTTAATTAAAATACTTAATATATTATTTATACAAAAGGATATAAATAAATAAATGCTCCGACAATGTTATTTTAATTATATGGAACTTAAATGCTAAATATAAATATTATACATGATTAAAAATTATCTGTAAATCTAAATCCAAAAATTCAGATTTGTTAGATAATAATTATTTCAGGCAATAATAATTTAATATGATAGCTGATTTAAATTCACTATTTTTTACTAAAACTACTCATCTATGCATCAGCAAATATAGACCAAGATTCTTTAAAAACACGGTTTCTTTTAAAAAAGGCTCCTGCATTTTTGGCCAAGCTGTTACCAGCAATACCACCCTGAGCTCAAACAGATTTTTTTTGAAAACTATGAAGTTTGCTGGCAATACAAGTTTATATTTTTAAAATTTTATTGTGTTATTAAAATGACATTTATCACACATGCGTATAAGAACTCTTTACATGTCATTCATATTTATGGAGATTAAAAGTCTTCGAAATCACCAGTAACAGGAAAATCCTTTTTCACGTCTTTCATGACTTTAATAATATCTAAGCTATTTTTAATTATAGCAGCATGCTATCTTAAAATTAACAATTATAATCACGATTGGAAGATGTGCTCCTTCATTTGCATATCAGAATGAATGAAAAACTTGGACATTTTTGATTGGATAATGATTATAATGCATGTTATTCCATATACTCTACAAAAATGGATTGCATCAATTAATTATTTTATTAAATAATATATTTCTAGTATATATACTGTCGGACCTCTATATAACGAAGTCGCTAGATGCCGAAAAAAGGTTCGTTATATAGAAAATTCGCTCTATAGAGATTGATATTTTAATGTACTTCATAAACCACATAAAATAAATTTTTAATTCATAAACACTAAATATTAAAAGAAGTGATTATTCACAACTTTTTAAAAACTAATATATGATTATTTTATGCATTTCACCTGTTAAAAAAGAGAAAGAAAGAAAAATTGCAAGGAAAACAAGAAATAAAAACGATGTCGAATGTGTCACTCTATTTTTAATAGTAAGAAAATATTTTTTATAATTAATGAATTTTAAGGACATTTTCTAATTTAAAGCATACGAGTAATACCAAACATACATTACTGTATAACTAGAACACGGAGACACATGATAACGCCTCTGAGTGTGAAAGGAGATATCGAAGATGTTTCTAGAACTAGACAACGGGGATTAAAGGCTGCACATCTTGTATTAAACGCCCAGAACTCTATTGCTCTCGGCGAGTTAGGATCTAATCAAACCAGTTCAAAATTCATAACCACCATAAAATGTGTTAAAGAGAGAATAACTTGAAGTGTTCGGAAATACTTTAATAGGGAGAAAAAAATTGAATCACAGTAGAAAAAGTTCGTTATAAAGAAAATGCAATTCGCTATAGGTAAGTTATTTTACGAAGAAAATCGAGAAATGTTCAAGATTCCAGGAAAAAGTACGCTATATAGAAAAATTCGCAATATAGAGGTTCGTTGTATAGAAGTTCGACTGTAAATATTTGTAAATTCTGGATGTAAGTGTATGCAATTAAAACACAAATTTGTATTGAACATTCATCTAATTTATTAGTGTTTTGGTGTAAAAGATTACATTTTGACATAAAGATTTTTTTCTTACATTTTTTTTTATCACAAACGAAATTTTTCAAAAGAATAACTAATTTATTTAGTTAAGTTTAGTTCGTTATCAAATTCTTTGAAAATGTCTCTAAAATATACATGAAAAAAACATTTACTTCGGAAACCAAAAAAAAAAAAAAAAACCTGATAAATAAAATTAAAAGAAGTTGCAATTGCATTGTAATATTTCCATCAATATGCTATGGTAAATATGAATATATAAATCTGTCAAATAGCCTTTTGATTGATGATAACAATTCTTGGATATTTTTATGTGTATGTATAATCATAAATCGCATTTTAAATTGCCATAAATTTAAATTAGTGCTAAACAAATAATAAAAGTATAGAAATACAGTATATATCGAAGTTAAATGGCCACATCAATATATTATCAAACTCTTAGCCATAAGTACTAAAGCTGTAGGATTAAATCACTCGCATTCCTCCTATATTTGCTATACCGTGGGTGGAAAAGAAGAGAAATTGAATATGATTAATTTAATAAGTTATAAAAAATACAAACGAATCCACTAAAATAATAACATAAATCCACATACTATAGAAAGGAAAAAAAGACTAAAGATCTGTAAAAAAAAATTAACGATAAATCTAGACAGCAAAACATTTTTTTTCAAGAAGAGAAGACCAAAAAGTGTATAACACGAAAGCCCTAAAGGAAAGATTGCTCAAAAAATATTTTAAGAAACAAATTTGACATAGAAAATACGAAAACCATAATGAAATTGAAAAAAAACATTTTATTTAAAATAAACATATCCATGCCTAAAAATAAGAAGTTTATTGAATTTAAAAATTACCAAATAAAAAAGCTGACGATGTCATTGAAGAATAGTAAAAAAAAAAGATTAAATTTGAGAAATAAAAAGGAGTGAATAAAAAATAAAAAATAAGATGTAAGATATTCTAATAAACTAATGATATTATGTGTAAAGAAAATTAATCCGGTATTCATGATCTAGACCTGAGGTTCCAATACATTTTTGCCTTATAGACCCTTTGCCGTGTTTTTTGGTTTGGGGTAGACCCTTTGCTTATACTTAAAGTTGAATTTTTACGGATTTATCAACTTAAATCTCTTTTGGAAGCTAGTATAAAGCTACTTACCTTAAAAGAATTAAATTTCTCACTGTATTGAAGTATAATGTTTAAAATTTACAAAAACACAAGTTAATTAATTATATTAAAACTTAATTAATACATAAAGTAACTGAACAACAAACAAATGCTTTTAATGGGAGGGATGAATCTGGTGCGTCAATGACAAGTTTTCGACATTCGGTATCAATCTTTCCAGGTTTAATCCTAAATACTCTCTGTTAGTAATGGCCAGAACCCCCTTCTTTTTTATGTTAGTTTTGGAGATTTGCAACCGTGCTAAAACATCTCATGATGAAAAGCAATTAAAAACTTCTCGCGATATCCCATGACAGACATGACTTTTTAAAGCTAAAATTGCTTTTGTATCAGTTTCTAAAGTTTACTTAAAAAAATTCGTTAGTGTCTATTCTGAACAGTTCCTTTTGTAATATAAATTTATTTATTTATTTTAGCAATGTGACCATATGAATTGAGTGTGGCTATGGTAATACAAACTTATTCAAAGCATTCTCAAAGCTAGTTTCAAAATCTGAATAAAGGACATTCAAATGCTGAACGTAGATTAAAACTTCGTGACGGATTGTCTGTGACAAATTGAGAATATTCACGGCATCCAATATTATATTGCTTTAGCTGCATTCTGTAAAGAAACGCTAATATCTTGCTTTAACCCTCTGAGTGGTTAGCTTCCTCCTCAAAAGTTATTCCGAAAGCGTTTACTCTTATTTTGCCATTCGCTTTAAAAATCCAACAGACTTCTTTTCTTTCCCCCTTTTAAAACTTGGGAGGTCGAACGCGGACAATTTTATGACTCAGTTCGGTCCCTTTGTCAAGTAAGAAACAAGAGATCAATCGTTTACAGCTAGCTGTTAAGTTGCCTTGGGCAATCTGGTATGAAAGTTGTAGTGCAAATGGGTCGTTTCCTCTATATGTTCAGTCACAGTAAAATTAAAACAAAATGGAGAGTGGAAAAAAGGAAATAAATAGTGTGTTAGAAGTAGAAAAATAATTATATTTTCTTCAAACAAAATTTATTTTTCTGTCATTTTTTAAAAATTAAATATATATATATATATATATATATATATATATATATATATATATATATATATATATTTGGTATTGCGATTTGAACCAGAAAAAGCATCCTGTATTCATTTTTAAATATGAGAGTAAGAAAACGCGCTCACTTTCCTGTTTCTTAAAAGGTAATGAGGCAAAAAGAGCAAATGCCCTATCTCTTTTTTTAAACAATAAGACAATAAATGGTGCATACGATGATATACATACGATGATTATATTTATGAAATAAAACCGATCTTTCTCTATTCACTTATATTTTTAATTTAAAATAACATAAAAAGATTTCAATACTTTTATTTTATTTTAATTAAAATCATATAAATGATATTTTTATGTTAACTGAAAATTTTCGGAAAAAATCTAACTTTTCATTCCTAGTGTTCTCCTTTTCGAACTTCTTGTATTAAATAAAAATTTCTTTTCTACATCGGCATTTGTGATGGGCATGACACACATTCAGTTAATAATTTTTAATTTAAATGGGGGATATACTTCTTCAAATGCGCATGACAATACTTCTAACTATATTCTACTCAAGTTTAATTTCTTATCTGGCTGTTTCTTTTATTAAAAGGAAAAATGCAACACATCGATAACTACATTTTCACACAATTCAGTCATTACAAATTCTATTGAGAGAAAAGTTCTCCCTAATTAATTTTGTCTTTCGAAACAGTACACTTAAAACAATTTTGTTAAGTTAAGTTAACCGACAGTTCCACAATGTATCCATACCAAATTTTAAAAACAATTTTAACATTTTGAAATGTATCCTGTATTAAATTTTTTGAGTATACACAAATATTTCCTGCTGTATGGAGGACATAGTATGAGATGAGGTGTGTGGTTTTGAAACAATGTTTTCATACGTGTAGACTATTTTTGAAAATTTAAATATCACTAAAGCTGATCATATAACTGCAAATGAGCCTTATTTTATTGTGTTCTGGTATCAAAGTAAAACACTTTACAATATTAAACAGCCTATGGGTTTATAATAAATACCAAACTATTCGCAAAATGGTTTACAACATCTATTCAAATTGTAAAGAAACTGAAATATAAATATATCTTACTGCAGTCAAAACTATTCATAATATGTAAATATACTATTTCTCCACTTATTTCAGTATATTTTAAAAGCTGTAGCTGAATGCATTTTTTTATATTTATAAACGATGCATAAAAGCTCACACAGTCGTAAAAATGTCTTTATCGTTTTTAAATATACTACTATAAAACGTATATGGATTATAAGATCGTTTCTAAAATCCTAAAAGCTTTTAGAGGAGCAAAAAACATGCAATTTTGCATTGATCAAAATTTTAATATAATACACAAATATACATGTTATTAAGCAAATACATTTCGAAAAGCAAACTTCCTTCTGAAATAAACGTAATTGAAAGAAAAATGTTTAATTTCAAATGAGTGGAAATGCATGCTTATCTAAGGATTATCCCCAAAGTGAGGCAATCCTCAAACTTAAAACTCAAACTCAGTGGCACAACAATTCATGAGGGCTACGAACTTCTATTCCCATCCCAATATACGTGACCATTGGGCGCTGAAGTGCATGAACAGATGTCCCGATTTGGTGGTCTGTCTGAAGAGAGACCTTCAGTGTTTAAGACCCCAAGCAAGCTTGGTACTCATCTATCGACCCAATGTAGCGGGGATGAAAGGCAGAGTCGACCTTGCCCAGCCCGTTAATATAACCCAACACTTGTGGTGTGGAAGCACGATACACTGCCACTCGACCCTATTCGGTGAAAAATAAAACTTAATGTTAGAATCTTATATAATTCCCTTATGAATGAGGGAGTCCAAACTTTTTTTTTTCATGTAAACTGTTTAGACGGAATTGGTTAATTATGAGCATCTCACAAGTTACATAAATTAAAATTAACTGTTATAGTTTACAAAAATTTTTAAGAGTGCAAAAAGTGTATTTTGGCTGCAAGAATTAATTTTAAAAGGAATACGGTTACGGGAAAGTAGTGCAAATCTATATAAAGTAGGGTTGGTTACCTTAGATATTATCAAACACAATAAAGTATTGGGAGCCAATTCCACAATTCTTTATTATAAAAATGTACGGAAAATTACAAGACTCAGTTTTTGCATTTGTAATTTATATTTTTTTTCCTGAGAGATTTAAAAGCTAGAGCGGCATCCATCAAAACCGCGGTTCCCTTTTTGTTTTTCCAGATCGCCCCTGACTAAGCCGACACTGCCATAGTAAGTGAAAATGCCGTATTTTGTTTGTCAAGATCATTTTATAGCAGACTGCATTTTTCATGTAATTTAGATGGTCGTTTTATATTTTCTACATCAATATCTTAATGTGAATTTAAAATTACATAAAATTCTTGACACTCGAATCAATGACCATTATAATTTTTATTATTATATGAATGTGTCATCAAACGATTACATGACTACTACTAACATATTATTTTAACCATTTAATTAATATTAAGTATAACATAACGCACACAAATTTTCTGAACTTTAAAATAAATATTTCGAAAACTACTTCAGTTATACTCAAAATTTTTCATTCCTACGCTTTAGCTTCTCAGATTTGCTTCTATGTAAAACTTTACTGTATATTCGTCGATTTTTTAGTATATGTTTTGCTCTTAGCATGCAGTTTTCAACTACTGAATTGTATGAAATCTTCGAAATATATTAAAAAATACCAAAGAAACTATATAATAAAATTTGAAATTTATATTATACTCAAAAAGTTGGTAGAACTTATGTTAAATAATTTTAAACTGCACGATACTTTTTTTTTCGAAATTTCAAATGGAATTTCTAACATAAAATTTCTAGCTTTATACGGTCGAGATTTCAAAAAATATCCATTTTTTAATTACTTATTCAGTTAGCCTTTAAAAAAAGACAAATGTTGAGGTATTTTGCATAAATAGATATTTCTGAAGAATAATTCGAATATTTTTGAATAGCTCGAATTTAAAATTGATTTTTATGTTTATTTATATACATAAATTTTTACTGTAAATGTTTCCGTATATTTATGATTACCATTTATTCAAACATTCAAGTTATAAAAAAAAATTTGGGGAAATCTTCATTCATGATGTTGTCTTTCTTGTAAACTGAAGTTCAAGCACTTAAAATTCAAATATAATTTGGTGTATTTTAACAATATATAACTAGGCACTGTACGTAAACTTCCCTGAACACTTGGGCTTTGAAATCTAAAAAAAAAACTAATAGATCTTAATTAGTTTTTTTTCGTTATTATTTTTATCAAAGTGTAAGAAAATGTTTCAAATTATTTGATGAAGTTTAAATTCATTCATTTTTAGTGGGTGGAAAGTTGAAAAGATTTCAAATTTTAAAGTGTTTGGTGTTTTATTAATTCTTTTTGGCATCTTATAATGAAATAATCATGTTTCAAAAACTGAAAGCATTGATTAAGATAAGAAAAATGAAGCGAAATAATATACTTTAAAAAAGATAATTTGTCTAACTATATAAAATAGCAGATTGCCTGACAGGCCCTAACTTGTTACAGTTTCAAATTAATATGAAACCAAAAGGGAATTGTAACATATTTTACTTATGCGTTGGGACTTTCAAAACTTTTAAAATACAACTAACAAACAAACACTTCCTGAGATCTAAAGAAATTTTCCCCCGATTTCTTACGATTGCTCCAGGGTCAAAACACGGGGTTCCCTGCGAGCCATAAAACTTCCTATCAGTATCATGCTGTGTTGCTTCCACCGTCCCTAATTATCTTTCAAGATGTTAAACCTTTAAAAGGGGGAAAGTATTTCAGAAAAGTACGGCTAATCCGCTATTGAAAATGTTACTTGAAGGCAAAACCCGTGCAGTGCATTTTTGAAGTATCTTTACAATGACGCGATTTTCCGTGCAAACCGCGTGGAGGGTTAATAAAATGTATGCTTTCACTTTTTTACTAAAATTTAAACTTCTTTAATTTAGTAAATAAATCTGCTAAATAGGTAAAATCTGTGGTTCCAACTTGATTAAAATTTCTTTTAAAATTAAAGACACCATCTGGTTTAATGAGAGTCACTATCATAGATCCCCATTTACACATCAGGGAGACCACCAAATCATTTTTTCGCTTAAGTAGACCCATTGCCAGTCATCCTAGACCCTGTGGGACTATATAGATCACTTTGGGAAGCACTGATCTAATTAATAACTAATAAATAGTTCATATTATTATTTATGTCAATATTTTTATCACTAAAAGTGTTACGTTTTAAACTATTAAAAATTAATTTTATAAACAAAGATATGAATATTACTATTCCAAAACGGAACTCAAACATTTTAAAAACTAATTACTACTTTTTCCTCTCAATAAATGTACTTTAATTTATTATTTATTTTCGTCAAATATGTATTAATGTATTATGTAGTAAGTGAATGATTATTTGTTTTATTGAAGCTGGTATAATTAGCATAAAATGATGATAAGGAAAATAGTCACTGTTTTTACCAAAATCAATTATAGAACACCAATATATCTAAAGACGTGAAAATCATTATTAAAAATGTTAACTTTAAAAAAAGATCTGTGTTAACTTAAATTATCTAAACTTTTGCTAGTAGGACCACCTCGCGATAAGCTAAAAATTAAAAAAAATATCAATAACAAAATTAAATTTGTTTATATATACTATTGATCTTACTGTAATTGGCATGCATTTTTGTTTTTATTTTTAACTTTAATTTACTAATCAAATACTTGTTAAGTTAAGTTCTTCTTGTAGGTTTATTGCTTGCTTCAATATGTAACATTATACATTATTACAATAGTCATTCGATTCAGTTTATTGGTTATAAATAGTCCTTCCGCTTACACCTGCTATTATTAGACTCGTCTTCTCATTTTTCTTTCTAAGTTTTTTCTTACTTTTATAATGCACTTGTTTGTCCAAATTTTCTTCTGGATGGGGAAAGTTATCCCGTAAGGCAAGTTAACCCTACTTCACTGTTCTAATTCAGTTACAGCTCTAAAAACATAATAGCTTTCCATTTTTCTCTATTAACATTTTAAAGTGCCTGACTAGTTGCGGGAAAATTTTTTGAAATAATGCTGAAAGTTCATTTTTAAATTCATTTTTTGCTTGATTGTAACTGAAAACTTATAAAAATAACAAAAAAAAATCCAATATCTTTTTGTAAGAAAATGGACAATTTTAGGTTAAAATTAGGCATTTTTTGCACATCGCGGCAAACATTGTATATTAAATTCTAATACATAAGATAAAAAAAGCTCTGAATTCTATTCAGAAAGCGTTTACCTATGTTTTGCTCCATCAACTTAGAATAATTTCAATTTATCACAAAATAAGGGGTCAAAAAGTGCATAAAAGGAAAAATTTGCATTTATCACAAAGAAAAACAATCATAAAATGTAAATATATTGTTTTTTCTTATTATCTAGTGCAAAACATGCATACTATAATAATAAACAATGATGCTAAATTTCATGCAATTATCTCAAGGACTGTTTGAGATATTATGTTTACCATGCGATAAAATATGGAAAAATCTTTTTCGGAAAAAAACGCATTTAAAGATTTAAAATCTAAATTTTAAAACAAATATACAGCTAAAACAACCTAAAACCTCTTTATATCAAAAGAATAAACCTTTTATAATCCCATATCAGTATTATATATTTGTTTCACAAATTCCTTTTTTAAATTTTTTTACCAATTTTATTGAGTCAAAATACAAATTAGAGATATAAAAAGCACACTAGAAAAACTTTATTACTTTAAAAAATTATATTTTTTATATGGAAAAATAGGTTTATATTCCCACTAAGTATCTTAGAGCTTAAGAAATATGTAATATAAAATATATATTAATCTGTGTTATTTTTTGTCAGTATATATTCCCGAAAATTTGTTTTAAAAAATATTGCTTATCACAAAGATTATAAAAAATTATAATGAAAAGCATATAAAGAACAGTTTTTAAAACCTCCATATGAATACACTTAGACTTTTCTTTATCTTTAGTAATTCGTTTTTCTATGCAGCCTTTTTTTTCGCGAACATTTTCTATATTCTAAGGGGTGTCCCACATAATTTAAAATGCGTTCCAGATCAAATTTTACAAATTCATGTACAAGATCTTAGGAAAGGAAGTATTTGCATTTTTAATTATATATATATATATATATATATATATATATATATATATAATGATAATAATCCTGTATATCAAAAATTAAAAGAATTTAAAGTTAATAATGCACTTTAGCGAAATGTTTCAAGTTTAATAATTGCATCTTTAAGTAGAATACTCCATAAAATATTACTGAAAAAGGTTTTCTGACTAAATTTCGAAACATTTAAGAATAGATTTCCACTTCTTGTCACCAGTTGACTATTATTGGAATTAGCTCTGTGTCAACATTCACATTACTGCTACCACCAATGATGAAGGAAATTCCTTAGACCTCCCAGACCTTGCTTGAAGCATAATTAATTAATATTTTGTCTTTAAGAACAGAGGTTTCTATCAAATATATAAAATAAAGTTAAATATGAAACAAAATATCGAGAAGCCAGAGCATAAGAAAATCGGAAAATGACAAAAATTTTACGAATTTATTTGCCAAATTTCACTTAAAAGTAATAAATTATTTTCTTAAAAATATCACCATATCCTGTCATTACCTTACTTAAGTTAATATTTTTAAATAAATTCGATAAACACCAAAAAAGTGTAAAAAAAAAGTATTAAAATGCAAACACTTCCGGTTTCCATATCTAACTTCCGTTTCGTTTTTGCTGCTCTCTCTTAAGATAAAAACTGTTATAACTTCGTAAATAATTGAAGTACAAACAAAAGTAAGGTATTTTTAGAAAGCAGAAAATTCAACTACATAAAATTTAAAGTAAAAAAAAATCGGCCTTTTCATCAAAATTGACGTTTTTGCACTAGTCAGTCACCTTAAACATCTACTTATATTTTGACGGCTATTTATAATTTATTAAATCCATTTTTGTTCCTTCTATACTGTACTATGTGCACATATGTGTGTGTGTGTGCGTATCAGATCACGAGTTGTTTTAATCTAATTTGCACTATATCGGTATTTAATCTCATGGAAAGCACCTCCACGAATATTTTTTATCATCATGCACTTCACTATGAATATAAGGTTTCACTACTGGTATAAAATTTGTTATGATCTCTAAACCAAGTGAATGTTTGCATCCTTCAAATTTATGGAATAAACTAGAACTTCAAAACTACAATCTAAAATGTATTATAACAACTTACTTTGAAGATAGTAAGAAAATTATTATCGAATAGGAACAGTATTAGATTTTTCATGAATATTTTACACTAAACTTGCAGGTTTTCAATAAGCAATAGTTTATTCCTTAACTTTGATATCAAAGATAGAAGACAACATTTGGTAGAATATTTTTTTATAGAACTATTTTTCATCGAAGCAAAATCTCTAAATTGCATACTTTAAATATCAATATAGATCTACGATACTCCTTGGTGTCCTTCTTAACTACCTTTTAAAGCATAAATATTAAATATTACCGACATTTTTGCATTCAGCACTATTTACATTTCACTTAAAAATATTGGAATAAAAATGTATAGATACTAAACTTTCCTTACTTGCATAATGAAGTTATAATAAAGAGTCTTATTTCTTTATTTATGTTATAATTTGTTTCATCACAAAGCAACCTTTATGTTTTTTTTATTACGATATCTATAAGATTCAAAAGGGGGCTGGTTTATATTACAGATTATTTTAGTTTAGTATAGTATTCTCAAAATATTTTAAGTCTGATTAACGTTAAACAGGTAATAGTGTTTTTTGGAAACAATGAGCAAATTAAGAACATACTTAACATGTATACTAACTTACATACTTAACATGTATACTAACTTAGATACTTACATACTTAACATACTTAACATGTATATAGTATAAGAGGAAAAAAACAAATTTAGAAGGACAGATTGTTTTATTATGAAGATATAGCATTAAAAGATTACACATCAGTAGGTAGGAAGTCCACCTCTGGTAGCTATAAAAGGCAAAATACGGCGTGACATCGAATCAATATGGTCATCGATGACCTTTTGCGGAATACCATGCCATAATTCTTACAAGTGGGCACTTAATTCACTAGTATTCTTTGATGGCTTCAACTGTCTTCCAAATAAGTCCCAGATGTGCTCTTTTGGTGAGAATTATGTTGACCAGGAAGGGTAAGGAAATAAATCAAATCCTTAAAGTCATTGTTAAGAAAATCGTGTAGTACGTGAAAGAGCGTTGTCATGCTGATAAATGGCACCACGGCAACTTGATAGCATGGTAATAAAATATCGTCCACTTAATTACGTACCGTTAAAGTATCTTTAAGAATGACTACAGGTGATCATGCGTCCCAACAAATATCCCTCCCCACACTGTCACTCCATGCGTAATCATTGAATGCCTACTGCAATATATACCAGATCAGACCCGGGGCTTGACCGCCTACACACTCGTATGCGCTGGTAGATAGCATTTTGACTGCATCCAGATTCATTGCTGAAGAACACACTTTCAGTCGGTCACACTCCAGCTAGTTCGGGGTCGACAAAAATCCAATTAATATTGCCTAAAATAGGATCAGTGGTAGGCGTCTTAATGGTCTTCGGCTCCTTATATCTGAGTCATCCATTCGTATTTGAACTGAAAGGTAGAGTATTGCCTTGAACCAACTCTAGTGACGTTTTTGGTGAGGACGTGTCCTCTGTTATGATTGTGCGGTCCTCGTGCGCATGTGTGTTCCTGGGATGCTCAGACACATCCACGACTGTAGACTATCTCATCTGTGATCCATTGTTGACAATATTGATCCAATATCGTATCACTCCGACTGGTGGCCACCGATACGTCTGTTTGACCAACCTGCTTCACTGAAGCCTACTATACGTCAACTTTCAATATTAGTCAATTGTTCGTACTGTCTCCGGTTACATCTCTAAATTCTTTCTAGTCACAATGTTGATCATTCAAGTCGACAGATTTGTTTAAATAAAATTCTCGCACAAGTAATCACGCTTTTAAACTCTTCTAACTGACATGTCATACGTCAGTGTTTCTCAAACTTTCAATACTGGCGACCCAATTTTCAATCATAATTATTGTCGCCCCCCTGTATAACAATAATGTATTACTGCAATAAAAAGGCCCTTTGACTCTAAAGCTACAATGCGATCTCAATTATAAACTGTATAAGTATTAATTTTGTATATGTTACTTTTAAGTAATATATATTCTAAGAAAATACTTAAAATATATATATTGCTTACTTATTATTATGTTATTTTTTTCTTTCTCTAATTTTTAAATCAGAACAGATCGCAAAATGATATATCTAATTAAAGCTATATTTCCTTCAGCATCCATTTCTCAAAGTACAAATGCCATTAGAAAAATAGTCTAGTCTATGTTGCTCTCTATCATATCCATCACATCTGGCATTATAGGGTACGTTTGCGTGAGTCTGGGCAACCTATCGGACGTCTGCGCAAAACATGTAAAAATGCTTTTCCTCGTACAATTCCAGTCAGTTTGGGTCGACTCGATACTTCTATAGCTACCGAATCTAGCTTGAATGTACATTTTTAATTTACACGTTAATTGTAATGCACGGCAATTAATTCTTACGGCAATAGATTAAAACAAAATCATACATACATTTTTAAGTCGTAAGCAAACATTTGACGATAATGAAGGATCAACAAGTACGCAGACGAGTATGGTTCCTAAAATTAAATCAAGGAAATATTCTCAAAAATACTTAAATTTTAGTTTTACCACTACTGCAGTAAATGATGGGGAAAACCCCCCAGCTCGTTATGTGTTAAAACTTACAAATCTGAAGAACAACATGTGAAAGTTGTTTTTATAACCATGAAAAATCTTTTGGCCATGTTGGCAAAGAACTTTAAAAAGTATTTCCTTGAGGATGACAACTTGGTAGCAAGTTACGAGTGGATTTGGAATATATTTCAAGATACTCCAGAAGTGCTCTCAACTTTCGAAGAAGAAATCTTCATAGATTTCACATCCAGTGAAAAATTAAAAGGCAATTTTGTAATAAATCGCTGTTTGAATTTTGCGTAGAAGTGGATGATGAATTTTCTGCACTAAAAATAAAAGCATTTCGTATTCTATTATCATTTTCAACATCCTGCCTTTGTTGAACCGGATTTTCTGCGGTGGCTGCTTTGAAGACTAAATATAAATGTCAGCTAAATATAGAAAAATAACTCAGAGTGTCAACTTCTGAATTTAAACCTTCCTTTGAAAGCATTTGCTGTACAAGACAAGCCCATGCAAGTCACTAATAATTATTAAACTTGTTCTTAATTTAGTATTAAGAAATTATTTATAAAATACCTTCTTCAGTACTGATATATTAAACGTATATTGGCTGAAACCGCCGCTCTCTTCGCTCGAGTTCATTTTTTTTAAAAAATAAAACATTATTCTTGATATAATAGCTGAACTGTAAGGAGAGTAAAACTGCGTGCCCGACATTGTATACAAAAATGTAAAATGATTTTTTTAGATAAATGCTATAATTGTAAATTACTGTTTAAAAGAACTGTAATTTTAAACCTCATAGAATTAGCATTTAGAATTAATGTTAAATAATGAAAAAAAGAATGTAAAATTCCGATGAAGAATAATTGTGTTACTTTTTAATATTTAAAGCGAGAAGACTTCAAAATGTTTTAACCCGGGAGGAGGTGCGCACTCGATACTAACGCTAATGGTAGTGCGGGGGGACTCAGTAACCCCAATCATTTGTTTATAATTATTTTTAATGTACACGATACAAATCGGAAAAAAATTCCATTGAATAATTTAATTAAGAGAAAGTTTACTTACCGGCTTTCAAAGATTATTCAATTTTTCTTTGATGACTTGAGAAAAAATCCAATAAAAATGTGAACTAAAACTATTCAAAAGTGCAAGACCTTAATAAAGAACGCAAATCAGAGACAATTTTCACTAATATTACAAAAATGTTATTTGCTACCAAAGCTGTCATATTTTATTCAAGTTATTGTAGTTTTAATGAGCTGTCATGATCGAATGAGTGAATATTAAGGTCGCACTGTTGAGCTACACGAGGACTTTTGGAGACGGACCGCGAAATTTTGAACCATGCTCAAGTGACGAGGATGATACTTAGGCTGGTCTCTTTTAATTACCACACTACTCCAACAAAAGAACGTTCGAGCTCTTGACAGATTTAACGTGCATCTTTACCTTACAAGGTGAGTCTTTAGTGGTACTGGGCTCGAACTAGTGATACCTTTGGTGTTCAAGAAATAACAAGTTGAACTTTTTATTTATTTTGTCTTTTTGACAAGGCGAACTGAAACTTGTGGTAAACTTATGGCTTCATATTTTAGTTGATTGAGTTCTTAAGGAAGCATTTGAAAATTTTCTTTTCGTTTCATGTTCTTCGCGTTTCTCAATCATGAATATTATGCATTATTTCAGCAGGTTCTTCTTTTGCTTGATTAGTTTCAACTTCTTTCAATAGAGATCCCAGATTCCCTGCGCCACAGCTCCCGGGTTAAAAGTGTATTCAGAAAAAAATACTGATCTACTAAAAATAATTATGTCGTGTTTCACTATGCTTTATATGTTTGAGAATGCCCATAAAAATAAATCTTGGCCAAATAATCCTTCAAATCATTCAATTCTATTCCAAATATGGTAAAAAGCTCTTTATTATTTACAATTTTCCAAAGCGAAAAACAGACACATAAAAGGTGGGACGGAACTAATGTAGAATTAAACATACAAGTAAGTTTGAAGGTCAATCAAATGATCAGCGAATGTATTATGCTGCCTAGTTGAAAAGTGAATCATGTTTTCCTTTTCTTTCTACAACTGATGTACAGTATTTCAATAATAATTACAGCGAGGAATTGTTTATCTTTTTACAATTTTTCTCAGGGTCTGTGTTTCGTTTTTCTTTCAACGAGTAATATTTTATCTTATAAAAAAATATCCCATTGAGGAAATATAGTAAATTAAACATAATGATTTTTTTTTCTTTAATTTGGTTTTGGATTAAAGGTAGCTATTTGATGACGGGAAAACACCAGATGATAAACATAAATTACATCAGTGTTGTTGTGTATTTTTTTATTATGGAAGGAAGTATTTTGTTTTACTTTTCTTTCCGGTTATTTTTTTAAATCTTTAAATTTTGGATATGCTCGTACCCTACTTGTAGGGTTATCACGCCCCCCACTTTGAGAAACACTGTCATACGTGCATTGTTCATTTGTCCTTGTGTGATAGGCGAAGGAAATTTTAATATTTTGCATATGTCTTGCCAGACTACATTCCTGACAAGTTTCGTGACAATAGCTCGATTTTTTGGGGGCGCATATATTTTTTGTCAAAATCTATTAGAGCATTCAATGGTTTTAAATTTATTTACATTCACGTCTCTTTTAATACTTCAAAATACTTAAGATTAAACTATATATAAACACACATCTTTCAATTATATACTTTTTTCCTATTCCCTTTCCATTTTTACACATTTTAAAAAGTTCTTTTAACATATAAGATAATGGAAAAAATACTTTTAATCAAATAAATAGGAATAACAAACAATAGACAAAAACCTTTTTTTCTTGAGGAGAGAGAATAATTTTGAAATATATATAAAAAAAAAACTTTTATGAAATGGATATTACATACGTTTAACTTTCAAGTGATATGTTACAGTTTATTAAATTTCTCCAATTGTAGGCTCCCATCACACACACTCACTATTTTTATTTAAATTAACAATTTTATCAAATTTCTACTTACTTTTGAAAACAAAACTTTTAATTAAAAATTTCCGTTATTAGTAAAAAATAAACACCGTTATGAGTTTTCCATTTCCATTTCCTATCTCATAGAGACAGTAAAATATCAAATTTTGAGTGGAAATTTATACTCAATACGAAGAAAATATTTTTAAAAAGATTTCCGTTGTTCCTTTATTGCTTCTTTTAATATTCTAGCGAATAAAAAATACATGGCTATATATATAAGGAATTTATTAACATTTTGTATGAAGAAAATACTGCATTAAATATAAATATTTTTTAGTTGTGCTTCGACTGAAAGCAGAAAGCCCACATTTAACAAATTAGTATTTTTTCAGTCAGGTCGTGAAAAAGCAAATTGGGCAATTAACGTCAATTGTTAAGGATTTTTATAGTATTGCTTGTTTAAACTAAATAAATAAAAAATTTATATCAGAATTCATAGAAAATTCTATTTTCAGTACTGATTGGACTGAAAATTTTGCACAAAAAATAAATTTAGGATGTTCACAACATGAAGGTATAGAATTGGTTCACAACAAATCCCCTATTTTAATCCGTTTGACATTTATTAACAACTTAACCGTAATTGAAACACGTCTGAAGGTGAAAATTACATTTATCTCATTGCATATTATGTTCTCCTTATCAGACAGATCACGTTCTAATACATTTGCAGTAATTTACTCTATAATTAGATGATATGTTATGCATAACCACATCTAAATAGATTACAAGAGGTTTGGAATACATTGATGGTTAAAATGACATCTATCAGGTATGATATTTAGATAGTTATAATGATTTACGACATCTGTGTTCAACATTACGATGTGCTAAAACATTTATAGTATTGCCATTTTCAGACGCAGTATAGATTGATACATTAGAAGGAATATTGTAATAAATATCACAAATACGCTTGAATTTCGATAAATTAAAATATGTATATATATATATATATATATATATATATATATATATATGTGTGTGTGTGTGTTAGTATAATTATTTTGCTAATGAAAGTTTAAGCTTTAAAAATTTAATATTGAAGAAACATAAAATGAACATCAGAATTCTCGATTTTATGTGTTTTATTAACTACTACGCTATATTGAAAACTCTGCATGTAAAAATGACATTATTTTGATTTTTACAACAATTTGGTTTTTTTTCTTCATAAATAGCATTCAAATTGTTTGTGTATTTTAAGGGCTTTCTTACAAAAATAGTATTAATACATTTCTTAGTAATATCTATCCTTTAAATAATGATTTTAATTTTATTTAATATTTTAAAATTATCCATAGTTAAATTTTAAATAAAAAATGGCATCCCAAACAGTTTGATTAAAAATGAAAAGGGCTTTGTACAGTTGAAAATTTCATATATATATATATATATATATATATATATATATATATATGTGTGTGTGTGTGTGTGTGTGTGTGTGCAAGGATAATTAAATTATATTAAAAATTAAATTCATTATCTAGCACTTAACTGATATTTTTTCATTTGATCTTCAAGTATCCAACTAATCACCCATTTATTTCTACCGAACATATGCTCTGGCCAATAAACAGGTATAATTACAGATCGTAATATTTAATAGCCCATATGTCAGCATTAACTTTCAAGTACACTCATTAAAATTCGCGATACTTATCACATCTGCTTTTTAAGTGGTAAAACACTTAGATTTCACTTTGGCGTAATTTTTCTCTCTCCCTCTCAGTGTCAGAGCTTGTATAGATTTCATCAAATAAAGATCGTTTTAAACCTAAGTCTGATCCTGACTTTAAAAAACATGTCATATATATATATATATATATATATATATATATATATATATATATATATATATATATATATATATATATATATATATTTATTTATCTTTTCAATTCCATTCATACCAATGATATTATTAAAGTAATTTTAGAAATTATCATAGTAATTATAATCTTAATATTAATTTTAACAAATTTAAAACTCTCAGATTTAGTCTTAAAAGAAAATTGTATTAATTTTAATGGTTCATTATATAAACAAGCTAAAGGCTTGCCTCAAAGAGGCCAAGCTAGCAATAGTTTAGCTAACACATATTTGCACTTTTATGAATATTCTTATATTATTAATAATAATTTATTTTTCATTTTTAGATAAATTGATGATTTAATTATTTTTGGTAAACATAATAATTTTAATTCCAATATTAATTTTTATCCGGATTACTTAAACTTAGTTAAAATTAATCATAATCTAATTAAAACTATTTACTGAGATTTATTATTGCATATTTAGAATTATAAATCACATAGTAATATTTATGATAATATAGATGCCTTAAATTTTAACATTCTTAAAGTGTCTTACTGGAATTCAAATTTATCTATATCTATATATATAAATATTATTTTTAAATATATTAATCCTAAAAATGTATCATTTAGCAGTAAATATAATACATATTTAAATTTTAATAACCTTATTAAACAATGTATTGAACATGCATATCCTGCTAACTTTATTCACGGTTATATTTCTAATAGTTATCAGTGAAATTACAAAATGTATTAAATATTATTGACTATTTGTTTTAATATTAGTATTTTCAATTAATTATAAAATTATTCAATAGAGGGCACCATATATTTAATAAATTTATATTATATATATATTTTTAAATATTCATATAATCCTTTATTTCCTATAAATTTTATATCAATATTTATTGTTTTAAAAGTGCATATTATATATATATATAGTATATATATTATTCCATCAGAAAACTAACTTTACTTTTGTGCGGTACTGCTATTACTCTTGTTGTATTAGGCGGAAAAAATAACATGTTGCTATACTGACGAAGTAAGTCTATCTACTTTATCGCATTGATGTTAAATATATACTAATAAATATTAGCAGGCTATAATTTTATCGTTATGTTTTAATGGTACAGTTTATTTTATTTGTAATATTTCTATTTCTCAAAATATTATTTCTTCCTTTCCTTTTAGCTCAGTGTATAGGCAAATTACAGGTGAAGGTTGGCTAGCCCTAAAACTTATTTAAGCCTCCAATCTTGTTTCCTAAAGCCAGGAGTTTGTTATTGTATTACTGTGCCTAATATTTTCTATCTTGACTTGACTAGTTATACTTTGGTTTTATAGCTATTCGTATATATTTATGTATGTATATATATATATACATATATATATATATATTCATAATAGATCTATATATATTATATATAATATAATATATATAATATTATATTATATATATTATATTATATATAATATATATAATATAATATATTATATATTATAATATTATCATTATCAAGCATTATAAAAATAAAAAGTTAGAGTTTTAAACTTGAGACATTTTTCAGCATATATCATAAACAAGTATTTTTATGGCACTTGCATGGTGGTGGAGCAATTTCGTCAAATCAATAAGCAACTCCAAATACCGTGGTACGGATCCCTTAAACTAATATCGGGCATTCAAACATAATAATCTTGATCGAACATGTTAAAAAATAATAACATTATTTTTAATTTGTAATATCCATACTTTCTTGAAGAATCTACTTTCTAAGGAAGAGAATGTAGTGGAGTATTTGTACAAATACGGTTTAGTACATAAGTACCGGTAAGACTATAATGTTTAGTCAATTGACGAAACAAAAAACATCATTAAACTAGACGAAAACAATTGCATTAGTCTTTATGTGTATTTATGCGGTATCGTCTGTCTGAAGATTCATTTGCCATGGTTTGAATGCAATTATGGCGTTTTTGGCAACTTAAATATTCTTGTTTCTAAATCTTTCGTTTACTTCAAATGTACGCCTTTTTTTCTTAATTCATTATTTAATTATTTTTAATTTTCAACAATTTATTTGTAGACGAGCTAAAACGGAAACAGCTTGTGGGAAATAGTTTTGCGCATGAACAGAAACAACGAAAGCATTGGGGGATTTTTTTAAAAAATTTTTATTGAGCAATATCTTTTGATTTGACGAAACTGGTCGACGTTAGTAATACGTAAGTACAATTTTTATTTTAAAATGACACCTACTTAAATTTATGTAACTGAAGAAATTTTAATAAAATGTAGTCACACTGTAGCACATCTACTTCATAATATATGCTTTCCATGTGTCAATTTTTAACAAAGCAAAAATATAAAGATTATATTTATAAGTGACTCTATTTGATAAGTTTAAGGAAAACAAAAAACTATAAAATAGATTACTGAAATTTACTTAAATAAGAATTTAATGAATTAATTTACTATATATATAAATATATTGAACTTATACATTAGGAAATAGTTTGTTAAACCTAATTGTTAGTATTGTATCTTTTAATTGTACACGTTATTAAAAATATTCTTATTCAAATACTTTTAGACATGGAAATAATTTAATGAAGGAACATGCTTTATAAAACCAAATTAGTTTAGTAATCCAATTCGTTTAATAACCTACACATTCTGACGAATCTGTACGGCACTTTACTACTACTACTCTTGGGCGTCTTTGGGGATTGTAAATTTGCGTATATTTCAAACCAGCTCTAAAAGAAGACAACGGGATATGCAAATGAATCAAAGTATATAAGGAGAGTGTTGTGGGTTAGCGAAAAAAAGGCTTTGAGCGAAGAGATACATAGACGGAGCGCTAAAAAGATTCAAGTTGATTGCGTGATTAGTATCTGGCTGACTATCAGGCAGCGATCTACATTAGTTAACATTGAGTTAAAAGTCAGGTGATATTTAAACTTCAATCATCGAATAATAAGAGTAGATAAGTATTAGAGTTAGTGGATACTTAATGATGGCTAGTAATCCAAATTGCATATATCCCTCAGTCCTCTTATCCCGGTAAACCCGTTCGATATTAAATTTAATAGTTGATTAGTATCATATTTCGTTATTTAATTTAATAGTAAAGTTAAATCCCATTGACGTAGACATATTGATTCTTATTTGCATTTAGAAGGTTGATAATTGATTCAAGTGAATAAGTATTATTTGTTATTGTAAAAATGTTGTCTGGTAATTCTTTGCCTCAATTCAATCTTAGTGACCAGGGTGGATCCCAGGGGGGTTCCCACAACATAATTGCAATAGACAGGGTCCCTAATTGTGATCCCATGCAATATCATATTAAAACTAACCATTTATAGTGGAATAAAATATATTTGTTGTAAATATCACTTGTCATGCTAAAATATTATACTACAATATGTTTAATGTTTTGTAATTAAAAATTACAAGACTATTTTGATATAACTTTAAATCCTCACTGATATTATGTGCTTCACCAAAAAAATTTCTGTAATTATCACGAAAGAATAATTCACTGTTCTCTAACTAATAAATATTTTTTCTAGAATTCCATTTTTTATTTTTTGATAGTTCATAAAATAATAGAAGTAAAAAAATTTTTAAAAATACATAGTTATTGAGATTAGGTAGAATATTCTGAAAATTACTTGGGTTGTAGACAATATCTATGAAATAATTTTTGACATTAGTAAGGAGTAATGAAAAAAAGTCTTAATAAGTTCATTTGCTACAAAATAGCTATTAAGATATCATTTTTTTTATTGAAAGTATTTATAATCTTCATTGTACACTTAATTATCACAAAAGTCTTTCTAAGTAAAAAACATTACAAAACGGAAAAAAAGTTTATTCTCAAGCAAAATCGCAACACACTAAAACTAAACTAATCTAAAAAGAAATATTGCATCATGTAATAATATTCTTGATTCTTTTGCAATTTTTGCAGAGTGAAAGCACTGTTAGTAGCAAACTATCAAATTCTGGAAAGGTATGGTGGTGAAATTGGGATAAGCAAATAACGGGAACATGAAATAAGGATAACATTGACCACTAAAAAAAAAGCTAGATGCCTCAAGTGGTGTCATCGTCATTGTACCTGGACCATCTCTCTCTCTCTCTCGAATGTCACCATGCCTTGCTCACGGAATCTCGTTTCTGTCTTGGGAAGAATGACAGCTACTGACGGGTATGTTGGTGTCTCAGAGAATTTCATGAACCCACCCATTTCATGAAGTGTCAAACCTATCTTACACCGATTATCAGGGTTTTTGGGTAGAATAATGTCTGTCATAGGACGTCTCTGGTACACATTGACGGCCATTTGACAGCGGACTGCTACATCACACAAATTGTGGAGTCTGTTGATCTGCCTCTGTTGCAGGACGCATCAAACACGGAGCAGACAATGCAATGCCGCATGTTACACGGTGGACTCTTAATAGCCTGGCTATAGTTGACATCCTTCCCTGGCCGGCAAACAATCCAGATCTAGAACTTTTATTTTCTTTTTTAGGAGGATTATGTATTAGACTTGCATGCAATTTTTTAGAAATTTCGAAAAAAAAATTGACCATTTAGTAGAAATCGAATGTTTGGAATCGAATCCATCGAGGAGGGGAAAGGATGAAGGGGCGTTAAGATAAACTTGTGAGGGGATCCACTAAGAACATGTGTTGAAAAAATTGAATCTTAAGGTCGCTTACGGGTTGCGGGGTTATGGAGGCTTTATGGATGGAAGAAATCTCCCATTTTCGAACAATTATGCGTACAAACTTAGAATTTAGGAAACATGTTTATTTTAATGGGCAGAAATGCGCTAAAACTATGTTTAAGAATATAGTCTAATAAACTACAAGGGCGTAAATGATAAATATAATTCGGTTTTAGAAACACGTTCCGTCCTTTTTAAGTCACGAGGTGAATGCTGTAAAATTGATTTTCAATACAATAGAGCGCTGAATGGTAGGACTTAGATAATAATAATAATAAAGATTTATAGCAGAGATGATGAGCCAATGGCACATGTGTCATTTATGGCTTGTGACACAATACTTATGGGATGCCACTAATCAAAACGGGTTGCATTTTAGTTCAAAATAACAAAGTTCATTATGAAGTATTACGATCAAACGTGGGTGATTGGTCATGGAGTTTCGAGAAGCACACTCGTTTGTTATTGTATTGGCTCCTTATTTACGTCATCTACTACAATTGCTAATGATGCGAAATTTTTCAACGTATAGCATAGTGTTGCGCATACCACCTGTCTAATCTATTCAGATCGAGGCCCGTGAAATTCATCTTGGTAAGGGGCTAGAAGTACGCCTGTCGTTAGCCTTAGTCTTTAGCACCATACAAATGACAGTACGATTTAGCTTGGTGAAAATCCCGAGGGAAAAGGGACGATAGATATTTACGATAGATGGCAACACCACCGATCTCCACATCCGCAATTTAGACATGGAATTGGAGGGGAGGGAAATATTCTCCAGCCCCCTGCACTCGTGGTTTCAGCTACGACCGACCACAAGACTTTCTGCCCACTGATTTAACAAGTACGTACTCCGTGTGTACTCGGAGGGTATTTGGTGGCATTGGACATCGAACCCAGGCCTTCCGGTCTAGAGTCTGATGCTCTAACCACTAGCCTACTGTAAAGTCGTGTATAGCTAACCATAAAAAAAATGTTACAGCCTAATATAAAATAAAAGCATTGTTTATTTGTTAAACAATTTGTTAATGAAGCAATAGAATTCAGTTCATATGCCAAGCCGATGCAGTCAGTCTATATTCTATTCTCAACGCCACCGGCGCTCATCGTCTTTCCACTCCAATCTCGGACTAAGCGCTTTTCTTTCGTGCTCTCTTCCCGTCCGTTCCAACCAGGGCTCTCCTCTCATGTCTTCTCCATCCAGGGCAGAGCTTTTCCCTTTTCTCCATCCAATGCCGGGCTCCTCTCTCTCTCGTCTCCTTTTCTTTTTTTCTCGTTCTCCTTTCTTCTTCTCTCTCCGGGTTTTTCCAGCCTTTTAAAACATCAGGGGCTGTCCATTTCTCCCCCCACGTTTTCTCATTGGTGGGCCCATATGAATCGATCCTTGAACCTCAACTCATTAGAGCCCATTGGCGCATAATCCACCAAGTGTCCACTTCCCTGTTTTCTTCACAAACCAGCAGGTGTCCGACACATGCTTCAACGGCCGAACCCCTTCGGCCCACTGTCGTCATTTTACCGTCTTTGAGGACAATTCGCCATTGTGTATGTAAGGCGACAGTCACCTGCCTCGGAAGCGATCTCGTCCACAGTAGTACAGCCAGACTATTGTTTGACTAGTCTAACTGGCACCAAAGTCCAGACTCTAAATAAGCGATAATGAACCCCTGCTGCACGTGCACCAAAACTCAGTCTAGTATTGTCCTGAAATAGTATTGTCCTGAATGTGTGAAACTCGTTTCGAAAGAAGGACGTCACACTACCCACGGCATAGTAAATTTCGTTGACACAACTGTATTTTAAAGTTTGCGTGTGTTGTATTTATACGATTTGTAGCCATTAATTAACATGGCTAGTTCAGCAAAAAAAAACCCAATAAATGCAAGATATTAAGTGCAACAAACAATTTCAAACTTGGTAAACTGAGTAATATGGCAGTATTGAAAGGTGACAAAGTGGTGTGTGTTTCTTGTTCTGAAACAATTGTATGTATAACTTAGTCTGTGAAACGGATACCAGATACATTTAACTGATTGAAGAAGCTTGCGCATGGTATTTTAACCATATTTTCATCCATTTATTCTTACGAGTCATAATTTTCAGACATGAGTAACATCAAAGACATACATAGAAACCGTTTGGAAAATGACTTCAATTCAGCCTGCATTCTCCTGAAAGTAATGTCTTACAATTATAATCTGTTACTTGTCTTTTAATCTGCAATACGAGAAGTCACACAAATGTTACTTCGTATAACTGAAATATTTACTACTATATAATGCAAAAATGTAATTTTTGGTAGTAAATAAAGAGTTTTGAGTTGTTAATATTTAGTTTTTTTTTCATTATTTTCCCAATAACCACTAGTCAAAATTATTTGACGGCATGCCTGTAACTCTTTAAATATTTCTTTAGAAAAAATAGCACTTTGATATTTAAAGTTTCGCCATCCCTGATGTATAATCTTACAATGTCATGAAATATCCTGCGCAACGGTCGGATAACGGCTAGTGTTATAATATTATAATTGTTCTTAATATTAAGGAAAAAAATATTATTAATAAATACAAATAAAATTTTCCTTTCGAACACAAATGTATGTAAAATAAATTTTTGAAATTATTCATCTAATCCCAAAAACACAAAGTGCAAAAAGTGCCTCTATATTGTATTCTAATGCTAGTAAAACACCGAGTATACACACTTGTCGTTTTGAAAGTTACAAAATTACTCAAGGTCACATATTCGCTTGAAAATATCACATAGTAGGCCGAATTTACAAATCTCCTAGTGAAAAACAAATAATTGAATTTACTTGCTTTCTTTTCTTTCGTCTATGTCCTCCGGCCTTTTCGGAGAATTTGATTCTAAAACTTTTTTGCTGAGCTGTATATGTCGGCGTAGAATAGTAAGAAACATAATAAATAAAAATATATACTTTAATTCGATAAACCATTTGTATGCCCGTTAAAATAGTGAAACACATTTTTTGGATAAAATTCTGATATATTTTCTGACATTTTTCTTTCTGCATTTAGAATGCATGCCAACAAAATCATCCATGAATCAATCTAACTTAAGATTCTGTTGTCAAGGTCCATAATGATAGCAATAGAAAATTTTCCTTCAAGATATTTTCTTATATTTTTTAAATTTTTATTTATTTATTTATTATTTTTTAAATGCCTTAATGTGGGAGTCTAAAGTATAAAATAAAATTTAAAAAATAAGGCTTCTTACATTAATGCATAATTTTAAAATACAAATTCTGAAAAAAAAGTAGTAGTATACTATTTTCTAATATATTTATTATATTAATTAGAATTTCTTATAAAAAAAATTTCAAAAAATTACGTGTGTCTACAAATTTTTAAAAATACATTTAAAAGAATCTTTATTTTTTCAAATGCATATAAAAAGTTATTCCTTTTGTTTTATACATTTATTTATCCATGAAAGAAAATCTAAGAAGAAATTTCAGAAAAGAAAAGAAAGAAAGAAGGTATATAAGAAAACTTTTTATATAAGATAAGAAAATTCAAAGTGTAAAAATGTTTACGAGTGGATTCAAATACTTAATTTAATTAGGATTGCTTTTTTGACAAAATATTGCTCTAATCTGTTTATTTAAATAGAATTAATAAGTGTACAATTTTCAAAGATATAAGTCAAAAATTGCTTACAAATATATTTGTCTTGTGTTGAAATTTTGAGAAATTGTAGACTTAAATTAAACTCTTGTATCGTTAACATACATCCCAGTAAAATGACTTCGTTTTCTGGAGTTACTTTCTAATTTAGTTAATTAAAGTTTCTAAAGTTTTAGATTTTAAAGTTTAGTTTAGTTTCTAAATTAGTTCTAGTAACTGTAATAAAAATATTTTTTTTAGAAATAAAATTAGTGCAAAAGTAAAAAAGTTAAAAAATTAATTTTAAACTAACTTTGTGAGAAGCAGCTCCCCCCTAAAAATGTATTTTATATTATTCTTATGAAATTTAAAGATACATACTCCTTAATATTTTATCATGGCTGTTCAAATGAGAATTTAATTTTTGCCGGATTAACAGTAAAATCCATGAGTAAGATGATACAAAACATAAGGAAGATTTTAAAGTGGAACCAGCACCAATAAATTATTTCAACGTTCTTCATTTCGAAACTTACAATTCAATTGAAGCACGTATGCAGTTTGAAAACTCTTATCTATCTAAATTAATGAAGTGGAGGTATTTGAATAAATTTTCTAAATCCGCCACACTTCCAGTCATCCGTGTATTTTTCCGATGAGTTTTCCACTTCTGATTGCTTACATATATAATAATAGCGTGACTAACTTGAGCTATCTAATTCTCGAATAACTTTGAAAGATTTGAACAATCAAAACCTTTACCTTATCTTTTTCAAATTTTAGCCACCAAAAATTTAAATTAAAACCCTTGAAATAAATAGTTCTATTTGGTTCAATCAAATGTATATTTAGGACAGAATGTGTATAGAGTGTGTATTAAATAGAATCTAGATAAATTTTTACAGTTTCTGTACAGAAACGTATTTTCTTCTAAACATATTTATCAGTTTAAGCTTTAAACATGCTCAAATTTTTTCATTGTATTTCTCAAAAAACTGCATGTTTGTGCCAACTTTACTCTTGTATCTGTATATAAAGACTTAAAGTTTTTGTTAACTACACTTTTTATTATCATTACGAATATGATTTCATTGAAGAAAATTATTTGTTTTTTAATCTAAAATAAATGAAGTTTCTAACTATAGTTTATATGCATGGAATATATTACTTCAGATTTATTATAATTAAATTTTCAAAATTTCAATTCATGAAATACATTTTAGAAGGTTCTCTTGCACATTTTCATAAATTAAACTCTAGGAATTGTTTAATACAGTGCTTAATATGAGAATTTTGCGTTGTAAAAGATCCTCCGTGTATGCAAATGAACAATTCTGTTTAAGATGATTTGGAAATATCCCTCTCTATATATACTGAAGAATGTTCAATTGACTGTTTTCAGTGTGCCTTTTCTCAAAATCTATTGTATGTACATGCTTGAAATTTTTGATAGAATTGATGTACACCTTTCTAATTATACTGAAATGAGCTTTTAGCTAATTTTGAATTTTTCTAAAAAATTATGAAATATTTTACCAAATAATGCAAAATTTGACCAATTTTTGGTATAAAAAATGTGTAAAAATAAATTTTTGAGTTCTTTACAAAAGCTCATTTCAGTATATACTAGTCATCATTATAAATATATTATCAGAAATTTTACATACCTGTGAACAGTAGTTTCTTAGACAACATGAAACAATTCATCATACATCAAAATTTACATTTTGAGAGTAATTCATTTGAATGTCAAAGGCAGGCATGCCCAACACGCGGCCCATTTGGAGAATTTTTTGTGGCCCAATTGAAGTTTCTGTCTATATTATTTTAGACATTTGGACTACAGACGGTTGTATCGAAAATATCGAGTTTTGACCCCCCCTCCCCGTGCAGTTCTTACCGAAATAATTTTTTCCTTCATTTGACTTCCAAGCAATTGTAATAACAGGTGCTGATGGATGAAGGAAAGCAGATGAGCTTGGGTGTGTTATTCCTCTTTCAACGAGAACTTCGTTGAGAGTGAGTAGTGTATTTAGTTCCAATTGTCAGAGAAATAATTTATGTCTATATTTTTAAGTTCAGATTAGTAGTCTTTTTCTTGTTTTATTTGGCAATGAAAGAATCCGATGATAGATTTAATGCGTTGCCTCAGGACTGTCAGACCAGCTAGTAGAAATGTAAGATAATTATGGCAGCAAAATAAAAATGTTTAATATTTTAACTTTCTGAAATTATGTAACTTTTTCATTTTATGATATATACTTAACCACGGTGCAATATAATTAATACCATACAATAAGAAACTAAACATTTGGCTATCGGACAGAAAAAAAAAACTTTTTTTGACAAACTTTGTAATAATTACAAATCTGTTCTTATTTACTTAATTGCTTTTTTGCATTTGAAAAATAAAAATTTTGAAAATCTAAATCAATCTTATGCAAACATACTATTTTATACTGAGTTTTTTACAACACATTTTATACTGTAACACAAGTATAAAATGTGAAGATGTTACGCACATAGTTGTTATACTACGTAACCTCATATGGCAGCATAAATCTACTGTAGATAAGATACTTGTAGGTTAGGAGATATTCTTCCACCAACAAGTGGAATCGGTCGACTTTCAACTTTGTTGTAATTGTGATCCAGTAAAAGGTAAACTTGGTGTTTTTTGATGATATTAATAATTGAATGTTGATTATATCATATTTTGAATGCTGTACGATAGTAAAATATTTTGAATATTTTTTTTTATGTGTGGCCCACCTCAGTGTAGTAAATTTTTACGTGGCCCACCAACCGATTTGGGTTGGTTATCCCTGGTATACAGTGAGACTTCTAATCGGCTAGGAAATAAAAAAAAGGCTTAATTTATAAACAATAAAAGATACATGACAGATACAGACATTCAACTTTTAAGCAAATACGAAGTAATTTATTCACATTTTTCGCCATTCAATAGGGTGTGGCCCAGTTTTAACGATTATTTAAAAATAGGTTTTAAGGGCTTTTTATTGCCCTAGAGGTTAAAGTAAGGTATTTTTAGAAAGGATAAAATATAATCTATAGAAAAATAATCTATATACCAGGGTAAATCTATACAATTTGAAAATGTAAAAATCTCAATTTGTCAAAAAAATAAGATTTTAGCTTTCCAACACCTCTTAATTAAAAGTATAGTGAATGACAGAGATGAAGTATAAATTGTGATATAGAAACAGATTTACCAAAAATATTCAGAGTGCTGCTACTTTAATAATGTACTACTGTTTAGAGATAACGAAGTAAGCAAATATTATTTCAACTCTTATTTCTTAATTTCTTCTGAGGCTAAGTTCAAGCTCTCAGTATATTTCATTTAACTAGTTATTGATTACTCAAAGTTTGAATAAATTAGCACAAAAAAAATTAAAGCTTATATGTTTATTGAATAAATATACTTGTTACGATGAATGATGCGTTATATATCACAATGAGGCTTGATCACCTGTGGATTCAGATCCAAATTTGAAGAGGGAATTTGTAGCTATCTTTTTATTTACTTATTCAACGGGAAATATTATTGAATCAATGAATGTAAATAAATACATTTTACAGTACACAATTTGTGCAGAGAATTTTTCATGGTAAATTTTAAATACACAAACTAAAAAAGTCGCATATTGAGCTTTTTTTAACTGCACTAATTTGTTGATTACGTGGTAATTACTAAATGCATTGTACAAGAAATTATGCATAAGCAAAGCACAAGTTTTCCTATCTTATTTTTGATGCAATGTGATAAATATCTAAGGAGATAAAATATGATTTTCACCAATATAATTTCTTAAAATTACTAGGGTTTATTTATATTTTGCTTAGGGCACATACAGAGTGGTCCCGAATTTAGGGTATAAACTTTAAGGTTAGATACAGGACATTGTAGCAATCACTTATTGTACAGGGCGCAAGTAACGCAGTTAGGTGCAAATAGGAGAAATAAAAGGAAATAGCAATGAAGTTATCCGTTGATTGTATTGCCGGTAGGAGGCAGTAGATATCTAGCCACCGTTCAACATGATGCATCTTAGTAGGAGAAAGCGCTATTTGCAATTGTGCTGACGTCTGCGATGGAAACCTTTTGTATACCAAAAATTCAGACATGCATTAGATGCATGGTGGTGCAAAAGGTAAAGGCAGAGCTAGGATACTAATGCATCACGTGCAGTTTCCTAATCTATGAATACCAGATCACAGCATTTTCACAAGCGTTAAACCGTCAACTTCGTAAAACACGATCTGTCCATGTCACCAGACATAATTCTCGTCGACAAAGAGCTGTACCCAGTCCAAGCTTGGATGAAAGGACCTTGAACGTTGCTGCTGATAGACCCGATTGAAGTACAAAAGCTGTTGCTCATCACATATGAGCCATCAGACCGTTTGTAGAGTGTTAAACGAAACTCGCTTACACATCATCTATTTTTAGCTAGTAAAAACTTTGAATAAGGCAGACTATCTTCTCCAACTGGCTGTGGGTTGTACATGCGCGTTGCATGTGGACTTAATAGCTCATATTCTGAACAGTTCTTGTAAACATTACACTTGTCAACGTAGCTTTCAATCAACGTTTTGTCTTTCTTTTCGTCTCTCTCTTTTTTGTCTTTGTGCCCACACACATTCCTATACAAAAAATTATTGTTACAGTGCCCTGTACTTACCCTTAATGTTTGCACCATGAATTTGTTTGTATACAAGGGTCCTGTATACAAAAAAATCAATATATTAAAACACAAGATGTATGTTGATTTTCATGCAATGATTTCACTGCTCGTGAGAAAACGAGTTTTACATTCAAAATACTCTTCCCAGGAGTAACTTGAACAAGATTCCGCAACCCTACAAGATTTCAACAGGATTACCAAAATGATGACAGATTTGGCAACAAAATGACCCGTCTATATGATTGATCTCTAATCGTCTCCATAATCGATCTTTCTGAAAATTTTTGTTTTTCCACTCGCACAAATTATCAAAAAAACTTTTTAAAAAATTAACTAATTCCATCGTTTTTACTACCTACTCAATAATAATTTTTCACTTCCAGGCTCATTTTTTTTTCTGGATTATGAAAAAATTTGGTCAATTTTTTTATTTATATTTTCAAATATACATATTTTTTAAAAATATTATAGCATCCTTCACTGATAAAATTTTCTAAAAACCAATATATAAAAAATATTTAAATAAATAATTTAACAGTGAAATTGGCTTTCTGTGTGGCAGAAATCATTAGACTTTGGAGCCAAATCACACTAATTATAACTATAAAACATAGAATACTTAGCCTTTTCCTTGAATCAAAAATCTTATTTACATCTTTTGCATTTACATACATGATTATAAAATTATTTATCCACATGTTATCGTGTTCGATAAATTCGAAAGCATGTGAGTACACATAGCCCTACATCTCAATCCGGACAGTAGAATCTTGTTTCTTTCTTACCTTTCTCCCTTGACTACCTCTTTTTGAGCAGCAAAGTTGGATTGGTTTTCTTCCCTGCCGAGGGAATGTAGTGAACAAAGTATTTTTTCCGACAAATGTGAAGAGAGGGGATTCAGAAGAATGGCGTCGCCTTTTTTACAGAAAATACCACATAATAATACTTTTCTATTATTCGAATTCATAAAACAGCACATAAGAAATAATTCGGGAAAGACTGATTGCACAGTGTAAATTTTCACAGTGCTCGAGCTAGATTAGGGATGAACTTAGATGGTACATTTCGCCTGTCCAATCTCAGCTCAAAAAAGTGGGGATTGGATTAAATATTAGACTTTCTTTTAACTGGAAAGAAAAGGAGAAAATAGTTTGTACTCAGTGCAAAACAACATAACGAATAGTTTCCAATAATTCAAAAAATAATTTTAAAAAACCCAGTTATAATACTATTATATAAATTTCGCTATGGTTTAGGTATATGCAAATTACCGAAGAAAGTAGTTTGATATAAGTTTTGAAATGTACTGCTACCATACACGAAGATGGTTGCCCAAAATTCAACTCCACAAAGAAAGAATCTAAACCGTTTAAAATGTTCACCGTGCGTTTACCGCGATAGGCAATGCAAAAAAAGTGGTGAGTGGAACACCGCGTGATAGAAGTGAAACTTCTTTGGCGATGTTGGAACATTGATTATTTGCTCTTATATTCCAAACTGACAGTGTACATGTCTCAATCGCCTAATTTGCATGAAAAATATTCGTGGCGAATTGAGTCTCTTTCTGATACCAAATCCAACGAAGGCAAAGATGCTAGAATTTCTGGGTATACAAAAATATTATATTTTGATAAATTTGATATACATTTTCTACTTAATCTTTGTGTCAGCAATTGCAACATTCTTTAATGTCTTCTAAATTAATTTCCAATAAAATACTTTTTGCTCAGCAACAGGCATTCTCAAATAATCCCTAAGCCATAATCTATCACAAATCGAACACTCGCGACCGAAAGGATTCTCAACGAATAGCTTTTGAAATTCTTTGTGAGCATTTTTATGGGTGAGTGAATTTTAACGGCGCACTGTTCAGCTACACGGGAGCTTTTGGGGGCGGACTTCGTTATTTTGAACCATGGTCAAGTGACGAGATGTCACCTGAGCTGGCATTCCTTCCTCACTGAACTACCACATCACACCAACGGGTGGACGCTTTAGCTCTCAACAGGTTTAACGTGCAACGCTCTCCTACACTGTGGGTATTAAATGGTTTTCGGCTGGAACTCATTACACGCCAGTCACGATCGGATACTTTGACCTCTAGGCTACCATGACCACGCATTTTTACACGGAAATCATAGTCTTTCTAACGTAAGATAGAATTTATCATCGATTTACATGCATCAGTTCCAACACGCACTAGACTTGTTGTGGATTCTAAGCAGAGTCTCACTAGCTTTCCCATCCCTTAAAATTGGCATTAAGAGAGTATTTTGCAAATGTTTTATTTTCCATGCTCTATATTCGATCATGTGTACTCTGATAGAGATTTGGCAGTAGCACTTGATGAATTTGCTCTATTTTTCTGTTTGTCATTAAATTCGGCATTAAGAGAGTATTTTGCACTGTTTTTTTTCGTGCTTGATATTCTCTCATGTACTATGATCATGATTTCGAAGTAGCACTTGATAAATTTGTATTATTTTTCTGTTTTTTTCTCACTCTTTCGAATGGACTTACTGCTCGTTTTTCTTTTTTTTTTCACGAAACTCTTTTCCTCTTTGTGCATTTGATTTAGGCTTTCTGACTAG
Source organism: Trichonephila clavipes (assembly GCA_019973935.1). Lineage (NCBI taxonomy): Eukaryota > Metazoa > Arthropoda > Arachnida > Araneae > Nephilidae > Trichonephila > Trichonephila clavipes. Next base: position 503,741 of record BMAU01017972.1, on the reverse strand, counting down.
AATTAATAATAATTCAACGCAAATGAAAATTAAAGAAATAAATTAGCCACCGAACACATCGTTATGTAGCCAACAATCAAAAGAAAATTTCAAAAAGGCACGCTTTTGCTGAGAGATCTATTTTGTCTACACAGTAACGATCACACTACAATTGAAACGACCGCTGATAATATCCCCGGGTCTGAGGAAAAGGACCCCTAATCGGAAGGTGAGCAAGTTGACCAGTCGGAGACGTGGCAATTATCCAACTTTTCCACCGATATGACACAAGTCACGCGGTGTCCCTGCTCCCCTCTTTTCCTTCTCTGGCTTTCTCCTTACCATGGCGAATACTCAGGGGGATGGGGGAATACTTCCGTTCGCTTTTTCACTGTTACGCAAAACTGAGCAATTTTCTCATTCACTTTCGAGGCCAAAAAAGTTTCACTTCAAAAACCAAGTAAGTCACCTCTGACGCAAATAGTGTACTGCTAGAGATAACAAGCACTACATAAAGAGAGGATATAATGCCATTTTAGAGTACTTGTATAGAGCATTGCTTTATTTAGAGAGTATTGCTTTTCGGTACATTTGAATTATGTGCGCTACTTCAGCCTGTCTTGAACAAGAATGCAAGCGCCATTTCCGTAAGTTTATAAGTTCAACAGTTGAGAAACTATTGCCGATAGAAAATGGGGACTATTATTCTAAAAATATGTGATAGAATCGTAGGTAACTTGCGAGAAATTACTTGGATGTATAATCGATAGATTCAAGTGGGAACGAGCGACTGATATTACCAACAGCATCAACCTAGTCATCCACTAATCATGACGATGAAGAAAGGCTTATTAAGCACATGCTAATAATGTATATTTGCATCTAACCAGGAATCGTATCACAACATTATCGGTTTATGGAATAACAACCTGTCTGCACGTGCGATTGAAGTCATTTTGTATTACAGTAAAAGATTTACAAGGCATTCATTACTTTGATCCCCTTTGTGTGAAAAAGTCGATTCCATAGAACAATAAATGGTGGGCATCGGCAACGGAATAGAATGAAATGGAATATGTCTCTATATCTTATCAAGAAATCCGAAATTGATGCCAAGGAGTGTATAAAAGCGTGTTGCCAATAGTGGAGGTTAGACTTTATATAGATCTCATCGTCTTCATCACCTCAAAATAACTTTTAGTTTCACTTTTTGAATATTATTTCACACATCATTCTAATAAATCTAGCCTTGATATACTTTGCCTTTTTTATGTTTCGTTTTTGAAAGTCAATCATGTACATAATTTACTCTTTATATTTTAGTTTTAGCACTTTATTTAGAATAATAGCATTTTATTGAATAAAGTCTCCATTTACATTATTCTTAATTAGTTCTTTTTATTAGGGAATAATTTGTTAATATTCAAGAGAATATTTTTTTTCAAGTAATTTAGCATGTCAAAGTCTAAAGTTAAATTACTCTACTCAGTTTTTTTGGTTTGCTGTTAATATAAATAAAATGTTTTATGTTAAATATATTATTCGTATTATTTCATTATGTGTTTCATAACGCATTGCATTGCATGTTCATAAACCTTCTCTCCAACTGATGAACTTGCACGGAATATGTTACATAAACAAGTATTTCGAACAGTTGCACAGAGCATTATTTAGCTTTTCAAACATTAAAAAACTCAGATTTTCTTAGTAACCCACATCTAATCATTTATTCAAATTTCAACTAACTTGTTTTCCACCAAATTTGCTACACTACTCAAGTTTCAACACCTATGGATTAACTTTTACTGAAAATAATGCGTTATCATGTATTATTATGGTAATTATCAGAAACTTATCATTTTTTAACAGCTTCTAATAATGATTAAGTTAAAAATTGAACTTTCAGCATTTTAATCAAAATAAAATTTTTGTCATATTGTCTAAATTGCACCTATCATACTGAAACTATAATTATTGTTATTGTAAGTGATGTTGTCTTTTCATTGTGCGCACAGTCCTTAAATGAGGTAATGGTAAACAAACTTGTAATTACAGTCATTTGTTTAGTTTGTGACGGATCTATACGCATTCTCAAACTAATCCTCTTGGGGAATCTTTGGGCTAGCATTCGCATTTAATTCACAGCCATCCCTCTGAAGAAGAAACTGTAATATTCAGGTTAATTTCACTATATAAAGTCAGAGTTTTGTAATTATAGAAAATGAGGTAAGAATCAGCTATATTCGCTACGCAGGTAAGATAGAATAAGGTTTACTTTTGCATGAAAAGATTAAGAGTGGTGTTTTGCCACTGAGTTGAATTACTAGATTTGGTGCTTGGAATCAACGATAGATTACGTTGAGTTAAAGAAGTTGACTCCACATATTTGAGTAATAATCATTGCTTTCTCCGTGCTACTCATTTGACATTCACTTTGTGATTAGATTGTTGTTGGTTAATTTGATTGACTATGGTTGGTTAGTTTGTTTATTACAATAGTGTCCCACGTTGAGCACCATTGTAATAGACCCCCCGCACCCTCCCCCCGCTCCTCTCTGGAGGGCATCTAGATGTGTAGGAGAAAAAGAGGAAGAACCAGAGAATTTCATAATCACAATTATTTATTTAGTCAAGCAAACTAACTAACCCCAATCTATTCACAAAATGAATGTCAAATGAATAGCACGGAGAAAGCAATGCTTAGTACGAAAATATGTGGAATCAACTTCTTTAACTCAACGTAATATATCGTTGATTCATTACCTCAAATCTACTAATTCAACTCATCGGCAAAACACTTCTCTTAATCTTTACACGCGAAAGTAAACCTTATTCAATCTTACCAGCGTAGCGAATATAGATGCTTCCTAGTTCCTTCTTTATAATGTCAAAACTCTGACGATATATAGTCGAACTAATCTGAATATTATGATTTCTTCTTGGAAGGGATGGTTGTGAATTAAACGCGAATGCTAGCCCAAAGATTCCTCTAGAGGATTAGTGTGAGGACGCGCCCATAGATCCGTCACAAGTTGTTCGAACCTATCAAAAAATGAGCTTTCAGCATATCTTGCCGAGTGAAGAACTTCATTAGTTTGTGTTTCACTATAAGCATAAAATACGACTCACTATACTCCAATTTTCCAACTTAATATGTTTTTATATTTTAATTTCTGTATGGTAACCGATGATTAATTTCTTTCGTATTATTTATGACGGAGAGGGATACTTCTGAGTTCTATAAGAAATACATACACATTTTTTACACTCACCTTGTATAAGGATATATCTTTCGCATAAATCTTAAATTTTTCGAGAATTATTTTGATATATATATATATAATTAGGGGGTCTGAAAAAAAGATTTATTTTCTGTATTCAAAGGACTAATGGTACTTTCTTTTCGTAAGTTTTAGTTTCAAGAAATGAGAGTTAATTGAAATTTCTTGAATGTAATTAATGCGTTTAACTTAATGAATTTATTAGTTGCTTGGAATATTTCTCATATACAAATAAGAAGTGTAGTTCTTGTTGAAGAAAATTCATAATCTTTTAAGAAAATATTCATGTCTGAAAGTTTCCACTTTTAAACTTAAGGTTCAAATCTTTCAACCAAATTTACTTTGCCTCTTAATGGTAGTTTAAAAAATTTAGCCTATATCACACACACAAAATAGTTGGCTAAAATAGCTCATTAAACTATGAAGTTCGTATGCTTTAGCTTGCTGCTTTTTATAAAGTTGCTAAGGAGAAAGAATAAAGTTACGTTTTGAATATCTCTATCTCTCTCTGAAAACTTTAACTTAAGCTTTAATTAGAAATAAGGAATTTCCACTAAAAGTTTTTTAAAAAAAGTCTCTTTAAACCTGTTTCCTTAATTAATAGAAAAATACAATTTATTTTTCACCAGATTGGGATTTATTCTAATTTAAATTTAAAGCATTAATTTTAAAAAATGCAAAAGTATCTAAAACAATTTAAACATCAACGGCTTTAAGTATTGAAATTATTACTAATGGGTTTTTATCAAAGCAGTGTTTATAGGAACTAAAGAAATAAAAATAATGTTAAATGTTTTAAACTTTTTGAGGTTGAATATAATTTTAATCAGAAATCAAACTTTAAAGTTAATTACATTCTAATAAATAAAATATATATCGCATAATTATAAGAACTTCACAAACAATTATGCACATTAAGATGGATCATAGTTATATGGAGAAACTGTTTTCCACTTTATCATGCATTATATATAATTTCCATTGTAGATCATTGTTTCTTTTAAAATGTAATGCTAAGGAAAATATTAAATTTGCCCCATCTTTTTTTCCTTCCAATTATTCAGTGTTAGTTCTCTCATCTCAATAAGTCTTAAAAAGCGCTAAAATGCCTGTTTGCTTTTTACAAAAATTACTTTGACTTTTTACCATAAGAAAATTCAAGTACCTAAATGTTATTCTCCGTGTGGCAATAATTCACATATAAATTATTTTTCTATTTTATTTTTTCCATCTATATATCGAAGAAGTATCATTTCCACATAGGTACATTTGGAAATTTGGAAGACAAATTTCGATCCAACCTTTTGTACTCGTCGACTCAGGTGAAAATGAGTAGTCTTTTAGCCCAAGTCATCGATTTTAAAAGTAAAACTAATACAAACTGTTTGTTATGATTATCAAGAGAAAAGACAAATTAATTAAAACTTATTCAGTAATATATACACTGGTTACCATAAATTAAGGAAAAATCACAAAGATGACGATAACTCAAAAAGGTAAGCGTAGAATACAATGATACACAAAATGCAACACATAGGAAGGTATAAAATAGCATAAAAAGAAACCACCAGACAACTGTGGTGTTACATAAATTAGAATATGTATACAATGAACAAATCGAATGAGTCATTTTGGTTTTGGAAAAGTACCTTTAATATGGGGAATGATCCTCTCGAGAAACAATGCAGCAAATGGAAGGATGTGTGATAATTTCAATTATGAGGTGTATTAATTCAGTAGGAAGGGTGAGCCACTGTTCTTCCAAGACAGTTTAAAGCAGGGGTACTCAATATTTTTTTCTGCTGGGCCGCATACATATGTCAGCCATTTCACGCGGGCCACATACGTATGTTAACTATTTCAAGTGGGCCGCAACATGACATTAAATGGGGGGTAGAATTGCTTGAGACTAAGGTAACATTGGAATTGTAAAATATGCAACATTGATCAAAATACTATAACTCCTGTTTTGCTTTTTTAATTATTATTTTCTTATTTTATTCTATTTTTGTCACTGACACTAATTTAAAAGAATTTAGGAAACACTCCTTCACAATTTTTGCAACATCAGTAAACGGTTTCATGTGATTACCAATAATATAATAAACTTCTTAGGATGTCTTTGTTACTACTGTGACATTACCACTGACAAAACATTATGTTGCTGTTACAAAGAATATTTATTAGAGCCTATTTATCACCTCTTGAAAGAGAGGATAAATATAATTAAATAATTAATGTTAATTGGGATTTTTTTAAATACAGCACTTTCGTGACTAATCAGACAAGTACTGATCCATGTTTCTTTTTCACTGCAAAACAGTCAACCTCCAAATCATTCAAATAGTTTTCGCTTGCAAGGTATGAAAGATTGTTCAAAATTAGTTCCACCCATAAAAGTGTCGATAATCCACAGTTTTCCGTTATCTCTAACCGTAACCATTACAAATAGAAAAAGAATATCAATTCGCAGCCGTACGACATCGACAGCAAAAAAGCAAAAGATTGATATATTTCATTTCTTGTAAAAGAATTTCCCACAAGTTTTTAATACATTGTATTGCATAAAAGAATTTCTCAGAGTAATGGGTAAGGACCGGGCCACTTAGAAAGGCTTGGTGGGCCGCCGGTTGAGTATCGCTGGTTTAAACTGTGGCTAGGGTTCTAGAAGTTGGATTCAGAGCAGCTACACGTCCTCTTAGAGTAGAAATACTGAAATTGTGGCCCGCTGGCTGCAAGCGCTCTTCGGTCCTTTCTGAATGGCCCGTTTCATCAACAATTCCAATTCTTTAAGAAAAATGCATTAAAAGCTTAGCAAGAAATCATATCAATCAATCAGTCAGATATATTAATCTTGCTATCGATGTCATGCTGTTATGAATTGCGAGATATTTTTTTTTCTTCACATTTTGTAATTGTAACGGTTAGTGATAAGTAATAATACTGGAGTAGCGACCATTTTATGGGTTAAGCTAATTTTTAACCGAGCCTCATGTCTTCCAAGCAAAAAATATTCAAATGGCGTATGCTGTTTTAAACCTATTGGGATCAATATGGTTTCGTAGAAAAAAACAAACATGACTCAACAACTTGTTTGATTTGTTACCATCCTAAAAATGTTTTATTTAGAAATATAATTTCTCTTGTCGCTTTCTCACTAAGCACAAATCTTTCAATTGCTATTTTTTCTTGAAAATCTCTTTCAATACAAGATAAATTGGCTTTCTTAAAAAACTCTTTGCAACAGCAACAAAATATTTTGTCGGCGGTAATTTCACAAAAGGCATCATAGGAGATGTGTCTTTTTGTAAAATATTTTTTTTCTTAGTAAAATCATCAAAAGGCATTTGAATAAACTTGAAACAAAAAAGCACAAACAATTCTGAACTCATTTTAAACAAATATAATACTGATTTTAATCCAGAACTCAGTGAAAATTCTTTGTTACCGTTCTGAATTTGACAAATTATATCAGGAAAAAAAATAAGTGATGATTTGTCAAGAAAAGAAATAAAATTATTAATGTACATGGAAATTTTGTTTTAATAGAGTATAATGCACAGAAGAGACTTCAGGTCATACACATGAAAGAAAATTTAAATTGACTCTTAGCTGGGTAAAGAATGCCTAAAACCTATTTTTTGAGAGTTGAGTTTGATAGAGTTTAATGTAATTGTAAAGTAAAATCCGAAATTATGAGTTTTAATATTTAAATCAGTTATCCGCATTTTAAATGATCTTATTGCACCATCTCTATTAACCTTTTGGAGACAGCGGTTTTTGTGAGAAAAATGCTCTTAAAGACGGCGCTTCCAGCGAAGTTTACTTCCCCTATTTTAGTAGCTGATTAATGACACCACACATCGGCGGATAAAAAAAGCAGGGTAGTCGTTGATACCCCGCTGAATAGTGGGGATGTTCGCGGCTTAGAAACTCCCTAAACACAAATAGTCTCCCTTTCTTGGGGAAACATATTTTCTTGAAGAATCCAATGTAATAATTACTAATGTTTTCAGTTCAAGAAAATTCAAGAAATCTTAGCACAAAACAGAGGTGATAACATAAAGCATTTCATAAAAAATTAAACGCTTATATCATTGTAGGAAAAGGTACAATAAACTAATCTAAATTTAATTGATTTTATTTAAGAAAAAAATATTTATATTTTGATTTTCAATTAAACTTATTAAAATGGTTATAAAAGGTTTTAAATTTATTTTTTATTCATATATATAGATGCAGGAATTTGATACACACCTGGTGTTAAAATTTAAAATAGTCAAATTAGAAATAAGAAGTAAATAATATGATTCTTCATAACTTGCACATAATTTTAAGCAAAAATACAAAATAAAATAAAAAGCCCAATTGCTGATCATGTCTCTTTATGTTATAATGCAAAGTTCAGACTTTCTCAAATCGAGAATAAAATGAGTTTAAAAGCTCTTACAAGCATCTGCATATCAATAAACATATTGCCATAAATCCTTTTTTGGAAACTTCATTGTTGCTCAGTTTATAATTGTTTTTCTTTTTTAGAACATGCCAGAAAAATCTTAAAAATTTAAATCCTCTTAAGGATTTTCTTATATATCTTCCATAAAGGAATGAAAGATTTGATATATATAATTGTCATTTTTTTATTTTTCCATAATCCATTATATTATGATACATTAGAATTCATAGTACTCAAGGAATCCTAAGATTAAATCTACATTTTATTATAACAAACATCTTTCAAAAATAAAAATCTTATATTTTGATCTAATTCTTCTTATATATACAGAAAATTATGATAAAACATTTACTGTGCTAAATATATGAAATTAATAGCAGTTAAGTGTTTCGCATTATGCTATAAAATATGAATATCCTAAGCCTATAAGTGTTGGCCCTTGTTGGATAGTGCGACATTGTAGTCACTACATGTTTTTATTGAAAAATGGTCATGATTAGAGGTTCCATTGTGTAACAGAGCTGATACGCATAAAATCAAAGTCCTTACGTTGCCGTGGTGTGAAAATAAGAAGTGGGAGCTCTAGCTCGACTATTGTTCTCGTTACTTGATCGTCATTTAAATTACGAGGTCCGTCTTATTACTTTGACCCTAATAGAACTCGTAAATGAAATATTAATAATTTATCAATTTATATATACCTCGTGTTCCTAAAAATAAATTCTTTAAATATACATTAGAAATTTAAAATTATATTTTTTCCAACATTAATAGTTTTCATTAGTAAAAAAGAGAAAATTCTTTGAATTCTTAGAATACTTGATAGTAAAACGCAAACAATAAGCTGAGATATGAAAGACTAAATATTATGACTACAAACATATTTAAGTTGCCGAGGAGCTTCATGCATCTCGACAAACTTGTTTATTCAAAAGGATTATATTATTCTTATTTCTAATTAATTGTTTCTTTTGCGAGTAAGGGTAACATATTGGGACTTCTTAATTTTTTTTTTTTCACTTTTTTGTACAAAAAAAGGGATATTTTTAGTCTTTGAATAATCCTTACTTTTTATTTAAAATTTCAAAATAATTGCATATTATTGCTTAAATTCTAAGATTACAGCTCTGATTTTTGTGCGGTAATGAACTGACTTTGGTGTGTGAGTTTGTGCATAAGGGAGGGACACGTTGATTATTTATATTTTAGATTGTTTTAATTTAACAATTTTATTTTAGTTACATTTAAATATGCCTTCAGAATAAAATATAGTTACACCAAAAATGAATAAAAGTGATTTCTTCTGAAAGTTGCGCAAATCCGAGAGAAATGCACCACTTTAAATAAATTGGCAATAGTTTAATGTTCTTTAGATTGCCCGGCACCATTTGATCCGCGGACCGGGGGTTGCGGATCACTGCCCTAAGTGATTGGGTGCTTTTTACCTTATCTCTCAAAATCTAACACAATATCAGTTCCCCGAAGAGGGTTATTTTCATTCTCCTAATAACGTTCGCAAAGTAGAAGATGGCAGTCTTGAAGAAGGGCTTGGTCGGCATAGTTTCTATTTATCCTATGTACGATAATTTCATTGAAAAGGAAATGCCCTCTCTAAAGATTTATTACGGCAACACTAGAGGAAGAATAGTTTTCCTGCTACTTGAAAGCAACCTTGGAATATTTACAAGAAGGCAGATGTGCACTTCTAGGTTTTATTACACCAAAAAAAGGCATAGGATAATCAACAATGACCAAAAACTAAAGCATCAACAATAATCACGAGGGCAAGCATTCTTTATCGATATAAAAGATTTTACAACCTGCTTTCATGCTCATTTACAAGAACCATCTGATTCTGTATTCAGAGTTTCAAAAGTTGAATAGCCTTAGAGCGCAAACGAACACTTTTTCTTTGTACTATCATACCTAAAAAGTGTGACTCACGAATAACTGGGCGAAAAAGAAAAAAAAAAAGAGAACAAACACATTTTTTTTACTTCAATATAACTATCTATTAGACTACGTTCTGATTATATTTATTCTTCAGATAGATTTTAGAGCATTTTGCAATTTTTTTGTAATTATTATTATAAAGGAAACTTACTTTAATTTTTTTAATCTGGAAATCCAACACTGTAGAACTTTCAAAGAATAATAGTGTAACAAAAGCAAGGATTTTATTTTTGCTTTTAAGGTTTTTGTATAAATCGAGGCTTTTTTTCTTATGTTGAAGAGCTTATAATATATGTTTTCTACAAATTTCAAAGAAATTATATCGGAATTAAGAGTTTCTGGTTCGAATACTCGACTTTTTTATACATCAATTGTTATAATAAAAATGCCGAAGTTAGTTTCGTGTGCATTTTATAAATAAAGTCGAATGATTAAAATGGATAATTTTAAGAATCTGTAACGAATATTTCTGTAATTTTTTGTTGTAAATATCTTTTCTTTTTTTGTTTTTTGTTGTTTATACACCATTAAAAATAGGCTTTTTTTATGCTTCAATATAAATTTTTTAAAAAAAAATTCTTCATTAAGCATAACGTAAGATAACAGTAAAAATGCGTTTCTGTACAGTAATACATTGTGTAATCAAGATATGTATTATAAATGTGAAAGTTTGTGAGGATGTTTGGCCGTCTTTCGTGCAAAAACAACTGAATGGATTTTAATGAAACTTTACAGTAATATAGCTTATACATCAGAAGAACACATAGGCTATAATTTATAAAGATATTGTGTGAAGTGTCCAAAATATAACGATATTTATCAAGTAGGTAGGAAAAAATTCTGCCATTCCAAGCAATTCTGGCGTGCGCTGAAAAAAGCCCACGACAGCATATATATATCTTTTGTTTGTAAAGAAACCCTTTTTGTTTTGGCTACGCATGGCACTCGCTTCTAATCAATTCCTGTGATCAGCATAATCCCTATTTTTTTATTTCAGAATAAAACTAAGTTTTGAAGGGAGAGGTTGTTATACATCTCTCTTTATTTGAATGCCTTTTTTATGATTTTATTATGCACATTTGGAATTAAGAAATTGATCTTTTTTCACAATAAATGCTTTTATCGGTTATGGTACTTAAAGTAAATAAACTTTCTCTTTCACACTACATCATTTGGACAAGTTTTCAAAACTTGTTTGTGGTTAGTAATTAATTATAACGCTGTAATTTTAATTGAATAGGCGGATATTGCATTTTTAAGTATAAAAATAATTATATATACTGTACTGTATTTTTTGGAGTTAGTTAATATTAACGTCGCACTGTTAAGCTTTTAAAACGGACCACGTAATTTTAAGCCATGGTCAAGTGACGTGGATGACACCTGAGCTGGCACCCCCTTCTCGCAAGTACCACACTGCTCCAATTTAGAGAAGGCATATTCTACCAATACTTAGCAGGAATATTCTTTGAAAACGATTTGACTATTTATTTTAAGTGAACGGTGTATACAATTAATTTTACAGTGGAATATCTTTAATTAATTTATTAGCTCTAACGGATTAAATTTCCCAAAGTGGAGTATTTTGCTTATGTATATCTCTTAATTTTCAATGTAGTGATCCAAAAAAAAATATATTGTATGAAAAAACCTGCAGTAAATCCTAATGTGGTGGATAAAGTATTAAGGTGCATCACTCCCCTACACGGCGGGTCTTACAAAGTTCTAATAAAGCTCGAGCTATGACAGTAGCTAGACATTTGCCAACTTGACTCTATCGTTAACATTTCACTATGTCTTTCATTGAATCGCCATTATAATTTAAGAAACGGTGTTGCTTGCGAATATTATAATTTTAACATAAAATAAATACAACAGAAAGTAATATTACACTTTTAGACATAAATTATTTACACTATTTTGAGCGTTTATTACACAAAACTTTTAACAATGTGTTACTTTTTCTGAGAAGAGATCTGATCATCTTCCTCATTTTCTAACTCACAATCGGAATCAGAATCATCAAAAATTTAATCTTCTAAATCTGCTAAAACTTTCTGAATTTCATCAGTGGTAAGTCCCCTTTTACGTTTAGGCATTTTTTTAAAAAAATCAAATTGGTTTAAAATGAAATGATTAGGTAATCGAGATGACAAAATCGCTTGAAAAAATAACTATGCACTCTCCGCTAGTGAGAATTTAAACATAAGGGAAAAAAGAGGGATTTCTAGATAAGGGTGAAAGAGGGAACTGTATTCCCCTCCTTTTTAAATACAAAAGAAACCGGTCAAGCAAATGATTTCCCAGGTCTGTAATAGGCCTCATGCTGTTTCGAAAGCTGTTAAGAGGGGAAAGCATTGCGTGGCCGATACACCGGCCAGAGCCGTCTTTTAAAGGTCTGTTCCTTTTGGCCTTTATATCGGCCAGCCGTCCTCAAAATGTTAATCCTATACTGCGGCACACATGAAATAGTTGCCAAATACATGTGGCGTGGTCGGAAGAAAGGTTGAGTACCTAGATCATCCAAATCCTGCTCGATAGGGTTAAAGTCCGGTGTTGGAGCTTGCCACTGCATGTCTCGAATTGTTTCCTGCTCAAGATAAACATCTGTGTGATATTGCTTTATCATCCTGTAGCACGAAAGTATCACCTATTGGCTCAGCATAAGAGTGCACATAAACATTATCGATGTCATCTCTATAGGTGTGAGCATTAAATATTATTATGTGCCGATATACTGTGTAACCTCAAAAACGTTCGTTGAGGGTTGCATGAGCCCCATGGGCCACGAGTTTGACACTTCTTCCCTACACCATCGGAATATCGATCCTTGACTCATACACCCCACGCCATACAGATGTTGCATTCAACGATAGTTTCACTAGCACTCACATTTTTACCTGCTATAAATTGCACAGCCATGAATTGAGATCGTTTGGAGACATATAAGTTGCGAACTATGCCTTTTAACCCCTCCAAGACCAGCGGAAGAAGAAAGAAGCACTTCCCCAGGCACGTACGCTCGGAGAGGATGCGCACGCACGGGACCGGGCGAATTTCCCTGCTAAGCCTAATTTCATTTAAAAATTCATGTAAAGTTTTAAATGCAATCAAATAAGCTAAAACTTACAATTTACGATCATTGATAATATCTGAGTATAGAGAACAAAAACTTTCGTTATATTTAAAAAAAACAATTGCGAATTTTAAAGAAAATGTTCTAATTTTAATAAAAGCAAATTACATACACTTTAAAATAAATTGACAAAAAATCCCATATATTTGCATACGTATACAGAAAATATTAGAAAACTAAGCCAACTTAGTCAAAATATAAACAGATATCCATAGAGCAATAGATCGCGAACCCTTAAGTGTCTAAGCATCTGTTCTTTATTTTTTTCATAAATATCTCGGATCTAATAAAAAAAAACTTAGCCGAAAGCACATATTGAAGTTCAAAGTATTGTGAAATGTTATGCGAAGAAAAAACGGTTTTTTAACAGCCATCTAGTGTTATAAAAACGTTCCTAACTCTATGATCACACTGGTGTGGTCATGGGCCTATACGAGCAGGAAAAGTTCAATCACATATATGATGCCGGGGAAGGAAAAACGCGTTATCATGATCCTGAACGGGATAATAAGCAAACTCCAGAAACAGGAAAGATATTAGCAGAGAAGAGATGTCGAGTGTCAGGATGTAAACATTAAATTTTTCTTGTTCTTTTACATATGTTTATTATAATGTATAATTTGAAATAAGAATACGTCTCTGTGAATATTGATATTTTTTTGTGGCCCGACTAATGTTACACATTGTTTTTCTGTCCCAAGTTAGGATTTGAGTTTGACATTCTTGGTGTAGGGATTTTCGTAGCGGAAGAAGCAATACTGCCGACAGGTCACAAAGTGGTAAAGCAAATGTAGCTATCTTCAAAGATAAGTTGCAAATTTGAACCGTCTTGTGACAGTTAATCGGCAAATTCGAATCTGCGAAAGAACGGTGATTTGTTATCGATAATAAAACTTAGCCTGCTGTCTAAAATTGGTTCCACTACGAACACCGAAGTTTAATCACCCAAGATATACATTATCTCGTGGTCAGTTAGGAAACTTATTTCAACGTACAAGGTGAATTCATCTAGCCTATCTGCAACGTCTTTCCTTTGAATACTACATTATTGCCATTAAATCACTTTTTAAACCCCAACTGTAGCACAATTTTAATTTGGGCGACCCTTATAAATATGTTCAAAAGACTTAACGCTTAACTAGGCATTAGAAATTGTGTATACACTTTTTAATCAATTCTGCTTCAATTGTTTTAGTTCCATAGAATTATCTTTTATGCCGGGAGGGCAAAAAGTCCGTAAAAAATTTAAAAATTCATAAAATCTGGAGAAATGAATGAAAAAAAACTGTTTGCAGGATCAACATTAGTATGTCACGGGATTTTTTTTAAGCTAGAAAAAAAATAATTCGAAAATCATCCGGTAGGTGGCGCTGATGTACGCAAATCAAAGAAACAATGCATAAATAACTAACAGAAAACTTTCACAACTTTATTACACCAGAATATGTTCCACATGACCACCACCACAGGGGAGAAGACATTCCAGACGAGTGACAAATCCAGCAACGGCAGAGTGCAACATGTCCGGATGCATGGAGGATACTTCTCTGCGGATCGCATCTTTCAGTTCCAACAGACTTGATGGACCGGATAGATACACGCAAGATTTCAAATATCCCCACAACCAGAAGGCTGCCGGTGTTAAATCTGGAGACCGAGGAGGCCATGGGTACCTGCAGCACCTGCTAACGATTCTGTTTTCCTCGAACGTTTGTATCAGGAATGCCTTAACCGGGTTAACAGTGTGACTGGTTGCTCCATCCTGCATGAACGTGACATTCGAAATCTGACCTCGTTGAATTAAACATGGCACGACAGTCTCCCGAAGAAGCGTTAGATAACTCTGAGCATTTACCGTTTCCGTTATCCATCCATTTACTGGGCACTGCGTTTCAAAGAAGAAGGGTCCTATGATAAATGAACCAGTGAAACCACACCATGCTGTCACTTTTGGGAAATGCAATGGCTTCTGTGTGTACTCACGTGGATTAGAGGTCGCACAAATGCGACAGTTATGGTTGTTAACGTCACCATGAAGCGAGAAACGAGCTTCATCTGTTCACAAGATGTTAAAAACCCAGGTGGGATCCTGTTTCATTTTAGAGAAGGCCCACTTCGCAAATGCTTCCCTCTGTGTGGTATCTGCTGGCAAAAGTTCATGGCACGATTGCAATTTGTATGGGTACAGCTAGAGGATTCGACGAAGAATATTGCGGACAGATGATGGTAGTAAGCCCAATCGTCTGGCAGCTTCACGAGCACTGCTGGTCCCTGAAGCTGCTTCGGACGCAATCGCTTCCATTTTGACAGCAATGCAGGGTGAACATGCTTCTTTCAAGCATGGTCGTAGGGCTCGTGCTCGATCCTCCAACTTTCCAGTTTCCTCAAAACGATTAACAAGCTTTAAGAGACCTGCAGGTGTTAAAGGGCCTTTTCCACTCTTCACATTTTTCTGAACTCGGAATTTACGCAAGGCAATGGTCACTGATTCCTCGTTCATGTAAAATAACTTCACCAACAGAGCTTTATCCGGTGCACTGAGCATCCTTGTTCACATTCACTGTTTGTAATGGTGAAATGAATGTGGATTCATTGAGAGCAAAGGTTTTTATAGCCGTCTAATTTGCATATTTTCACCACAGACGCTTGTAACAGCGCCACCTACCGGATGATTTTCGAATTATTTTTTTTCTAGCTTAAAAAAAATTCCGTGACATACTAATGCTGATCCTGCAAAAAGTTTTTTTTTCGTACATTTCTCCGGCTTTTATGAATTTTTAAAGTTTTTACGGACTTTTTGCCCACCCGGTATATTAGGTAATGCATATTCAACTGGATATTTAATTAATTTAAAATTTTGCAATAATTCATAAATGTGTAAAATTCAAAAACATTCACAATCAATGAAGCAATAGATTAATTGGGACAACTTATGGATCATGTCCCTTTACATTGCTTTCACAGTTGAATTTTCTTCTCTACGTACTTCCAGAATTTGTTGTGTTTTCTTTAAAATATTCAAGCATAAAATAATTAATTTTATTTTTTGCGTATTGCTCTCATCCTTATAGTTTTGGTTTCGTATAGACTCGATTTAGACTGGCACAAATTAACTCTAAAATAAAATTAAATGATTCAATAAAAAATGTGCACTAATTTGATTTTAAAAGACGATTTTTAAAGATGCTTTTGATGGACTATTATTAGATAATTCTACTTTTTTTCTGAATTTACTTGCAACTTAGTGTCTGATTAAAAATTAGTTATATGATAATGGGACAATAACTTCACAAACGCAATAAAAAGCCTGAAATAAATGAATCGCAATCTAAAACAATATATATATATATATGTTTGTGTGTGGGTGTGGGTGTGTGTAAATTAACACAATGTGTACATATTTGTAAATTAATTTGTAGAAATTAATAATTTAATTAGTAAAATATCTATTTGTAATTTAGTTATTTAACTGTTCTATAGGTAGTGAAATCTTGTCATCAAAATAATGATTCAAAATATTTTTTTAATAATATTTTGTATAAACTAATGCATCAAGCAAAACTGCATTATTGATAAACATGGCTTTTATTTTCAAGGAAATACGTTGTTTTTGTGGTACCTAAAAGCTTTAAAAACAACAAAAACAACTTTTAAAGAAGCAAGGGACTGGATATATGGATATATATATATATATATATATATATATATATATATATATATATATATATATATATATATATATATATATAAATAAAGACATCAAGGTTAATAACGCAAGGAAAATATAAAAAAATTTCACTTATACATCATGACTTATAATCTTAATAAACTCTGATATCTAGATATATATTATAAATGCTAAAGTTTGTGAGGATGTTTAGCCGTCTTTCACGCAAAAACAACTCAATAGATTTTAATGAAAATTTACTGTACAATAGTTTATACATCAGAATAACACATAGGCTATAATTTATAGCATAGTCTATAACTTATAAAGTTACTGTGAGAAGTGTCTAAAATATAACGATATTAGTCAAGTAAGTAGGAAAAAATTCTGCCATTAGCATGCAAGCAATTCTGGCGTGCGGTGCAAAAAAGCTCACGACAGCATATATCTATCTTTTGTTTGTGAAGAAACCCTTTTTGTTTTGGCTACGCAAAGCACTCGCTTCTTATTAATTCCTGTAATCAGCATAATCCCTAATTTTTTTTCAGAAAAAAACTAAGTTTTCAAGGGAGAGGTTGTTATAAATCTCTCTGCGTTTGAATGTTTTTTTTATGATTTTATTATGCACATTTGGTAGTAAGAAATTGATCTTTTTTCAAAATAAATGATTTTATCGGTTCTGGTATTTAAAGTAAATAAACTTTCCCTTTCATACTACATCATTTGCGCGAATTTTCAAAATTTGTTTGTGGCTAGTAGTTAATTATAACGTTATAATTTTAATTGAATAGGCAGATATTGGATTTTTAAGTATAAAATAATTATAACTACTGTACTGTATTTTTTGTAGTGAGTGAATATTAACGTCTCACTGTTCAGCTACAAGAGGGCTTTAGGCAACGGAACCACGTAATTTTGAACCATGGTCAAGTGACATGGACGACTCCTGAGCTGGCACCCCCTTCTCCTAACTACAACACCACACCAACTTAGAAGGAATATTCTACCAATACTTAGTAGGAATATTCTTTGAAATCCACTCTTCCAAGATATATGGCAGCACGGGTTCTATGATGAGTATTTTAGCGCGGAAGGCGAATAGTTTTGTAGCAGATATTGCGTTTTCAGCTGACGGCGTTTTCAGCGGATTGCAAAGATTATTATTTTTGTCCCGAAAAAATAGTTTGTCAAAATTTAAGGAATCCGACAACTTGCGACAACTTTTTTTTGAAAAAATGGAGATATGGGGATTTTTTTGTGATTTTTAGATTTATTTGATATATTTTAAGAAAAAAATCCTAAAATTAAAAAAAGAAAATTTTTTATTAGTATGAAAATTGGGAAAAACATATGTTGCTTTGTTATTCATGTTTGAAATGATCTTCAGGATAAAAGATATTTTAATTTTTACAAAAAATAGAGCACTTTATCTTAGTTATTATGCGAAATTGCTTAAAAAAAACAATAGTTATATTCACATAAGGGACTGTAAATTTTGTAATAATGCAGTGATTTAAAAATCTGAAGATCAAAACAATTCTACTTTTATACAGAACATACACAAGAAATTTCAGTAAATTATTTTCAAAACTTTTTCAGCAATCCTTGCCCCCGTTTGAACATTTTCTGAAAAAACACATTTTGAGTAAAACACATTTTAAAGTTTGAAATACTTTTTTCTAAATATTAATACTTACATACAGGTTTAAAATTCTCAGATTTATACGTGACACCTTCCTTTTCTCAGATAATGCACAGTTCCTTTTTTTAAGTCCTCTGAGATTTTTTCTCTTGTTTTTTGTAGTTGGCAATGAATGTCTCTCCGAGTCGACAATTCTTTCGTCATCAACCTTTGAAAATCCCTTCAGAAAGAAATAACCCATTGGGATGTGTAAATATTCCAACACGGAAAGAATCCCTTTAGATCCATCATTGAACTGTAATACAGCCAAGAATGCACCAAATTGTAATGTCAGAAGTTCAACAAAAGTTTCTTTTGGGATTATGCTCCACAAAACACCATTAAAACTTTCATTGGCATTTTGGGTCTTTCCGTGTAAACATTTTTCAAGAAGTGATTGGTCACATAAATCCATATAGGTGGTTTTCACTGTGTTCAATACAGCATTTGGTAAGCCAGCTGTTCTATGTTTATACAGTTTTCCTTTTTGCTTGGCCTTTTGGTATTTACACCATGTATCGGATCCAGAAGGGCATTGTCCATGCATGCATGGGTTTTTTGTCGGTGGAGCAACAATGAAAAAATGCAGCAATGACTGCAGTCTGCATGTTAGACAAATTGCCGACATTACTCCGAATTGCAATTCCAAAATAATTTTGAAGTGTGTCGATGAATTTGTCGGTCAATTTACCTTTTCCGCCTAAGCCTTTTGTAGATTTTTTCAGCTTTCGTAAACGAGAGCCAACTCTCTTCTGCACATGTCCTATGCACTTATATTTAACTACGCTATCATAACCATAAATGTCTTTCACATTATTGAACGCCTTTGAATCCCCATCCCCGTAATAAGACGTATATCGAAGACTGCGGTTTGCTTCAGACCTTTTAAAAATCCTATAAGCACCGACAGTTTCCATATTAGACCCTGATCCTTTGTGATTTTTACAAAAATGTGACACTACGCATTTTTTGGAGAATCCCGATGTTTTTTCGGTTTTCGTACACACTCGGCAATATTGACTGAGCACTTCAATGTCTAATATTTTTCCAGAGTCCTCAGAAATTGTCGAAACACATCCATTCAATGAAGAGTAGCCACGTTTTTTTTGCTATGTACCATCTACACTAACGCCACACTCATTTGAACATTCTGCAATGGATTTTGCTGACTCCAACATAGAATTGTTTGCAGCTTGTGACGCAGCATGCAGCAACTTAATTTCATGTTGTCTATATGTACATTTTGACGGATAGGGAATATTCAGCATAATGAACAGTTTCTTTCCAGCTGAAAATCCTTTGCCAATAATTCCAATTCCAAAGACAAAAAGAAGGTTTATAATATTTAAATTATTCACCTTTGATGTGGAAGTGAATCCTTTTGTGAACGAACAGTTCTTACACTTGAGACATAAATTTGACTGCAAACCAAGTCTTGAGTCTTCAATCAAGTACAGTTCTTGATTGTAACAAACAGGACAAGAAATAATAGAGAATATTGACAACAGTATTTCGATGTCGAAAATCCTATTACCAGAAAGAGTTTCGGAACCAACATTAAATAAAGTGTCACTTAATCCTCTTCCCAATTTTTCAGAACTAATACTTCCTTCACTAACTTTTTTTTGAGCAGTGCGGAAATTCCCATGAAACTTTCGCTTCTTCTGACGTCTCTTTCGTTCATGTCCCATGGCAGAAACTTAAAGAATACTAAATAAGTAATTTTATAAAATACGAAAATCAAAATGAACTTATTTCAGTAAAAACTAGAATGAAAAAAAGTTAGCAGTAATATCAAACGTTAAGAAGTAAATAAACACATATCCTGAAATTGTCAGATGTGAAAACTTATTTTATAAAGAAAAATAAGTGAGGCTTTTTAATAGCGTTTAAACAAAATATTAAAATATACTTAAGTTCAAAATATATTTTTCAAAAAAAAAGTGGAAAGAAACCGAAAAAAACCTTCAGTTTTGGTTTCAGAATGCCACTTCCGGTCGGCAGTTACCAACCGGAAGTGTCATCGGCTTTTACTAAAACAGTTGTAACTTTTGTTCTAGTGAACGAAAAATAAAAAAAAACTTGGTAATTTTATAAAGCTAATAAGTTGGTCTACAAAATAGAATCATAAAAAAAATTGTCAATTCTTGACCAAACCCCGATTTTAGGGTATTCGGATACCTTAAGTGTCTTTTGTTTTTGTATATTAATGAAGACTTTAGAAAATGATTTGACCATTTATTTTAAGGGGTCATATACCTTTTAAAATTTCCTGAAAATCGATTTTTTTTTATTATTATTTTATTTTATAGAGTAAACCTTTCTGAGTGTTCTAAAAGAAACCGCATGCAGATATCCCCAATAGAACGGATGTTATTAAGAAAATAAAAAGAGTAGAAAAGGCTATTTAAATATTGTTTACATTTTGGCTCCAGGGTGACAGCTGTCATGTTGCTGGTGACAGCTGCGTTTCTCTGTTTCTAATATTTTCATTCTAATTATTATCAAATGCTTGAATCTAAGCCTCAAATATTATTATTGTTGTTCTGAATATTAACTACCACTTCTACTAACTTTATAAACTTCTACTTCTACTTTGTTTTGATAAAGTGAATCTTAAATTTATACTCGCTCGTTTTTGATTTTCATACCGTATCTTATTCTAAGATAAGTTTTAGGAAAAGTATTATTTTTTTATAAACTTTTGAAGGATGAATTCGACTAAATCTGCTAAAAGACCATCTGGTAAACGTCCTAAGAAAAGAAGTTTACTGGTAATATGCATACGAGATGCAAAAGCTGTACACAGTGTGGATGAATCACTAAACAACAGTGCATCTGGAAAAAGATTCGGCTGCAAGATGTTGATTCATCTTTTATTGAACATGATGACTGTTTTGATGGCTATAGAGTGTTTAATAAAACTATCATGTTTACAAACATTCAAAACTTTGCTTCTTGCAAAAAATGTGGTGGTGATATTAAACTTTCAGAAAATTGTGTTAGAGGTTTGTCTAGTGTTTTTTTTCGATTGAATGCAAGAACTGTAAAGACTTGTATTCGTTTAGAAATTCAAAAATGCTGGGTAAAAGAAAAAAGTATTCCAGAAATAAACAAACGTTTTGTATACGCAAAGAGGACAATTGGACAGGGTCATGCAGCAATGACAACTTTCTGTGGTGTCATGGACTTTCCTCCTCCAGTTGCTGAAAAATCCTATAATAACATTATAAACAAATTACAATTGTGTAGTAAAGAAGTCGCAGAAGCTTCAATGCAAAGTGCAGCTTTGGAAGAGGTAACTTTGGCAAATTCTTCCGATATAATAATTAGTGGAGATGGAACATGGAAAACCCGTGGCTATTCTTCTCGTGTTGGTGTGTGGGCTGTTATAGGAGACAAAACAGGAAAGTGTATTGATGCGGAAAAGATGTCTTCTTTCTGTAAAGGATGTGATTCTTGGAAAAGAAGAAAGGGGTCACCTGCTTACAAAAAGTGGAAAATTCTTCACGTTAAAGAATGTTTGAAGAACCACAATGGTTCAGCTGACATGATGGAGACTGTGGGAATGATTCGTATATATTTCAGCGTTCATTAAGTCATCGTTCTGTGAGATATACATCTTACATCGGGGATGGCGATTCCAAAACATTCTCATCTATTACTGCATCCAATCCGTATGGAGAAGATATCACAGTTTCAAAAATTGAATGTGTTGGACATGTTCAAAAAAGAATGGGAACTCGTTTACGAAAATTAAAACAAATGAGCTCCAAACTCAGTGATGGGAAGTCGATTGGGGGAAAGGGAAGGTTGACCGACAGAATTATCGACTTAATTACAACGTACTATGGAAATGCAATCCGACAAAATAAAACATGCCTGTCAGATATGCGAAAAGCTGTTTGGGCTGTATATTTCCATATACGTTCAAGCGACGAAGAACCATTGCACAGTTTTTGTCCCGTAGGTCCTAGTTCTTGATGTAAATATCAAAATCAAGTAGTAGAGGGCAGTGTGGAAACTTTTAGACACAGTAACAAATTGCCAGTGGCAGTAATGGATGCCATAAAACCTGTGTTTAATGATCTATCACAACCTAAACTTCTACAAAATGTCTAGGGGTAAAACCCAAAATAATAATGAATCCATTAACTCATTAATATGGAAATTATGCCCAAAAACTTTAGGTTGTGGTAGAAAGATTGTTGATATATCTACAAATGAGGCAATTGTCATTTTTAATGATGGCAATCAAGGCAGACTAAAAATTATGCAATCGCTTGGTCTGACTGTTGGTCAATTTGCACATAAGTTTGTTACACTTGTAGATATAAAAAAAATTCAGACTGCAGAAGTACATTTTAATCTCCGCACAAAAGAAGTACGACAGGCTAAAAGAATGCAATTTAAAACTACTTGTAAGAAATTAACTGAAAAAGAGGGAACATCATATGCATGTGGCGAATTTTAGCATTTTAGAATCATAGTAATACACTGCATTCATATCACAAATTGTTTAATATTTATAATAAGTAGTTGTTAATTAAGGTATTGATTGTTTTTAAGTAATATTTATAAATTTTTAACTTTATTTTGGAGAAATGAATCACTTTGTTGCATTTTGATTATTTTGTAGCTTTTGATATCGTTTCGATGCTTGTACTGCATTGGTATAATATGTTTTTAGTTATAATAATTTTAATAAATTGAAGTTTATTGACTAAAAAAACTTCACATTAGTTTTAATTTAAATTTAGTTGTTGTTTGAGTAACCAGAATAATATATATATAAAACTGTGGTAAATTTTACGTTTGATGTCAATTTTCTCAGAACGTCATTTTTACTCATTACGCGCATGATATTTTCAAAACCGTGCCATGGAAAATGATAAAATTTTTACTGTAGATTCTGATCATATCTGTTTTTAAAATAACGAACCAGTTTGAATTTTTAATGAAAAAATTTAAAATTACAAATATAAAATAGCAAATTTTTTTAAAAATTTTATAGTTAAATTTTAAATTGTTATAGTTTACTAAAAATTTTAAATCAGTGTTTCATGTTTCGTCATTTTAAAAATAACACAATTTCCAACACTGAGCAAAAATTTCATCAAAAAATATTGGTAACTTTTTTTTATAAAGCTGCGCGTAATGCATATCACTTGCGAAAAGAAAACAAAAATTTCTTTTTGTAATTATCTAATTAAAAATTTATCCTAATTAGCAGTGTGTTTGTTGGTTATGTTTTAAGTAAAGTAATATCTATTTGTTTATTCCTCCAAAATTTACATTCTAGGAAACAATAATAAAAAAATTATAGAGCTTTAAAGAGCTCACTATTTTTAACCATTTTCAACTTTTTAAAAGGTATGTGACCCCTTGAGTGAACGGTGTATATGATTAATTTTACAGTGGAATATCTTTAATTAATTTATTATCTGTAACGGATTACATTTCTCAAAGTGGAATATTTCGTTTATGTTTATTTCTTCATTTTCAATGCAGTGATCCAAAAAAAAATATTGCATGAAAAAAACTGAAGTAAATCAAAATGCGGTAGATAAAGCATCAACGTGCATCGCGCCCCTACACGACGGGCCTTACAAAGCTCTAATAAAGCTCGAGCTATAAAAGTAGCTAGACATTTGCCAACTTAACTCTATCGTTAACATTTCGCTATGTTTTTCATTGAATCAACATTATAATTTAAGAAACGGCGTTGCTTGCGAATATTACAATTTTAACACAAAATAAATACAACAGAAAGTAATATTAATGTATTACACATTCAGATATAAATTATTTTCACTATTTTAAGCGTTCATTACACAAAACTTTTAACAATGTGTTACTTTTGCTGAGCAGAGATCAGCTTAGGGAGGTATTTTCAAAAAATCGACTTTCAAAAGTAGTACGGGGAGTTATAAACAAAACAAAAATCATTTTTATCAACTATTAGATCTACATTAACATCTAATAATTAATCATAATTAACAATTAATCATTCTACATCTTTAACAAAGGTGTTTTTTTTCTTTTTAGCTGAGATATGCAAATTCTTTTTTTGTTTAATTTCCAGTTCACTTAAAATTAACTCATTAAAAACTTCTTTATCCTTCAATCTGTGTTGTTTAATTTTTAAGTTCCCCCATGCAAAGAACGGGTATACCAGCTAGTATATATATAGATCAACAAACAAAGGCAGCGATATAAAAAATACATTTTTTTTCTATAATATAATTTTATTAAATTACATCGTAAAAAAATATTCATCACAACGGATAAGAATAATACATTTTGAAATATATATTTTAAAGATTGCTATCATAAAATTCCGAATTCAGAAACAATTTCGCATCGGCTGAAATAACGGAGGTCATGACATAAAAATTGCTGAATTTGAATCTCAAGCTTGAAGTTCTAAATATCATTTTAAAACAATGCATTTGGAAATGAAATCTCAGTTAAGCCCTAGTTTACGCTGTAGGAATCTATAAAAGGAATTTGAATTTTTGACGCATACCAAGATACATAAAAAACATATTTTTATCACTGATGTTACATGAGATTGAAAATGGAATGTCTTCTGTAAAATGCATCGTTCTTTTTTTCATCTGGAATTTAAATATAATCTTAAAAGACCCTTTTCTTTGTTGCTTTGAATCTCATCCTGGTACCCAGCGTATTTCTGCAAATCAAAAAAGTTTGAATGCTTTTACCGAATTTCTCATTCAAAAATTCCCATTTATTTAAATTACCCAATGGTATTAGGGATAGTGTCTGAGGGAACCAAGACAGATTAAACATAATTTTTCATTATAACACGTTTCTTCGTCAAAAAAGATTAATTATATACAGCATGTATATCTAATTTTAAAAATTGTTTTTAAAACATAAATTTATTATGTTAATCCTGGATGATTAACTTCTGTATAATATTTTTACTGTATAATATGAACTTTTTAAAAATACTTTAAAATAATTTTATGCAAACGAACAATTAATATTGTCTTACATAGTTTCAAATTTAAATGTGTTAGAAAAAAATTATTTTCGTGTAATGTGGAGTGTTTTCCTACCCTTTTGAAAATTCGTAGTTTTTCACTGGCCCCTCCAACTTTGAATTATCAAGAGTCGACTGTATAATAATATTTAAGGGAGTGCTATTGGCTCATAAAGAGGAATTCATTTAGCTCATTACGTAAAATTGATTTGAATTTAAATACTATTTTTTGACGAAAAGAATGTTCCCTACCGTCCACTGATAGTTATTCAAATGTAGGATAACTTATGTTTACACATATTTCTTTTTAAATAACATTTTGTGGTATTAATAAAATATAATTAACACAAATGTGAAATTCTACAGAATGAATTTTAAAATTAGATACATACTGCAAATTCAAAAGTTTAAGTATTTTAATATAATGTTAAACTTTGAAAATATGGGCACTAGAACACATAATAGAGAGTAGACCACAGTAAAAAAACACTTTCCATTTTTTTCAAAATCCCGATATTTCAAACTTACGGTATCCGACTACGTTCGGAACCATGATTTTATAAAATCGCATAAATAGATAATTTTCATGATATTTAGTATCAATCAGATTAAAATATATGCATAAAATTGTTTTAAGGAGATTTTGACAAAAAAAATTTTAAATATAATATTTTGGCAAAAAATTAACTTAGAATAATCTTTTTTTCCAAATGTTTTCCTTTTGTGAAAAATGGTTCTATTATAATAATATTTTGCCTGTATATGGCTCATACCACTCTACAGAA
The DNA here is from genome assembly GCA_019973935.1 of Trichonephila clavipes. Lineage (NCBI taxonomy): Eukaryota > Metazoa > Arthropoda > Arachnida > Araneae > Nephilidae > Trichonephila > Trichonephila clavipes. The sequence continues at coordinate 477,794 of BMAU01017972.1, read as the reverse complement.
GCTCAACTAGAATTTTGAATATTTCACATTATTTTCAGAGTTACCACCAATTGAAACAATTATTGGAGTTTTCTTCTTAAAATTGCTTACCTCTATTGTCGTAAAATGTGAATAAACCCACTTCTAAGTTATATATTTCAAAAATTTTAGTTGAGCCTCTGTACAGAGGTCTGAGCTATATGCAGGCAAAATATTATTATATTAGAACCATTTTTCACAAAAAGAGAACATTTGGAAAAAAGGTTATTCTAAGTTACTTTTTTGCCAAAATATTATATTTAAACAATTATTTTTCTCAAAATGTTCTTAAAACATGTTTATGCATATATTCTAATCTAAGTGACACTAAATATCATGAAAATTATCCATTTATGCGCTTTGCAAAATCACGGTTCCGCACGTAGTCGAATATCTTAAGAGAGTATGGTCTTTCATATGGTATATGAATAAAACTCTTCTTAACTCAAGTCGCTATGCGTATAAAGAAGCTCCAAAACAAATTCTGCAAAAACAAAACAATGATCCATATTTGCCTAATATTTTAGGTAATAGGGGCACAATTGGAGAAAATATGGCTAGGTTGCACTAAAAAATATGGTTAGGTTTACATTCGCCTTTTCCAAAAAAATGCATTTTTACTCAAATTACATGTTTGGAAAGTAATAAGTAAAATCAAACCTTTCCTATTGGATAAATTGTATCACAACCAAAAAATCTCCAAATTTTCATCAATGAATAAAAATTAATTGGATGTTGAAAATAAGATAAGTTTTTAAATGAACATCAATTTTTAAAATTTTGAAGCAAAAAAATAATAAAGACATTCATTACAATAGAAGTAGTCACCCTCTAAATCAAGATATCCCTCATGCAATTTGTCGAGTACTGTATGTATTCTGGTACCTGTTGGTCTGCAATTTTACCATGTGCCTGAAGGAAGATTCGATCTGGACACCTTCCACTCCAAAAACCAGTATTTTAGCTATTACGCAAAAACATAGTCATCATGTGTTGGGTATAGCTGGTTCATATTGAATTCACAGCACCACAGTACCCCCATGTAAGTGAATAGGCGAAGAAACGATATCATATTCGTGGTGAGTGTATGAGCAGTTGCGCCACTTTAGGGGTTGTGCCATTCGTGCGTGACATCTTGTGAGTTGCGTCATGTGAGAGATGGCTTTGTGGGTTGCGTCATTTGTATGAGATGGCTTTGATTCTTGCATCATTTGTGTGACGGCTTAATTGCGTCATGTGTCTGACGGCTTGTTTGCCTTTTGTGGTGGATAGATGGTGCCACGACTGCTGCTCGTGAAGGTTGCGTGTTCATATCACATCCGGGGCGCCAATGAAGGAAGATACGATCTGGGTACCTTCCATTCTGAAAACGAGTAATTTAGCCATCAAGCCAAAACGATCGTCATCGCGTGTTGGCTATTACGGGTTTATATATATATATCACACCACCACATACCTTCTCTATGACCTCTATTGTTAACTCTCTACTTGGTAGAATATAGTCTTGCAACACTTATTCGCTCCCTTGCAACGTCCTTACGTCTTCTACGATTTCTCGAGAATATTTTCAGTTTTCTAATTAGACTCAGCTCCTCCAAAATGATATTACTGACTGCGAGAATTCAGCAGTAATAGTAGATGAGTCGTGCGCAGCTGTAATTTGGCCTAAGTTATTATAAGGAGGAGGTTTATAGAAGGAAGAACTTGAAGGAGGATTGGAAATGGGCACCTTCCGTTCCTAAAAACGAGTATCTTAGTCACCATGCTAAAACGATCGTCATCACATGTAGGCTATTACTGGTTCATATAGATATCAGACCCCCATAAAATCAAAGGATGTGTAGGACGAAAGGATGATCCAGTATGAGTGAATGAGTGAATTCCAACGTCGCACCGTTTAGCAACTTCAGGGCTTTGGGTGACATACCTCATAGTTTTGAACCATGATTGAGTGACGAGGACGATACTTGAGCAGGAAACCCTCATTCCTAATTACCGCACTGCACCAAAGGTAGGACGTTTGAGCTCTCAACCTATTTAACATGCATCGCTCTACCACATAGCGGGTCTTCAAGAGTACTAGGCTCGAACTCATGACAAGCTGACCACCAGTCAGTTATACTGTCCACTATGCGACTGGGATCTATGGATGGTCTAGGAGTAGTGTTGGAAAACATTACTTTATCCACTTTCGATACTACCCATATTTTTTTAAATCTTACTGCCAATACTTGCTCTACTCAATAATTGTCATCATTGCTGTTGAAAAGAGAGAGAACAAAACTATCCGCTCTAGCCAACGGATACTATGCTCACGTAACATTGCGGCCATTTATAGGTTTCATGAAATTTTATTTAATTTTGCGTGTTAAATCTTCATAAGTGAGATAATTAAAGTATAACAACAATCAGGGTCTTAGCTAGTGCAGTATCAGTCGTAACAATGATACGGGCCCCCCAAACTCTTGGTACCCTAAAACGCGCAAGTATGAATTTACAAAATGTTAAAAGGCTACTAGCAAGAGACCCCGAGGAACTTTAATTAACAGGGCACACTCATTAGTACGCCATTGACAACAAACCCAATTTGGAGTGTATCAGACAGTCGTACCTAAATTAGACACAATCTGTGTGTTAGTGCTTCTGTTTAAACCGCGCATCAACACAAACAAATCACACAATCGCTATGACGTTTGAGCATTACCAACGCTACAGTATGAATTCACCTATTCAAAATCATTACGTGTATTATGGATTATTTGTTTAAATGTGCCCATATTACCTAACCACCCATATTTACAACGTTTACCCAATTACTAACCATTAAATTTCAATAAACCATGATCTCCTATAGTGCAGCATTTCAAGCTATACACACCTATCTTGTTCTCTTCTAATGTGGTTTAGACGATCAAAAAGGAAACGTCTATATGTTTTTGTCAAATCGGCATATGTTCCCAACTTTAGTCAATTGTACATTACCTGGAACGGTTTTCTTGCTCCCAAGAAAAGTCACAGAACATCTTTGGCGCTTATGATTCGAAAATCCATACTTCAGTTGTCATGCTAGCAACCCAAATCATATGATGTTTATTCATTATATTATAGCTTCCCATCCTCATATAAAAATTAAAGAAGCTGGTGAGAGAAGTATATACAGGTACTTCCCTACGTCCGTAAAAAGGGTTAAAACTATTGTTTTGATTTTCGACAGACACATGTATGGGTTGAAGGAAATTCAGCAAAAAAGGAATCATGACTTTTTTATTCAATATTTCCTGGTCATTTGATACGTATTTGATTTGATAAAGTGCAGAAAATTAAAGAAATATCTAAGTAAAATAAAATCTAGATGAAAATGAAGGTTTTGTTCTAATGTTTCTCTACTAGGCTTTACAATTTTAATAATAGGTATCTGAAAAAATAATATTAGAAACAACCATATATCACTTTAAATATGAAGATTTGCCTATTTTACATAAAGTCAAACCATCGCGCGCAAGTAGGCAACCTAGAAAATATAACAATAATAACAAAAGTGAAATTTAATTTGTTTTGTAGTTTTGAAACAAATTAGCTGAAATTTCCAGTTTGCTTTTTATATGATGATTTTTATGTTTTCCAAATAACAAAAAAAAAGTATCCAATATTTTTCAATTTCTTAAGCGGCAAATTTTAAAAAAAAGGATGAATGAATGAAATCATGATGAAACAATATCTGTAATATTGTGATAACTTTAAGGCAATGCTCTGAACTATGCGTTCGAAAATTTTAATTTTATACAAATACTTATTTATTAAGTGGCATACTTACTTCCGACGAGCCTGTTAATTTACTTCTTGTGACGTAAAAACTCAACAACTGCGAAAAGTTATCTAACGCATTTATTTTATTATTAATTTGGAAAAGTATGTTTGAATTTAACTGGGAGAAGAAGAGAAATAAAAAGATATACATCCATTTTTTCGAAATATACACTGCTGGACAATTGCTAAGGACGGATCACAAATTGCTATGTAGCATAACATTAAGCGAGACATGAGGCCTAATAGGATAAAATATAGTTGCCACACTGTTCAGACATTAGAATAAAGAATATTTATTGTTCTGGAAAGTACAAAAGCTGTGAAACACCTGAAAGAAAAAAAAATGTTCATTTGATCTGCGTACGGAGAAATGGAACAATGCATCTAAAAGTCAGCAGGCACCTTAAAGAAAGGTATCAGTACGGGATATGTCCACCTTGAAGTGTGATGCAACATTTCACACGTCGTACCATACTTTGCACAACATTATCCAGCAGTTGTTGAGGCAATTTATCCCATTCCTCTGTGAGTGCATGGATGAGGGTGTTCTTGTTTGTCGGAGGATAGTTTCGACCAGCAACTTGCCTCCCCAAAGCATCCCACACATTTTCAATGGGGTTTAGATCTGGAGAACGCGCTGGCCATACGAGACGTTGAATACCCTCGCTGTCTAGACAATCCTGAACAGCGAGTGTTCGATGACATGTTGCGTTGTCGTCCATAAAAACAAATTTATCACCGACAGCACCACGGAAAAGACGAACATGAGGAAGTAGAACTTCATCAATGTATCGTTTTCCCGTCATAGTCCCATTCGCAACCACATGTAGGCGCGTGTGGCCATTGATCATGATGCCGGCCCACACCATGATACTGCATGTTGGATATTGGTCCTTTTCCTGGATATTTTCTGGACGATAAGCAGTACCACTCTCGCGCCAGATCAGTTAGCGTCTACAATCCGATGACAGACTGAACCTACTCTCATCTGATAATAGTACGCATGCCCAGTCCTGTTCAGTCCAATTGTGATGCTCACGACACCATTGCAAACGGGCAGTACGGTGCTGTCTGGTCAATGGGACACACACAACAGGTCTGCGTGCGTATAGTCCTCCTCCCTTCAAACGTCTGGCAACAGTTTTTCGGGAGATCTGCTTTCCTGAGGCAGTAAAAAACTAATTTGCCGCCTGCTGAGCTGTGGTGCGCCTGTTCCTTTTTGCTGATAGGACGATATATCTGTCTTCTGCAGGCGTCGTACTTCTAACCCGACCTCCCCCGTGCCGTCTAGTACACATTCCAGTAGTTTTAAATGACTTCCACAGCCGTGAAACAACGCTGTGAGCGATGTCGAACTCCCTGGCAACATCTGTTATTTTTCGCCCTTCTTCGATCTTTCCAATAATTCGGCCACGCATAAAATCATCTATGTGATGTCGGGAAGACATGCCAAAAATTTTAAGTTCGTCTATTAAATCTTTTCTGTAAAACTTTGACTTGAAACAACAACTGTCCACACGCGTCAAAACCTTTAAAGCTCTCATGAACGCTATCACGTGATGAACAGACGTGGAAAAAAATTTGCATACTCATACTTCCTACTATTATCCCGCACTTATTCTAATTTTCCACATTTTGCTTCCTTTCATTTTGTGGTTGCTATGGATGATAGTGTTTTCCGTCCTTAGCAATTGTCCACAGCAGTGTAATATTCTCTCTGCGAAGCATTATACTATAATTAGCCAGGCCTATTCCAAATATATCTTCTACTTGTTATGAATATTTACTGAAATAATTCATTTAAAAAACATTACTTTGATACTTACGTATACTTAATTACTTACCTAACCCATAACTTCTCACTGTTGCATTTCTGCAGCAAATTATTTATTTTAATTTAACAGACTCGATATTTTTTTAATTACCTATATTACTGCAACGAAATACATGCTAATTTTGTCACTAGATGAAAGTACATTTTTTTCAGAAATCGCAACAATTGTAAAAATCTCTTATGCCTCAAGAACTGTGTTTTTGCTATAAAAAGAATCCATTACAATTAATGCTTCCTTTTGTATATTGACGAAATAAATTACCAGGCAAGAAATTTAAACATTTTATGATGAATATAAATGAATCATATAAAAAAGTTTTGTAATTTACAGCACTACTGCGCAATATTGCATTTCTGCAACAAACAAAAAAATAACTGAAATTCAATTTAAAACTGCTGATTTTTTTTCATATTTTTCCTTTTATTATTACTTGAGAACTAGCTCATATAATTTTTTCATAGAAATTTAAAAAATTGCGAAGTTAAGGGTTAAAAAAACTTTAATAATTATTTTTTTAAATAATAATAAAAATATTTACATAATTTACACATGTTAAAATATCTTTTCAAAAAGAATAAATTACACTTCTATATACTAATTTATACAACCCCAACATGGTCTACTTTGTAATCTATTATGATTAAATCATTCCTATCCAGTCATTTTTGTCGGCTATTTTGGCCAAGGTAGCCTAGTGGTTATGGTCAAGAACTCATAGTAGACATGTTGGGGTATCAAATACTGTTGCCACTGAAAACCCGTTGTGTATAGGGGCACATCAAATCAATTGAGCTAAAATTCCTCTTATTGTCCAGGTATGAGAGATCCATTGCCAATAAATTCCCCGCGTATTCTTTTACAGCGCGACGTTAATAAACTCTAATTTACTCTCTTTCACTTTTTTTGACCCGCTATCCTGGCTTTTTTAGTGTATGAAACCCAATACAAGGTAAAAACTAATAATAACTTTCTGTATAAATTAGGCTGAGACTGAGATTTCATAAAGTAATTTTACACAATTGGTGTGCTATCTGTATAAAGTGTCATCTACAATACAAACTCCCGACCCTATTTATTTATATAATAAGCAGAAAGCTAAATATTTCCATAAATGTTTTTCTCGCTTCTTTTTTAGTATTAATTTCCATTGTTTTGCTTACCATCTGTACTGACACTTCAATTTTAATATTTTAATGTAATGTTCCCTTAAAATTCTCAAAAGCTTCCTGTTTTTATTTTTAATGAGTTATTTTTAGTTAATAAACTATCTCGTTAACTTTAATAACATGTCTTTCATAAACAAAATTATATCTCTAATATGTCAGTTATTTTTTTCTTTAATGAGCAAAATATAAATAATTGCGAAAACAAAGGCTTACATTTTAATTGTAAACCCTCCAATAGCTTGTCATTAATACCAATAATTAAATTTGGAAAGAAATTCCTTGAAAAAAATTGCATTTTTATAAATTTTAAGAACACAATATTTGAAGTGGATATAAAAGTTTGCTTTTATCTCAAAACATATTTAAATTTATTACAATGACAGGTTTATTAGATATGCAAATTAAGTGTCCAAAAATATTTGTTTTAAAGGAAATTGTGTTTGTTCGCCTTAGAAATAAGTGATAATGAAGTTAGAAGAAAATAAGGAAAATATTTAGACTCCTTAGCATTCATTATCAATTATCTTTTATTTTTCCAAAAATGTATTTTTAATAATAGCTAATTATACATTAAGTATGAAACACATTCGTCCCTTTTTATAAGAAATCTTTCATAGAAAATTCTATTATCATTAATCATTAATATTCTGTTTAACAATGCTTATTTATTTTTAATTAACTAGAAGGAAAAAAATCCCATTTAACAGAAAAATAACAAATTGTTTCCTTTTGTTAACAGAATTTAGTTTAATTAGAAAAACAAAATGGCACTGTTTGCGGATATTTGGTGAGTATACCAACCTCCCTCAATACAATTCGTTACGTAGAGTTGCTGGGTGATCAACTCTATCTGTTTAAGCTTTTCTGCTATCCGCACAGTAGTGGAGGTTTCCTGCAAGACAACTATTCCTCTCGCAAGTCCCGGTTGGCTATTGGCTGGTTGGATGAGCATGCCTCTGACTTTTCTGTCATAGATTGGCCATCTAGAAGTCCAGAAGTAAATCCTCTTTAGCATCTTTGGGAAGTTTGGAACAAGGAAAGAAATCCATCACGCAACACCAACGAACTTTTCTGAAATATAAACAGTTTTAGCCAATATTTGGCACGTCATTCCCGTGGAACGTTTCCAGAATTATATTGAATCCATACTTAGTCATGTGGAAGCCAGATCAAGGCCATATGAGGCCATCAAGGCTAGATGAGGCCCAACTCATTATTAGGAATTCATCCCTAATTTAGTGTCATTCCAGCGTACTTTGTCAAGTAACCAGTCTTAATAAAAATAGATGGTGTCCTTTCTTCTAAGAAAGATTTGTGTGTTATCATTTCGAGGGCAGACAGCTAAGGGTAGCAATTTAGCTAATTCTCTGAAAAAGTTATTTACTTATTTTAATTTCACACAAAATAAAGATTATTATTTTTATTCATATGCTTTACTGAATAAAATAAATCCAGAGTGTTATCTGCATCATCTGAGCATTACGCGTACGATATTATTTCTGCTGTAATGACCGGCAAAAGAGCTGCCATTCACATCAGTGCATGTAATAGCAAGTTTGTATTACACAAAATGCTGAAAGATTTGAAACAAAGTTTGCCACTGCGAAAATAACAAGCTACTTATAGACGAAAAAATATATATCTCATGTTCACTTATCTTTTATTTATATCAATAAAAAAGCAGAAGTTTTAGCTTGAAATAGTGAATTTTAAAAAAAATCTATAGCAATTCTCGCAGTATGAGGGTGGGCCACAGTATCGAGCACATTTTGGAACAAAATGTGTTGGATACCGTTTCGAAGGAGTTGTTGTACCATGTTGTAGGAGTTCGAGTCACTTGTGTCCCATCCTTACTATAACTATTACCTCATACTGATCCATATTTACACAAATTGTGTGTGGAAATCAGCAAACATTCAGAGGGCCGGAGCATTTCTCTGTGGATACTTTTGGAGATACAATCTTTCTGCTGATCGAGCATTTCCTTCTGCTAATTCCGTAAAATAGGTGTCTATCTGCCAACTCGATATTTGTGAAACGTTCCATACTCTTCTACGGGTGATGGCATGACAAATGACTTCTGTAAAGTAGGTCTGTTTCATTAAATGCTTTTGTGAACAACGCGTCCTAGCGCCGAACGGAGACGTTTTAAACTATGGGATACTATTCAAATCTGAATCCTTGTGATGTGCACTACATCCCCATAAGTTTGTACCAATGATCCTGATACACCTTGTATATGATGAGGGAGTTAATAGTAGAAGTTGAGGACAATTGCCATAATAGTTAGTTCCTAAATTATATAGTTGCGTAGTTACTTCAAAGTCATACGATCTTGGAGGATTTTTCTTTAGCAAGTTTGGTAGATTGCATCTTATTTCAAATAAATAGACATTGGTTCTTACCCTTTAACTGGTCTTGTACGGAATTCGCATACTCATTCCTTACGTTTAAGTTTAGTCGGTAGGCCTTATACCGACAATGTTAAATTGAGCCATTTTAGGAACCTGTTTCACAGAAATTGTTAAATATAAAAACATCAAATTTTGGCTGTATAATGATTAGGTTTTTTATTTAAATAATGGTAAAATATTTCAAATTTACTGTTTACTTTTTTCAAAAAAATTCATCGTAAAAGTATCGCTTTTAAATTTGTGAAAATTGTCATTTTTTTTACGATAACTGCTTCTGAGCAAAATATTTTAGGAAAATCTCCAAGAAAGTAGCTCCAATATATAGAGTTACATATTATTTATGTGCAGTAGAAATTGTAAGTAGTTTCATTCATTATTCTCTATGAAAAAGGTACATGCACTTTGAAAACAATCATTTTGAGATAATTGCATTTTAAGTCTAAAAAGACACTTAATTACAAAAATAATGCATTACAACATGTATTTGTCCTATTTTATTAAACATTATTTCTTCTTAAATTTTTAAACATAAAATATGAAACAAAAAAGCCTTAAAATGGTCAGAAAATACATATATAGTAATTTTCAGTTTTTGTTCAACGAGATTTTTTTAGAATTTTGCATCGAATTTCACAAATTATGTAACAATCTGTGAAGAATTTTTAACTTCGATGCATTATAAATATCAAATTTGACCTTATAACATTATAAATATAATGTAAACGTATAAATATGTAAAAGTCATGATTTGGGAATATGTGATTTTACGAAGTTAGAAAAATTTAATTATGAATTCATATGTTCCCATGCAAACACAATTTCTAAAAGTTTCAAAATTCAAAATTTTCTCTAAATTGTACAAAATATTTCTAAAAAAGACAAAAATAAAACTGTTTTTATGTTTTTAAATATGAAGTTGGTGTATTTTTATGCATGTAACAAACTTCTCGCAACGACAAAAAGCATTACACATCTGAGTTGTTGTTAGTTACCTATCATTGAAAAACTTTTAAATTATTAAAGCTTAAAAACTTATCTGAACAATAAATAAACATTAATATTTGCAGTTAAGTGAAATATTTAAAATATATTGTTTAGTTTTCTCAAAAACATGTAACATAAAAATATCACTATGAACTTTTTATAAAACTGACATTTTTTGTCACGATATATGGACTCCAGTCAAATATTTTGGAAAAATCCCCCAAAAACTCACATGAATATATATAGTTACATATAAGTAGCGCGAGGGGGAAAAATTCATTACATTCATACATTATTTTCTGAGAAAAACATGAATACAATTTTAAAAATATCATTTTTGAGAAAATTGAGTTTTCACTATGAAGTGCCCCTTTATCCCAAAAATAATGAATTACAACATGTATTTGTCCCATTTTATTAAACATTAGCATCTTTGTATTTTATTTTGCATAAAATAGTAAACAAAAAAGTTCTAATTTGCCCAGAACATCATTTTTCAGTTTTTTTAACGAGAAAACCTCAAAATTTTCTCACATTATGTATCAATTTTTAAAGGATTTGTAGCTTTCATGCATTACAGATATAAAATTTGAACAGAAAGCATCATAAATATAATGAGAAAATGTATCAATATGGTTGTGGTCAATATGGTGTGAATTTAAGATGGTATTTAAAAATACCTGATTAGACGTTTCGCAAGTTTTTATTAGGTTTTCGTAACATTACCATTAGGTTTTGTTGTTGCAGACATTTTCTAAGTTTTAGACTTCAAAAGTTACTCTAAACTGGACAAATGATTTCTAAAACATACAAAATAAAACAGTTTTTATATTTTTAAACATGAAATTTATGTATTTTTATGCATGTAACAAGCTTCTCGCAAAGACAACAAACATCACATTTAATGTATCATCTCATACCTTTATTTTAGAAACTATTAAACATAAAGACTTAAGATTTTTAACTACATGTATTAATTATACACTTATATTTACACTGAAGTGAAATTTTTGAAATATATTCATAATTTTTTTAAAAAACAAACTTTTAGTTGAGCGAGCAAATGTCATTATTATGAGTTTATTGAATATTGTCATTTTTTGTTATGGTATCTGTTTAAAAATATTTGAAAAATATCACTTTAGTATACACAATTGCATTTAAGAAACATAGTACATGCATACATTTATAATTTACAAAATTTTAAAAATTATTTAGAAAACAATTTTTATAAAAAAATCTTACTGGGTAAAAGTATAATCCTTTTTCTTTTCCATGACATATTATCTTCTTTATGTGCCTTATGTAGTTATTAAATTAAGATTTATTACAAATATATTTATCACCTGGTCACAATCCTAAATCTTAATTTTGTTTCTTTTAACACTTTACTTAAACAAGCGAAGATTTAGTAATAATTAAGAATAACTCATTAAAAATGAATTCCAACTAAAGAAAAGACATAAATTTCAGTAAAAAATGACTAAATTTTAAATATAACAATCACTAAAACCCACATGAAAATCTGAAATTGCCTCCAAAAGTTTTTAGCAAATCTAACAGTTGCAGTTAAACAATTATCTAAAGTTAATTTGGGTATTAAAAAATAAAAATTAATCGAGGCTATGCAACTTTTTCCAAGTTTTAAAAAGACAATTTTTACATTTATATCTGTCAAAATGGGCGTGGTAAATCAGCTGATTAATTTTTAAAAATCATTTTAAAATTTTTCTAATTCATATAATGGCTTGTATGGTATATCATTGGAAAGATCTTGATTTGGAGATTTTACGAATATCAAAAACTCAAAATCGATTTCTGAAAGGTTTCCACACAACTGACTGTTCTTAAGTTAATGCGAATTTATGTTTGTAATCATCCCATGTACAATTTAATGGTTTAAGCATCTGTGTGTTGTATTCAAAGCCATCGGGATTATCAAAGTTCAGTGAGATCTCCCCGAGAAAGATAAAGAAAAGGTGCCACAATAATTTTCTTTTAAAATGTTTTGTTCAAACAATAAATATTTTAAATTGGAAAAGTTTTAATTTATAATTATTCCTCATATTATCAGAATAACATTTTATAAATAGTGTTATGACGTTAGTAAATTGAATAATTACAAAAAAATGAAAACTATATAGAAACATTTGCGATTATTCAAAACTTTAAATGCATTGCGAAGTAGAAGATGCATTTTTTTATTTGAATACAGTCTGCCTTTTTATTTAGCTAGGTAAAATTACTATCTCTTTAGGATATACTAACCATACATGGAACCCAACTAATCAATACAAGATAAACAACATAAATTAAATATTCTTCAGCATCAAACACTCCAGAAAAAAAAATTCTAAATCTGCAAGCAATTATTTGAAAATATCTCACTTTTGTATCATAACTCGATTTTGCTTAGAATTCCAAAAAAATCATAGTACCATCCTAGATATATGTTATTACAAGATATTAACTGCAAATTAATGAGTCAATATTTGCTAATGAAAGTTTACTTCTTAAAAGCATAATTAGAAATTTATAAATTGGGAAAGTTAATGTATACAAACTCTAATTCAATATATATCCTCAGTTTAAACTCTGGAATCCTTTTCAACTTTGATCTTTCAAGCACTTCTATTTATAGTATTGATGTTGAAACCCAAATATAAAGAGGACGTTAAAATTTCTAAATTATCTTTAAATTAAAGAAGTAAACTTTTTTACTTGGAATCGTTGACACAAGGAGTTGTCCTCTCAATTTCACTCTCCTCTTTAATTCGTTAAATAAACATTCGTTTCAAAGAATGAAGAAAACATAATAGGTAAAGAGAAAGTATGAATTTTCCAGTAAATTATGCATATTAAATATTTATATATCGCTGTATTAGTTATTTAACCCTTTCGCGGGCACAAAGCTAAACTACACTTTTCTGTGATAAAGTAAAGGGTGTTTTTTTGAGAGGTATAGAATTTTAAATTGCAATAAAACAACGATGTATTATTCGATTGACATGAATTTTTTTTATTCGAAAGATAATCTTGTGGCATTACATTTTAAATATGATTTCTGGCATAGGACTGCCACGGCTGGCTCGGATGTAGTCCAATCTGGACGTCCAATTTTCGATGACTTTTTCCAACATTTGTGGCCGTAATCGGTAATAACACGGCGAATGTTGTCTTCCAAATGGTCAAGCGTTCATGGCTTATCCGCATAGACCAATGACTTTACATAGCCCCACAAAAAAATAGTCTAGCGGTGTTAAATCACAAGATCTTCGAGGCCAAGTCACAGGTCCAAAACGTGAAATTAGGCGGTCACCAAACGTGTCTTTCAATAAATCTATTGTGGCACGAGCTGTGTGACATATTGCGCCGTCTTCTTGGTACCACAGCTCCTGGTCATCATGATTGTTCAATTCAGGAATGAAAAAGTTAGTAATCATGGCTCTATACCGATCAACATTGACTGTAACGTTGTGGCCTTCATCGTTTTTGAAGAAGTACGGACCAATGATTCCACCAGCCCATAAAGCGCTCCAAATAGTCAGTTTTTCTGGATGTAACGGTGTTTCGATATACACTTGTGGACTAGCTTCACTCCAAATGCGGCAGTTTTGTTTGTTGACGTAGCCATTCAACCAGAAGTGTGCTTCATCGCTAAACAAAATTCGCTTATGAAAATCGGGAACAAAGGCAATCTCGTTTTGGGCCCATTCGACGAATCTACGCCTTGCTTGATGATCGTTTTGATGAATTGCTAAACCAAACTGAGAATAAATCACTTAACAGCTGTTAAATCGGTCGCCATCTTGGAAGTCATGCCAACTTAAACTTCTATACCTGGAAAAAAAACACTCTTTACTTGATAAATGAAATTTTCTCATCCTCTATAAACGTTATTTAGTCAAAAAAAAATATCTAATCAGGGGTTCTTTTTCTGGGTAGTGGCTAGACATTATAGCCCCCACGCACGTACGACATTTAACTTACTTTTCAGGACATAAATAATGAATCATATTACAATAAACTTTTTTTATGAAAAATTAACATTTATGCCAATAACTATTTCAATAATAATTAAACACAAAGTACAAGTGTAATAAAATAATAGTAGGATAATTATACAATATAAAACACTTAATAAAATACACGTTTAAATTGTTATGTATCCAAATTTCATATTTTATTTAATTTTACTTTAAAAAGTTTGAAATAGAGCAATATTTTGGAGGATTTAAATTAGTTATTTCCCAAATTTTATGAGCTATTTACCATGGAACTTTTCAAACAAGTAGAACCATTTGCTTGAAGGCACAATGGTACATTGCAGGACTGACACAGCTATCGTCTATTCTGTTATTGCAAAGAGAGCATCTCATGCACAGACCACCTGCTTTGACTATCTCAAGGGGAGGAGGAGTGAAAATTCCAAGGTCATTTTTCTCTTCTATGTTGGCAGTGGATAGAACATCTATCCACACATAAAAGCTTTCCCAAAACCTAACTAAAACTTTTTTTCATTGCACATTTGCTTAATAAATTAACATGAGAGAAATGTATACTTAAGACTTTTCAATTTTTGTCAGATATTGTATTTATAGTAATCAAAATACAATTGGTAGATTTACACCGAGAAAACTGTTTCTTACTATGCATCAGAGAACACGAAATGCAAAAAAGGTGTCGTGCTGCCATCTGTAATGATTTTTATGCTTTTTAGCTTCAATTAACGCATGTGGATAGACTAAATATCCACCACCCGCTTGGAAACAAAGTTGTGGCTAGACCTATTAGCCACTGCCCACGAAATGGTTAACAAAATCCCTATTTAACAAACATTTAGGGACAATTTTGTATTCTCAAATAATGATTTTAAGAATAAATGTGTTGATTTCTATTAAGTAATAAAAATATAGCAACTATGAAATTTGCAGTCATGAAAGAATTTAAAATCCCTGATAAATTATTAAGACTGATCAGCCTGACATTAAGAGAAACACAGATCATGCTCAAGGAGCAGAATGATCTTTCGGACCCATTAAAAATAAAAAATAGCGCTCGACAGGAGATGCACTAGTGTGTATTCTCATTAATCAAGCATTAGAAAAGTGGTAAGAGATTCCAATATAAATACCACAGTAAGTATCTTCAATAAATCAATACAGTTGTTGGCTTTGGATGATGAAAATGATATCTTTGCATGAACACCCAGCGCCCAAAGATAAGCCTTCTTATCTTTAGAGAAAAATGCCCTCAGGATGAGACTAAAAATCAATGAAAATACGACCAAATTCATGTCTTGCACAAAATCATGTTTTAACAATTCCCACTTTAAAATTGAAGAGTATAATTTTGAAATTATTACAGTTTCACGTTAGGATCGGAAATTAACAATATAAACGATTATACTACTTAAATCCAAACGTGAATTACTATGGCTAATAAATGCAGGCCACGTTGTCAGAATGGATGAAAACCGTAACACTAAAAAGTCTTCAATACCCAACCAATTAGCCCACGAAGAAAAGAGCAGGCCAAATCTTCGATGTATTAATGACCTAGAAAAAGATCTTCTAGTTTTGAGAACAAACAATTGGAGAACACTGGCAAGAAGACAGCTGCCCTGAAAATTTTTTAAAAATAGTTTTAAAAAAGTTAAAAGTTTGAGAAATATAATTAAGATAATATCTAAACAAAATCCAAATTAAATCGACATGCTTCGTAGACTTAAGAGAAAAAGCATTAATATATACATATATATATATATATATATATATATATATATATATATATATATATATATATATATACGTAGTTTTAACATGTGAAAATGATAATTTTTTTAATATGCATATGCACACATTGTTGTTCAAAATTAAGAGAGTTTTCTTTGTGGAATTTCTTGAAAAGAAATGAGTGAATATATATATATAAATATCGCTTCGAAACAAATATACAAATCTTGAACGTCCAATACGCAAGTGCATGCGTGTTTGTAGGTGAATGTAATAGACGAACGGGGTCTATAAATGCGAAGTAGAAATATAAATGAGAAGTAGTGACGAAGTTAAGAAGGTTCAAGTGAATTGCGTGATTAGAGTCTTACTGTTATTTTTTTTTTTTTTTTTTAGTCAGCGAAATACCATTAGAAGGATTGATCTACTTGGAGAGAACGACATTATAGCCAGGTGATATTTATAACTTAGTTTATCTGACCCCACAAGAGTTAATATATAATAAAGTTAGTGTAAAGTTAATGAATGATAGTAATTCAAGTTGCGTATACTTCTTGGTCCTCCTATTCCGGTAAACCCTTTCGATATTGAGCTTAGTAGTTGATTATTATCCTATTTTGTGATTTAAATTAATATTAAAGGTAAATCCCTTTGACGTAGACATATTGTTTAATATTTGCATTTAGAGGGTTGATAATTGATTCAAGTGAATAAATATTATGTATTATTGTAAAAATGTCGTCTGGTAATTCTTTGACTCATTTCAATCTTAGTGTCCAGGGTGGAACCAGGGGGGTTCTCACAACCTTATTGGTTCACTTGGACACCTGATCAAATTTCTTGGTGACCTTTATCAAAACACTTTTACATCATACAATTATAACAGTAAAAATGAGTATCCAACAACGTTTAGATGATGAAATAAAGTGGCAAATTGGGCGTAGGCTAGAAGGAGACCAGTGTTAAATCCAAATGGGCAGAGAATTCAGTTTAATGCCCAACGTCATGTTCAACATCTGAAATAGTTTCAGAATACCTGATGAATCAAGAGAAAGCCTGCGCCTAGGTCGTCCAAGGGTCATGACGTCTAGAGAAGATAGTCATTTGACCATTATCTGTCCATTATAGTAAGGGGCAACAGGAATGCTAAAGTTTCTCAACTCTTTCATGATTTGCATAAAGCCACAGAGACCCAAGTTTCAAGGCGTTATATTGAGAGGACTATTTCAAAGAATACACGTTGTGATAACTCGTAACTATCCAACATTCGTGAAACTAGAGTATCATTGGTGATAAAACTGGAACTTCTATTCTTAATTAATTAATACAAGTCTCATCATCTTGTGATATGCACTCACAGTAGATCTCCTCTCATGTAGATATATGGGGTAATGAGGAAGCGGTTGCCTTGGCGAAGGAGAGTACCAAACAGGTTCTGGCTACATCTAATAGCTTGACTTATCTTGAGTTGCACTCTGACTGGAAACAAATTGATAAAAAGACTTGACTCGTCCCTCCCCCCGGTTCATACTTGGTATCGAGCTGGTTCCCTTGGAATATCCCTTGGCATTGATTGTAACAGTTGCACCCGGAAGGCAGTTTCCAGATTTCTTAGTGGACATTAAAGAAGTCTTGCCTTCCAGGGTAGCCATAAAACCAATCTGACTTGCACAAAATGTAACATTGATCATGCTTCCCTGTTTATGTTATTGGATGTCTGGGTTTGTCCTACGACAACTTACTAGGTCTTCACATGTTTGTATATGACTTTTTGAGGGTAAGTAAACTTATATCTCTCGTCTAGCAGAAACTAGACCAGGAGCTAAGCAACGACAACTATAACGTGTTGCCTGCTTCCTTCTCAGTTCTACGAACAGGTGAATTCAGTTAAAATCGTGCAGAGATAATAAGGATTGGGGCATGAGCGACCGTTTCTCTCATTGATGAGTCCCAGTCCAGCCTAACCAGTGATTCTAATCGTACCTCTATATGGAAGAAACCTGGGGTCAACTATATGCCTTCCAATGTCCGAGAAATAAAACATTCGCCGAAGCAGACTTAACCCTCCAATTGGACAGCACGGATTTTTCCGCCCTACTAGAGAGGCTTCGAAAGCGGAACACACTAAATTTTTCCTAAGGCCGGGGACTCACCAAAAATGAACCAAACAGATTTTTCCCCTTCAAGTAATGTGTTCAAAATCGGTAAGGTGGTATTTTTCCGAATTCTTTTCCCCCTTTAAAGGTTTACGATCTTGAAAGATAATTAGAGACAGTCGGGGAGACACAATGGGCATTGAGGGGGAACTTTTATGGGTCACGGGGAGACCGGTTCCTTTAGCAATCGTAAAATTTCGGAAGAATTTCTTTAAACCCTAAAGTGTACGGAAATAAATTGCAAGTCAACGAGTTGAGAATTCTCAATTTTTTTACTTTACCTTAAAATTCTCAAATGGAATTAAGTTTTTATAATGTATGTCTAAGTTTTTAAAAAATATCTGTAGTATTTAAATTCAAATTATATATTAAAACATTGAGGATAATTTACTATTTCATTTTTCTTATTTTAATCAATACTTTCAGGGATTTTTTTTTAAAAATGATTATTTTGTTATGTTTCAAAAATTAAAAAAGGTTCAAAATTTAAAATCTTTTAAAATTTCGGACACTTTTAAACATGAATAATTTTTAACCTTCTGTATTACATTATTTGCAAAAAATTTATATATTGTTAAAAAAAACCCTATTTAAATCTTTTAGTTTTTCATAATTTTAAAGCCAGATATTCAGGGCATCTTACATAGAATCCCTTGTTTTGTATTGATCAGATAACAAATTATATTTGAATTTTGAATGTCTGAACATTAATTTCATTCAAAGAGAACTTTAACTTCAAGTTTATATTTTTTAACTTAAATCTTCAAATAAAGAGTATTTAAAAGCATCTGGACAAATTTACAGTTAACATTTGTGCATATAAATAAAAATATAAAGATCCTTTTTAAATTCAAGTTAAAAAATATATATTTATGCATAATCCCTCATCATTCATGTTCCATTAGTGGTTGACTGAAGAAAAGATTATTAAAAAATTTGGACATTTTTATAATCTTAACCATGCAAAACTAGGAATTTTGTATTAGCTCCACTCAAATTCTGCATTGGAATTTCGAAAAAGATATTTATGCGTGTCTCACATACTCAGTTGAAAAACATATATATACCATAAATACTAATAATTCTTTGGATATTTAAAATTATCATTAGATCAATTTTTTAATATATATATATATATATAAATATATATATATATATATATATTCGACTTCTAATATTTTTTCAAGTATTCCTTAAATTGCATATAATTTAATTAAGTGAGGGGATATTAAAGTCGCACTCTCTCTCTTCTCTACTCAACTACTTGAGGGCTTTTGGCGACGGACCTGTGGCCGGGGTATCAGGTGGTCAAGGTATCGAATCATGGTTGGCATGTCTCGAGTTCGAGCCCAGTGCCACAAAACACCCGCTGTGTAGGGCAGCGATGCACGTTAAATCTATCGAGAGCTGAAATGTCTTCTCGTTGGTGTGGTGTGGTAGTTAGGAGAGGGGTGCCAGCTCAGGTGTTGCCCTCGTCATTTGACCATTTTTCAAAATTACGAGGTCCATCACTAGAAGCCCTCGTGTAGCTAAACAGTGCGACGTTAATATTCACTCACTTGGTGACGGACCTCGTAATTTTAAACCATGGTCAAGTGACGAGGATGACGCTTGAGCATCACTCCCTTACACGGCGGATCTTCAGTGGTGCTGGGGTCGAACTCATGACACGTCAGCTACGAGTCCGTTACTTTGACCATTAGGCTACCGTGGCCTCACAATGTGGTTGAAAACTGCATGTTATGAGTAAAAATATGCTGAAACATTTGATGAATCTATAATAGATTTTGCATAGAAGATAGATGTGTGATATACTAAAATGACAATATGTAAAAGTTATGAGAATATCGATGACAATTTTTGAAAAATTCAATTTAAGTTTCAGTTTGAAACTTATTCCTTTTTTTTTCTTCGCATTTAATATTAAATAGTCGCGATAACAAATTAATAGTTTAACGCATTCATAGATTATAAAAAATAAAGGTATAAATGACATTGTTGGGAATAATATGTTTGTATAGTTTTGAATTCAGACTTCTTTGCAGGAGTGTAGACTTTTAAAAGGCTGATGTAGAAGTTAGAAAACTAATATTTAAAATATATGGGAAAACAATATCTGCAATTCCATGATCTTGACGAGCAGAAGACGGCATTTTTACTTAGTAGGGCAGAGTAAGCATAAGGTAGGAGCTTGTGGAGTAAACAACCAGGCCTCTGCAGTTTTGACAGGTAATGAACTCCCATTTGTTGCTTTCAGTAAGGAACATAAAAATAACAAATACAAAAATAAGTCATGTAAAATTTTATATATTTTAATAACAATGAATTGTGAACTTAATTTCCAATTCATTGTCACGAGTTGGCAGTAACTACGGTACTCTATCGACGTACTTCTTATATATATATATATATATATATATATATATATATATAAAAGAAGTACGGTTGATAGAGTACCGATAATTTTAACGCAATTTTATATTTCGTTCTCGTAAACTTTACTCCTTTTAAAACATGTATTGACAAAATATTCTCCTTTTGTATATTTATAAAATTTTAAAAATATAATGGTTATCTTACCCAACATTTTAAATCAGGGGCGGCAACTGTGTAGCTAAGACGTGCCAAACCAATCTGTCAGTATCATTCAGCGTGCCACATAGTAGGAAATTTTTGAAATGCTTCGATTCTTACGGTAATATTTGCAGAAAATAATAATTTTTTTAAAATAATTAATTTAAATAATTTAGATTTAGAGTTTTATTTTATAGTAATTATGGATCAATAAAATACATTTATTAACATAAAAATAAACAATATAAAATGTTACTATTTCTTCAACAAAGATAAAAAAAATTAAAAATGTATGTTTCCAACATATTTACTTAAATAAGAAATAGACAAAGTGAAATATAAATGATTCCCTTCATTACAGTTAAATAAAAATTGTAATGCGAATTAACTTTTTCATGACTCTTCTTTCATATCGCAAAACCAGGGGTATAATGCATGACACGATTCTGAGCATTCAGTTGTTAAACAATTTCTTTGGGGAGTCGAAATATTTTTCATATTAGGAAAGGTTTTTTACTTTGATATGCCGAATCACATAAGTGGAAAGCAGAGTACATGCAATTTTCTTTTTTCAACAATTAAATCCCCTAGCAATAACACTCAATTATTTACAAAATAGCTGTAAATTTATCCTTAGAATTATCTTTCAGATTATTTTGTAGTTCCATAAATGTCCCTAACTCAGAAGATGTTTGTCAAATAAGGTCTATTATCAACTTCCATCCACTCAAGAATTGACAAATTTGTAGAGTAGTGCTGAGTGCCACTAAGAATTGTACCACGTGCCACAGGTCCATAGATTGCCGACACGTTTTAAATGTTCTTATTAAGTAACCATCTCCTATTCAAACACAATTTATATGATCAAAAAAGGGTTTTCATTCATTTTGTAGAGAGTTGTATTAGATTCAACCATGAGTAATTTTGTATTCCAAATAAATTACGTTGTTTCGGGGATCCCCTTAGAGCAAAATGAAAGGAATTTGACATAATTATAGTAAGTTTCTCTAAAAGGGGAAACGTTCACTTTCAAAATACACTGCGTAAAATGGTTTTAGGGGTGTACGAAGTTATATTCACTATTATTCCTAAAATAAATTTTGATATTTTGGTTTTTCGTTAAGTTTTGAAGTTATTTCTTCAAATACACTTCTCCATCACGTTTCTTTCAAACTTGCTATTTTCTTTTGCGGCCACGGTAGCCTGATGGTCATGGTTATGAACTCGTGTCCAGTGTTCGAGCCCTGGTACCACAAAAGTTCAGCGTTGAAGAGGAGCTGATGCACGTTAAACATGTCGAGGTCAAAAGTCCTCACGTTGGTGTGATGTGGAAGTTTGAAAGGGGAGTTATCAGCTCAGGTATCGTCCTCGTCACTTAACCGCGGTTCAAAATTATACGTAATCGCTCGTCAGTAGCCACCGTGTTGACTTAGAATGCAATATAAACCCTTGACGTTTTCACTTGAGTTAATTCGAGTACGCTAAACAGTTCCAAATATGCACATTAGATATAATTCAAACGAGGTCGCATTTTATACTGCTGTAATTTTCTCACTCAAATATCAGCGAGCGCCGTCTGCACTCGTGATATTTGACTGTTGTTTCTTATATTTACGATTTAGTCGTTAAACATCAAAAACTCGTTTTCAATGTAAAGACTGTAATGTTGGACTGTGTGTGCAGTGCCGTGTTTCGAAAAATATCACTGTGACATTTCTGTAAACGACATGTATGTGTCTTTCTCATACTTCTTTGATATTTTTTGCTATTTATACCTGTAAAATTATTTTTTATAAAAGGTTTTTTGTAACTAATTGTAAATTGAATAAAACCTTTTTTTACAATTATATGTATTTGAGGATGAAATCTGATTTACTTTATTCAGGAAATTTTTAGTAAATTTCATTTTCTTAGCCAACTTATTTCTTTTAAAACATGCATATTTGTGTATTATATAATTAAATTTCTAACTATCTAAAATTATGTCTGGCTTTTTTCTTCATTAAAATCTTTCAGGATTTTACAAATTATGTTGCCATTATTCATTATGTACTTAATAAGGAAAAATATATCTAAATATAAATAATTTCTGTCCTAATAAACATATAATTGTTTTTAGCTACAGTTTGGAAAATGCATTGAATTTTGTATCGGGTCAGGATTTTAACATATTATGAATGTGTTTTTGACTGCCACTATGTTATATATTTATCTTTCATTCTTTTTACAATATGAGTAGAAGTCGTAAACTGTTTGTCACAGTAAAATTAATTTTTGTTTTATATTCAAATTATACTAATATATTGATTCTGAAAATAATAGGTTAGTTTGACAAGCCATTATTTCACAATTTTAAAGCATTGAACAGTTTTGAACTTTTTAAAACTTTCTAAAATGTTAAATTATTAAAAATTTTTAATTATTGTATAAGTGATTAATATTTCTTAGATTATTGGAAACAAAAAGTATAAAATTTAAAATATATCTCTTTGTTGAATTTTAATAATTATTTTTATGGCTAAACCTGGAAAAAACCCAACTTTTTTTTTTTTTTTTTTAAATATTAACATTAAGATATTTTTAAAAAATAACTAGAGCTCTCAGACCTAAATCCATATGAACTTTTATAGAACATATGTAAGAGAACATTTACAAGATATTTCAAGACTCTATCTTGAACAGGAAAACGCCTTAGGGATTAGAAAACACTCTCATCTTCAAAATTAAAAATCTGAGAAAAACATATTTAAAATTTGTAAAGGCATAAAAAAAATTCCATTGCCTGTAAAGCTTTAATTTTTCAATCTGTTTCTATCCAACTTATGATCTACATGAAAATTCTACTTGAAATAAATATGACTGAAATATTTTTTTTAATTCAAAATATTCTAAGACATAACATTGATAACAACTGTTAATTTGATCTCAATTATTCACTTTTATCAGAACCTTATATATTCACAAGAGTTTTAAATGCAAAATATTTATATAGAAATTAGTAGTTATACAAACGTAATCCAGAAATCACCAAGTTTGTAAACAATATATATTTTTTTCTCAGTTCCCCATCGTGGCAGTTAAGCAAGTTTAAGTTTTTGTTGCATGACTTTAAAATACTGCAGTGTAGTACTACAATAGATTAATTATAATGTAGTTTGTGGTACATCAGGGAAATATTTAGTTCATTCTGCAACATTTGTATTCTGTAGTCTAATTGTAATATTACCTGAAAAAGCTGCATTTTAGATTTACGATTTTCAGTCATATTCCATCCCTTTCAAGTATTATTTATCACAGTAGCCTGCGTACATTTTGGTCATGGCATTTTTCAAAACGAAAAAAAAAGTAATGAAAACAAAGTAAAGAGCTTTTATAAATTATATAAACTATGTGTCAAAAAATATATTGGTCTTTAAATCAATCTTAATTAAGTAAATGTGAGAAAACTCAAAAACTTAAAAACATGAGCAAACAGAAATGATTTTAGAAACTAAAATTGTAGTTAATTGCCGTTTCACACGAAATATTGGATTGTGTTAAAAAAATATTTTTAATTAATTCAATCTAGGAATGCAAAAATGCTTTAAAATGAAACCGAATTTAAAATCAAAACTCAGAAAATTAAAATTTCTTAAACCCTAATTGGTTTTTAGATCAGAAATTGAGCAAGTTTTCCAAATATATGAAATATATATTTGCAATAAATTGGGTGAACTCTCTGTTGGCCGTAAAGTGTAGAAAATGTCCATTTCACAATCCTCGCCCTAGGCCACAGCTGTGAATGAGAAACCTCCCGTTTCGAAGAACACAGAGACCGAAAAGCAATAAAACCATCCCCTGCAAAACCAATCAGGACCTCCTGCGGCTTTAACAGGGGAAGGCATAAAACTGCGGTGCGCTTCCGAAGCAGTTCGCGAAATTCATCGGAACATTTTCGGCTTACCTAGCTTTGAAAAAGTAGATCGCTTTCGAAGTGAAATTCAATTAGCGGGTCATCCAGTCAGAGGGTTAATGGTTTTGAGTAGGCATCACGTTGGATGACCGCAAAAACCTCCATGTATTTGCAAGAAGCCCTATGAGAGCTGTGTGATACAGGAAGGATAAAACTTGGTGCACTATGTTTGCATTTTCTGGGGTACAAATGACCCTGATTTTATGTTAATGGATGAAACGCGAAGTCACATAGAGATGATCGGGTTTGACGAATTCTTTGAAAGTGAGAATATTTATAGGATGGGTTGGCCAGTCAGATCTTACACCTATAGAACATGTTTGGGATGCTTTGGGAAGGCAATTGAATCTCCCATTTCCCCACCGAGAACCATCAAAGCCATGAAAAAAACGTTGCTGTTCGAATGAGACCAACTTTTTCAGGAACTGATCAATTCCCTTATATCTAGCTTCAAATCTCAGTGCGAGGCTTGTATATATAGTATAATAAAATAAAAGTGAAGAAATTCTAGAACCTACTGTGCTAAAGAAGTAAGAAATTGGAATTCAGCAGACACAACAATTGTTGATACAAAAAAGTCATTGGACTAAACTGGAGACCTATTATGATTTCTAAAGCTGTCGCTGAATTAGGCCATCGAATTAGGATTAAGCAATGCTTTGTGGATCCAGCCTTTCCCATACAGCAGAAATTTTCAACATAATAAAGAAAAAAAAGCCAAGTTGAAAAGTTAAGCCTAATACAACACGTGGATGAAGAACCTAATATAAAAACGTAAAAAAAAAATTGAGAAAAGAGAACAATAATGAATCTCAAGGAGAGGAATAATAACAAAAAAAATAATAGAAAACTTTAGGAAAAACTTATTTGTAAAACAACAATCGGGAACTCAAAAATACAACCTACTTCGATGAGATTCTACGTGAAATGGCGTAACAGATTGAAACGCCATCACAAGAAGTAAAAACCTTGGCGCCATCTGGATAGTTATTTTGCAATTAAACTACCACAATGTTCAGAATATATAGTATCAAATAGAAATATATTAAAGTAAACTTACTTGGATGAATATATATAAGAAAGTTATATTACAATTAAAATAAGCGCATAAAATATTTTTTTTTAAATATTTTTTTTAAAAAAATAAACTAAATAGAGAGACAGAAGAAATATTAAATAAAATATTGAACTTAGATAAAACTAGATTAAATTAGAAATATAAATATGTTTAAAAATATATTTACTAGGATAATTGTTGTTGGGTCACAAGTAAAAAACTCAAGAAAAATCTCATAGTTATGTGGACTATTATTTATTTACTCTGTTCCTCAGCATACTCGATTTGACTCCTTTCTCGATGGAGTCAGATGTTACACAGAATAGTAAGACACTCTGAGCGCTAGAGGGCACTCTACATTTACATACCTACACTGAACATGCCGCCCGGCCTAGCAATATTTTTAAACATGCAAGATTTACACAAAACATATTGATAAAGATAACTCACAGAAATACATTACTTCAAAATACAAACAAAACAACATACAAATGAAGACAATGCATAAAGCAATTGAAATAAATCACACAGAATTTTTAAAAACATACTATTCTACACACAAACCCTAGCATATATAACCCTATTTGAAGGGTTATATATGCTACTTCACACACACATTGTTTCAATTGGTAGAATGCTCAGTTTCGAAATGGGTCTCTTAAATATACCTCCAGTGCAATGGTTCTCACACTTTAACTACTGGCGACCCAATTTTCAATCATAAATTTATCGCACCCCCCTAAAAATAATAATGTATTGAATGCGATAATAATACACTTTTTGGCGCTAAAGCTACAATAGGATCATAATTATAAACCGTACACATTAACAAGATAAGTATTAAATTTTGTATATGTGTTACTTTTAAGTATATATATATTTTTATTTTTTTTATTTACTTTTTGTTCGATTCACTATAAAAGCGTGTTTTTTTTAGTTTGTTTTTTAAACTACAACTTGTTTTATAATTATTTTTACTATACACGATAAAAACCACAATTCCAGTGAATAATTTAATTAAGACAAAATATACTTACCTACTTTCAAGGACTTTTTAATTTTTCTTCGATGATTTGATAAAAAATTCAATAAAACTAAAGAAAATGTTCCAAATTTGCGTGTCCTTAATTAAGGACATAAATCAAAAACACTTTTCGCTAATACAGAAACGATATTTTCCGTAAAACTGTCATATTTTGTTCACGTTTTGCTGTCGTTTGATGATTTACAAATAAGCATTTTGAACTTTTTCTTCCTTGCGTCTTTTTGACAAGGTGAAGTGCTACATTTATGGCTTCATAGTTTTTTTGATAGAGTTCTTTAGGCAGCATTTAAAAATTTCCATTCAACTCAAACGTTTCATGTCTATCGCTTTTCTCATATTTACTTTCGCTATCACGATTAATATGCATTATTTCATCAGGTTCTTCAATTGCTTGATCATTTTCATCTTCCTTCAATAAAGAGATCACAAATGCCCATTTTTTTATATTCTGCTCATTTACATTTATAAACCATAATAAGTCATACAACACAGCAATCATAACCACAAAGTTAATCATAGGGGAAAGTATGGCGTATTCATAGAAAATATTTTTGAACAAAAGTGGTCATGCAGGGAACTCGATCAAAATAAGTACCTTCATTGTAAAAAACCGTTTGCCACTCTCAAAAAAGAGGCATACATGTGACAAATTCATTTGAGTTTCCATTAAGACTGTCTAATAGGAGGATACTGTCAAGGTCACTGTTAACGAATAAACAGACTTACCAGAATTTGGAGTGATTCAACGCCTGATGCGACTGCTCCCATGTAAAAAGTGAATTCGATACAAAAACATCGATGTCAGTTCTAAAAAAATAGTTTAAAACTCATAAAATACATCTCATACAACTCATAAAAATACATCTTGGCCAAATAATCCTTCAAAGTGCTCCATATGCTTATCCATATATCATAAAACTCATTTACATGGGGGAAAAACCACATAAAGATATTATTAATAGCTTTTCTAAAAGAAAAAGAGACGGAGTTAAACATGCCAGTAAGCTTGAAGGTCAAAGAGATGATAATCAAAAGTAGTATTCTAAGGGTTAAAGGGAACGTAATAAAAAAATCTCTCATCGTGGGATTACAGGAAAGCAAACAAAATATGTTTTTTTATTTGGTTTTAGGATCAAAGATAGCTAATGAGCGTTTGAAAATGGAAAACCAGATGATATATATATAAATTATATCAGTGTAAATGTGCATTTTTTTACTTTGTCTGAAAGCATTTTGTTTTACTTCATTCCAAAAAATAATTTTTAAGCTTTTATATTTTCAATATGCTCGCGCCCCCCTCGCAGAGGTATCGCGCTCCCCAGGGGGTGCACCCCACAGTTTGAGAAACACTACTCTAGTGGTTTTACTTCCACTACTGTTACTTTAGAATCTTTTCCTGGATAAATATTGTTGATTCTACCTAATGACGATTGACATGAAGGTAAATTGACCTCTTTTATTATAACCATATCTCCAATTTTAGCATTCTTTTTCTCGATATGCCACATATTTCTCTGCTGCAAACTATTTAGATAGTCTACACTCAATCTTTTCCAAATTAATTGAATTATTTTTGTAATTTTCTACGAATTATCCAACCTATTTTCATTTAAATTAGTTAAATCAGGCTCAACTATTGATGTAATTGATCTACCTATCAAACAATGAGAAGGAGTCAATAATTTTAAATCATCCAAGTCAGAAGGTAATGGGACAAGAGAACGAGAATTTAACATGCCCTCTATTTCAATAATTACGGTCAGAAACTCTTCATATGTTAATCTAATGTTACCTACTACTCTCTTTAAATAGAACTTAAAAGATTTAACGCCTGCCTCCCAGAGACCTCCAAAATTTGGGGCTCTAGGAGGGAGGTTCCTTCAGAGGCCATATAACTTGCAAGTGCATCATCAGGTTTACACACCAAATTAAACATTTTTTTAAGTTCTATATTTGCACCCACACAATTTTTTGCATCATCAGAATACAACTTAGCACATTTACCTCTTCTAAATATAAAACGCCTAAGTGTAGCAACAAATGCATTAGAGGTTAAATCAGTCACAATATCTAAGTGCACAACTTTAGAAACAAAACATATAAATATACAAACATAGATTTTGTTATATACACCTTTTCTCTGCCCTTTATACTTAATGTAAAAGAGGCCACAGATGTCTACACCTGACACATTGAATGGATAATTTTTGATAACTCTATCTTTTGGCAAGTCAGCCATTATTTGATCAGTGCAAGTAGGATTGGCCTTACAACAAATTACACAATAATGAACAACTTTTTCTACAAATATTATGGCCATTCAATATCCAAAAAAATTGCCTGATCTGATATAACAAGGATTGTGGAATACTATGTAAAAACATTTTATGAAAATACTCAACTATTAAATAAGTCAATTTATGTTTCGAAGGCAAAATAATTGGAAATTTCTGGTTATAATTAATATCACTATTTCTTAATTGACCTCCAACTCTCAAAATCCCTTCACTATCAATAAATGGATTGAGTGTTTTTACTCGACTGTTGGAAGGTATCATGGCAGAGTTTTCAATACCATTCATCTCTACTTTAAACACTTCTTCTTGCACTAATCTCAATAAACGCTGTTCAGCCTTTTTTAATTCTCCTAAATATAGAGGCCCAATTCTTTTGTGTGTGCTTGCCTTGCTCTTTCAATTATAAACAAATCTACAAATAAAACTTAAGACATGAATAATTTTAAAATAGTTATTACTAAGGTTAAGTAAATTATTTACAAAAGAGTTAGTAGCAGAATCAAGAAAAAAGTTAGGAAAGTCACTACAGTTTTTAAGTTCACCTGGATCCTTGATCACAAATACAGGAATTTGACGTTGTGGGTACTGATTGCTCATGTGAAATTTAGGACCATTCTACCACAGCTCACAGGTTTTTTAGAGAGTCCATTCCTCTGGAAACGAAGTCGGCAGGATTGTCCACTGTTGACACATAACGCGATTGCTCACTGGAAGTCATCTCCTGGATTGTAGCAATCCTGTTAGCCACAAAGGTCTTAAGTTGATAGAACTTCTTCATTATCCATGACAAAACTATCATGGAGTCAATCCAAAGATAAGTATTAGTCACATTTAATTTTAAAGCTTGCTTGACACGATGCACTAATTTTGCTAACAGCACAGCGGCACATAGCTTAAGTCTGGGAATCGTTGTTTGCTTGGTAGGCGCAACTCGGGATTTACTGGCAATAAGATGTACAAGTACCTTTCCATCTGTTGTTACGGATTTGCTGTAGACGACAGCTCCATATGCTGACTGGAACGTGTCGGAGAATTCTTGCAGCTCGTTCACTTCCGGTTGCTCTACCAGAATGCATCGATTGATGTTGATGTCATTTACTATCTGAAGTGATTCGACAAATTGTCGCCATTCTCTGTTGATTGTATCTGGAAGAAAATATATCCAATCAATCTTTAACATCCATAATTTTTGAAGGAAGATTTTCGCCTTCACCACCATAGGACCTAAAAGACCTAGAGGATCATATATCCTGGCAATGGTTGACAAAGCATCCCGTTTGGTATATAATTCGTACAAATCTATTTTTACTCTAATGGAAAAGCAATCATGCTTGGGGATCCAAAAAACACCAAAACTTTTATCTCTGATGAATCTGAAAAATCACAATTTTCGGAAACCTCAATCAATTCAGTATTATTTCCGCACCACTTATGCAAAATCATACCTCCTTTTGCGAAGATATTGATCAGTTGATTTTTTAGTTCTTTTGCTTTTAATAAGGTCTCTGCACCGGTAAGTACATCATCAATGTACATGTCACTCATAACAACTGATGACCATAATGGAAAATTCTCTGCTTCATCTAGTGCTAATTGTTTTAGTGTACGCGTCGCTAAAAATGGTTCACTCGTTCTTCCATAGGTCACAGTTGACAACTTAAACGTTTTTATTGGTTCGTCCATGTTCTTTCTCCACAGAATGCGCTGAAGTTTACGCTGATCTGGATTAATCAAAATCATTCGGCACATTTTTTGCACTTCCGCAATGAATGCAAATATGTGCTTTCTAAAGCGAACCATTATTGAAAAAAGGTCATTTTGAGCAACTCCCCCATTGTATTGTAGAGAGTTTAAAGAATAACCATTTGTAGTTGCACTCGATGCGTTAAAAACTACTTTCAAATTAAGTTTTTTTTTATAAGATTGATTGATTGAATATTAACGTCGCACTTTTCAGCTACACGAGGGCTTTTGGCGACGGACCACGTAATTTTGAACCATGGTCAAGTGACGTGGACGATACCTGAACTGGCACCCCCTCTCCTTACTACCACACCACACCAACGGGAGGACATTTCAGCTCTCGACAGATTTAATGTGCATCGCTGCCCTACACGGCAGGTCTTTATTGGTACTGGGCTCAAACTCGTGACAAGGCAAGCCACGGTCCGATACCTATACCACTCGGCTACCACGGCCACTGTTTTTTTACCAGAGCGATAAACACCAAGATGTGATATGAAATACATTCCACACTCCTTTTCCTCATCTACCTCTTGCATATGGCCTAGCTCTTTATACTCTTTTTAAAAAATCTCTTTATAATTTTAAATAGTTATGCTCATGTTTTAATCTGTTCCATAAATAATTTAATTTTTTAAGGGCAATATCTTTTGACTGGCCTAAACAATTTGGATCCTTTTGAAATGGCATAGACACTATATATCTCCTCGTACTATCTCTAGTATGATTTTTTTAAAAATGCTCCTCACACATTATATTTTCCTTATTTTTTATTGTCTCTGGTTCAACATTTTCGATTTCCCAAAATCTCCTCAGTGTCTTTTCTAAATCGACATTATCTTTGATTAACCAACAGTGAGGTTTTTTTCACTAGAAACTGGAATATTCCCACTCGCAATATAGCCGAAGACTGTATTCTGAAAAATTAGTTTTGTATTTACAAGATTTGTTTGTCCTGCTAAAAGAATTTCATAAAAGATTTCTGCTCCCAACAATAAATCAATATTTCCCGGAATGTTGAAATTTTCATCCGCTAATTTTTCTCTACTGAAATTACCCAAACTAACGTTAAATGGTTGAGAATGAATCATATCCGTAATTCGTGGCACTTCAAAAAAGTCTGCATTAGTTTCATAACTATTTCCTCTATTTGCAATTGTTGCATTAACGCGTGATTTAATCGCTAACTTTGAATTATTTAATCATAAAACTAAAATGTTTATTTTCTCTCTTTTTAAATTGAATCTCTTCGTACACTGTTGCGAAATAAAATTGCTTGTTGAATCACCGTAAAACAGCGCTCTGACCTCCCGCATTTCCCCCAAACTAATCTCTAATGAAACAAATCGCGACAAAGTAAAATGAATTTCGATTTTACGTAACTCGTTGCAGTAAACAGATCTCCTACACTCTGACAAGAAGACCCCTCTCTTGAAATCTCTCCTATGTAGTTTATGGGTTTGAACACAGACGCCTTCGCTGAAAGTTGACCCATCAAGGATTTTTCTCTTTCGCGCTCTTTCTGCTCAAGAAGAAGGTTGAATGACCCTTTCACTCGTAAAATTTGGGTCCCCAGAGAAACACAAAAAAGAATAATGCTTTTTAGGCAGCATTTACAAAGAACTTTAGATTTACAAAACTTCGACTTTATGCAAATTTAAACAAATAAAACACAAGGAATTATTTTTAACGTTCTACCCGTTTATTAACTGATAATTGCTTATACTGAGGACATTTATTTAAAAAATGTCTATCAGATTGACACAAAACACATTTTTGCCCTTAACATATGAGAAAAATAATCTAGCATATTTTTAGAATTTTGATTTTTGCGACAATAATTAATACTCTCACTCAATGGTTTACCTCGCGAGATGAATAAAATAAATCAATTTCTTTTCCCAACGTTAAAGGTTCAAACCATTTATCTGCTTGTCTGACACTAATATGTGATGCGGTTTCTTTATCTAAAGTACTAAATATTCTGTCTGAAACTATTAATTGTTTAAATACCTTGAAATTTGGAAACCTCTCAATTTTAAATTGTATTCCCAATTTGTTGTTAATCTACTCTCAAACTGGACACGGGATTCACAATTTTGCCGTGTTGCTTTCTTAAAATTCTCTAAACACGATTGAGGAGTTGGCTCAAATTCTTGGAGTATTATGGACTTTATTTTATCATAATTTTTAAGATCCTCATCTTTCAGATATATAATGATGTTTGCAGCTTTTTCTCCTAATAAATTTAACAAAATCTCAGGCTTAAATTTATCAGTAAAACTTTTGGCTGCAAATGAACGTTCTAATTTTTAAAAAAAGAAACTCCATCCCTCAGGTTTGTCGGGAATTTTCACTGTAAGTGTGCGGATACTTTTAATTAAAGAATCTAAAGACGAAGAATCATTACAATTAACTTCAGTATTATTGTCTTTATCATTTGCTCGTATTCTCGCTATCTCTAAATCAAGAGCTTAGACTAGTCTCTTATTTTTTTCTAACTCTAATTGCTGACTTTCTTCATATTTCCTTTCTTCAATAATTAAATTTGCTAACTCATGCACGGAATCAGGCTTGTGTTTGTATCGATCACAGCTTTTTATAAGATCCATGAAATCTAAAACAGTTAATTTATCACTCACACATAACTCTAATTCAGAAGCGATTCGCCTCAAGTCTTCTTTTTTTCTCCTTTAAACATCGTTAAAGTTTAAAGTTAGATTTTTCAACGAAAAATCAAAAAACAACAGCACATACCTCGTATTTTCAATGCTTAGGTCGCTTCGGTTGAGACTGGACCAGAATGTTGGGTCACAATGAAAAAACTCAAGAAAAATCTCTCAGTTAAGTGGACTGTTATTTATTTACTCTGTTGCTCAGCATACTCGATTTGACTCCTTTCTCGATGGAGTCAGAGGTTACACAGAATAGTAAGGGACTCTGAGCACTAGAAGGCGCTCTACATTTACATACGTACACTGTACAATTGTATTCTAAGCAATTCTTGCATAATTTCACAAAATTACTATGGATTAAAATTTTTATCAGTAAATAAATCATTGTTCCTTTTTATAAAATTTAATATAATATTTCTAAATATTGATAGGTGTAAGTTACTACCCAAGAAAGGCATTTTTATAATGTTAAAATCAAATGAGTATCTTTTATCAAAAATATTACTTAAAAGCAAATTATTCTTAGTGTTTAATTGAAGGTCCAAAAAGTTAGCTGACTCATTATTATAATTAGTTTTTAATAATTTTAATAGTGGGGATAATAATTAAATCTAGGAGCAAAGTCTACTATATTACTAAAAATAATTAAGTCATCTATGTATCTAAAAAGTAACAATATTCATAACTAATACTTTCATTCTCATAGAAATGCAAGTAAATATTTGCTAAGCAGTTGCTAGCTGATATACTAGCTAGAAAAAGTCTGCGTTCACCCATATCAACTCATAGAGCAAAGGTAAAATTTAATAGAAATATAATTTTTTTCAAACAAAATTTTATGATTTTTTTTTACTATTATTTAAATGTTGAGCATGCAAGAATTAATTAGTTTTGTATTAAAACTACGTAAGATAGCGGGTTTTTTGTAGCAAAGCACTCAAATAGTAGGCAGAAAAGTCTGCGTTCATCATTTTAATATTCCCGATTCCTGGAATTTTCATCAACAGGTGTTATAGGTTAACGGAGTTTTTGAATTCAGTTATCAAGTAAAACAGCTTAAGAAAGTTATTAAGCAATAACTTTTATATTCTGCGAGGTACGGAGCAATTCAATGACATGGAAAATAAAAAGAAGGAAATTAGTATCAGTGAGCTTAAAATCATTATGAAAAATGTGGAAAAATGGAAAAAGTCCTCAATAAATAACCATATCCGTTGGATGGCAGAATTCATCTATCTAACGTTTTATTAATAACTTTAAAACTGCATAAATTTACACATCGGAACCTCGTTCAGGTCGTCCATCTGAACTCACAATCAGAGAAAAACTAAGTATGCCATGCGTGGACAAAAAAAACGCGTTTGACTGGAACTCAAATAGCAACAGACATTCATCAGAAGTTTAACAAAATTATTTGTGCGGATACTGCAAGAAAAATCTGAAAAAAATCCGGATACTGTAGTCAAGTGGCTCGTAGAAAGCCTTATATTTCAAAGACCAACGAATAACTTTTGCAAAAGAGCATATACATATGCTTTCGGAGTTCTGGAGGACTGCGATATTCTCCAATGAAGTAAATTTTACACCTTTGGCATTAACAGTCATAAATTGGTATGCAGATAACCTTGTACAGCTCTTCAAAAAGAGCACATAGTACCAGCGGTGAAGAACAGCGGCGTTGGAGTTATGGTGTGGGGGTGCATAGCGAGCAATAGTGTTGGCAAGTTGGAGTATATCGAATCAATTATGATCAAATATGTTTAGCTTGATGTCCTAAAAAATATTTAAAGAAAAGTGCCACCAAACTCGGCCTTGGATCGTCATTTCACTTCAACATGACATGATCCTAAGCATACCGCTGAGATTGTGAAGGTTAGGCTATTGTATAATGTTTCAAATCAACTGCACCTCCCCCCCCCCTCCCCACAGTCACCTGCTCTGAATCTTGTAGAGCACCTATGGGATTTGCTGGAGTGTAAGACTCGTCAACACACTATATGTAGCAAGGATATGCTGAAGAGTGTTCTTAAGGACAAATGGGAGAAGATAAGCGGTGAAGAAACAACTCAACTTGTTAGTTCAATGCCGTAACGACTTCACGAGGTTCTCAAAGGACGGGGTTATCCAACCAACTATTAAATAGCGCATTATCCTTTTTAAATATTTTTATAGCTTCTACTCTAAAACAGTGAACACAGACTTTTTCTACTTGATTTTTGTAGGTATCGCTACAAATATGTCTTTATTTTAACAGCTATGAAAGCAAAGCAAATTTACTTTTGTTATTCTGAATACTTAAAATGAACTAAATAAAATCTAATTATAAAATTTGTTTTTTAAATTCCAGTTTTTAAACTTTTTTTTCATTGTTCATGTAAGCAATAGTACGTTTACGCAGACTTTTTTTAGCTATTGTATATAAGATGGAACCCATCTTCTCTAGCAAAATATAGTTGAAACCCTTTCTCTCTCTATATATATACTAACAATGCTAAATTGGGTGTTTTCGACGTATCTTTTCTCAAAATCTGTTATATGTACATGCTTGAATTTTTTCATACTATTAAAGTACACTTTTTCATTATACTAAAATGAGCTTTAAACTAATTTTGAATTTTTTAATAATTTATGAAATATTTTATCAAACTTTGTGAAATGTGACCCATTTTTCAATAAAAATTTGTAAAGAATAAATATTTGAGTTTTTTACAAAAAGCTCATTTCAGCATATATTAGCTATCATTATAAATATATCATAAGAACATCTATCTACATACCTGTGAACAGTAGTTTCTCAGAAAAGGTACATGGAAATTTGCATTTTAAGATAAATCGATTTTAATGTACACATTAAGACTTCTAATCGGCTAGGGAAAAAATAAAATGCTCAGTTTAAAATAAATGATACATGTTTTGGTTTATATCAGACATTTAACTTTTAAACAAAACCCAAGTATTTTGCTTATATTTTTCGTTATTCAAATTGCGGTGGACCAGTTTCAACGGTTATTTAAAAATGGGTTTTAAGGTCTTCTAATTACGCTAGAGATTAAGGTAAGGTATTTTTAGAAAGCTAAGATTCTATACAATTTGAAAATGTAAAAAATCTCAAATTGTACAAAAAATATGATTTTAAATTTCCAACACGCCTTAACCCAGTTTTTGTTCTATTTTGCAACCCTCCACTTCCTATTCTCCAACACCTAGAAGTATTACGCATAATCATGCATGGTTATTATATGTGTTGGATGGTTAATATGTTGTACTGTTATCAACCCTATGTACATACCAAATTTCCTTAAAATTTGTAATGTATTTAGAGATAATCGATCAAATCTGAAATATTTCTTAATTTTCAACACCAGTGTGTGTGTGTCTTAAAGTATTAATTAACGTCATTGAATGAAATTTAAATAACTTGCCTTTATTTTTCAAAATGTTTCCTACATTTTTCCTTTAATGTGTTTTTTTACGCAAAATCTTTTGAGATTCAGATCTATTCTAGTGAATTCACGCTGGAGTAAATGTATTTAAAAACGTAATTATATGCGTTATTTTTTTTAAATTTCTGCGAAAGTTTAATACGAGTTAAATTTTCAGAAAGGAGATTTATCAAAAGTTTGATACAAAAGGGGAATTTATTCACCGAAATGATTGATTAATTCTTTGAATGTCCCAATGTTAATTAAACTATAAGATAAATCTTCACTTAGTTGCTGAAAATTAGGCAATGGAATTAAAAAGAATTTCCACCTATATAGGAGTAATTAGGAAAGATCAAAGATCTGTTGTTTGACATTTTAATAGGAACGTGAGTTCATTTGCAGCATTCTTATAGTTTCTGTATCGAAATGATTGCTAAACTTATAATGAAGTAATCGTTTAACCTGTCGCAATGATGCTTTTGAATGAAAAATGCTATGTCGAGACGGAATTAAATTATAACTGAAGGTTTAAACATTGGAGAACATATACGTTTCACTTTAATTAAAATTTAAAATATTGGTCACTTACCTAATTAGAATACGTGCAACGTTTATGTGTTAGACATATTTATGTTTTCTTTATCTGCATCATAAATATAAAGAAATGTATCATTCCTACACATGATTAGTATGTTTGCTGAGTAATTTTCAAAATTTTTTAACGTTGCTCAAACCTAATGATAATGACACGGTCGGAAGATTAGGACTAAATATTATTAAAATATATGCACCAGTAAAAAGATAGCATCTATTTCAGTTGCTTTAACAGAGTATTTCTGAATTATTTACTTTGTCGAAAAAAAACTGAAGAATATGTATAAATAGTTTTTCAATTCCTACTATTAACTCACACTCTCAATATATTTATTTATTTATCTCGGTGGAATTTTCAATCGTTAATAAAATACATTTTAAAGCGCTCAATTGAGCTGAAATTTAATATACATGATTATTTTCGATGACAATACTATAATTTAATTATAATTAATAAAATTTAATTGTAGAGTGTCGCAGTATCGATTCTTGGGTCCACTGAAGACCTGCCTAGAATAGAAGTACAATGCACATTAAATCTATCGTGGCTCAATTCCCTCCCATTGTTGTGATGTGGTAGTTCAGAGAAAAAGGTGCCAGCTCAGGTTTCGTCTATGTCGATTGCTCAAGATTTAGAATTGTGATGCCCCCGATAGCATTCATGTTGCTATATAGTGCGGATTAATACAACTCTCACGTAATCATATAAATAAATATTTGCAATAAGTATACAAAATTTATCAGAACAAAAAAGTACTGCAATTTGATATTTGTTTAACTATTAAAAATATTGCTTACTTTTCTATTTCTGAAAATCAAGATAAAAAGTATTCATAGAGATATTTCTAGAATAATTTGAAAAAAAAATCCTTGAATTGTCTATTTCCGTTATTACGAGAAAAATCTAAAATAAAAAAATGTGCATTTATAAAAAAAAATGTTAAGAATATGTAACTTAGACGAAAACTTTATCAAACATGATTTTTTTAAATTTTACTAAAAACGTTCATTTCTTATAAACAACTAAATATTTTGTAAAAAATTAAGCATTCATTTTACAATTTTTGATATTAAGAATTATTTTTTAATATTGAATCACGTGATAAAGAGATGGAAGTTATTTTTTTATCTCATCGAAACCACAAATATGTGTTTTCATTTTCATTTTACTTAAATATTTTAGCCTAATAGCTTTTTATGTAAAGAATCGTTTCAAAACGTGTACTTAGAAAGAAATATTTTTTTTTTTAATTTTATATTTAAATCTAAATTAACTTTGAATCACGTAAAAATGCAAATGAATCCGAATAAGTTGTTTACTCAAGAATTTAATTTGAGAGGGAAAAAGGGGGGGATCGTTTTTATAATGATTTCTATTTTTAATTGAAATGAGAAAAAAGAAAGAAAAATCCTGTTTTTTTATATTACATTCACTTTTATTAACATACGAATATATCAAGTAATTATTTCCTGAGAATACTCATGAATTTTACTTCTAAATCATTCATTACATTTCCTATAATGACATCTCAAAATTCGGCAATGATAAAATGTCTGTTTTATCTTGAACTTTTTAGTGATGTAGTAAACTTTTATCATAGTTATCTCCAGAATTCCTACCAATCTACATTTTATCATCCCCAATATATATTCATATTTTACTATAACCCACCGAACGGTTAAATGTAAAATTGAAATGAAACATAAATTGAAATTTTTATGAAAGAATATCCAATTTTGACACTCACGTATGATTTCAATTGTAATGCTTCGTAAGAAATAAACGGAAACAATTTACTCTAAACTCGCGAAAATATTCCTTTAAATAACATTTATAAAATTCATGAAAGATGTAAAGACTTTTGAAAATAAAATGTTGCAACATCTACTACAACTCTGAAAGCTATATAAAACAAAGTTCTTTAAAATTGGGATATTACGATGCTTAGTTTCCACTGAAACAATGACATATTTTTAGTAGAAGACTTGTCTTTTTACAATTTTTCCTAAACTTTTTATTGCAACTTAACTTAGTCGTACATTTGATTCTATGACGGGTGGCGTTAAAGCACTAAATAGTACAATTTATACAGTAAAAGGTGTTGCGCTTGAAGAGAACTCGAATAAGATGGCGAATATATATTATAATTATTTCAGTTATTTGGTGACGGACTCACGCGTCTTTTCTTTAACATGTCCTTTGGGTTCTTTGGGCCAGAATTAATCGCAACTCTTTTCCAACCAAATCCAAGAAGTGAAGTGTGAATGGAAGATGCAAATTAACAAGCTTTTAAATATCGAACTTAGAACAAGCGAGATGGCAATTTGATGGTAATTTGTGCCAGTTGATGGCAAGTACAGGAATGTTAATATAGTTCGTGGTTCAAGTTTGGATAAGGTTAAGTGGCGGTGATTAAAAGCTTTAAATGATAAAGATATAGAGGAGCAAGGTGCATACCAGTGCATGCAAGTAAATACAAGATTGTCTTTAGGATATTAGTGATTGATTCTCCAGACTGCAACAAATTAGGATTGAATATTTAATATGATAATCAGTGATTGTATTAGAATTAAGTTTAGGAGATTCAGTTATTAATAGTGATCCGAGTTAAGTTATGTCAATATTATCTATATATATTGAGTGTTGCGTATTTTGCCATCGTAGATTCTCTCACTTTAACTATTATAATTTAATTTGTTAGAAGTTTAAGTTGAAAATCTTAATAAAGATATATTAAGACTATGTATACCTCTAGTTCTTCCGTTAATCCTACAGCTCTAGCTCACGCTGATACTCCGAGAGATATTCTCCAAAGGGGTGGATAAACACAATTTGTGTCATCTATCAACTTTTTAATGTATCCTCATCAGAACTAGCGCTTGGTGAACGAAGCGAATTCATGGGGAGGACGAAGGGTTTCCACCAAACGCCTACTCATTTTCAACAATTAAGCATAATTGTACTCACACAAAAAATCATATAAATTTATTTAAATATGATGAACCCAATTTAAGAAGTTATGTACATGATGTACTACTTTTTACAATAATATAGAGAGATTAATCTAAAGAATATACCATTGATAGAAATAAATTAAACTTGAAAGTACTAAAATTCATGATTACACAATGCCCACACCACATGGCGCAAAACTTCCAGAAAACACGTCCATAAGTATTTAAAACTCATACCCTGTAATTGTGAGTAGGACTACCTTCAATTAATTTCGAAAAAATCGAGAAAAATTAAACACTCTCGAAAAAAAATATAATCCATACGTGCACTCATATTAGCGCAGTCAGTATTTTATTTTACTTTTCAATATTAGCCATTGATTTCAGAATTATTTAAGTGAGTTACATATTAGAGCATAAATCCTCTCCGTTTTAATGTCTCTCTCTCTCGGAAAAAATATGAAATCTAACTTTACTAATTCATAGCTAAGCTGAATTCTCTCAAAACTTATTAAGAACAAAATAGTTCTTTTCCTTTATAAATAGTTTCAAAATACTTATTTTTCTTGGGTTGAAAGACAAAAATGAGCAATCAGTTGAATGTAACAATGTAAAAAATAATTTAGAATGAAAAAGGTACGATTATGCAATTGAATAATCAGCTTAAAAGCAGCAGCATCATTATGAATTAACAGGCAATTATTATTTATACATTTTGAGTGAAACACTTACAATCTGAAGGGAAACTAACAATCCATTAGTGAATAATGGGTACATGGACTCCATATACATCATTGCGCAAAATTTAAATAAATACATAACGCTTTTCTTCTCTAAAATTATTTTTAATTTTATGGAAATTGTACTTGAATTCCTTGTTTTATGCCCCATTTCAAATAAAAAAAGTGTTTATTTAGTAGAAAATTTATGTATTTAAAAAAAAGTGCTCCAAATCGTAAATGTAAATTCTATGTTGGTTTGGTTTCGATGAATTTTTAAGTATACATATATATTGATTTTTTTACTATACGAAACATTGTATAATTAATAGTAACTTAGATCAAATGAAAAGTACCGTATTAATAAGGAGAGAGAATATTAGAATTATTATAATTGCTATTATAGCGTTATATCATACTTTCAATATAAATACTTTTTAATGTGTGTTAGATTCCATTATGAAAATACTTTTTTATCTATCAGAGAAAGTTAATATTAAAAAACACATTTTTGTCATATTTAATGATTTAGATTAGCATTTTCTCATCGTTAGATAAGTTAATCATAGCTATTTTTTTCTTCTGGCAAGCAGAAAAGACTATAGTTTTCTTTACTTTTGGGATTTCGACGAAAATTGTGTCCTCAAAAGAAAATAACAATTTGTCAATTTTCTATTTACCGAAAGCTATTTTAGTTTAGAGGATAAAACATATTTAGAACGTTTCAATAAGTTAACTTTTTCCAGAAAATATAAATGAAAGATTGAATCTGTTGGTATACTTTTAAAATGTTGCACATATGAAAACCCTGTATTCTCTTAATGCCTGAATTTTTTGTCGTTATTAATGCTCAAGAATTTCCCAGATATCAAAACCAATCAAGAATCTTGAAATGGAGCTTCTTTGAAATTAATTAATTATTTACCAATGCACTATACATTATGTTTGATTTATTTGCTTTAGAAAAACTTTAAAAAAATAGCATTCATACATGATTAAGCTTTGTTCTCCGGAAATAATAAAATAACATTATGATTATTACAACCTCCGTTCAAATCGATTAACCCTCCAGTTGGACAGAACGGATTTTTCCGCCCTACTAGAGAGGCTTCGAAAATGGACTGCACGGATTTTTCTGCCTTCAAGTAACGTTTTCAAAAGCGGATTAGCCGCACTTTTCTGAAATCCTTTCCCTCTTTTAAGGTTTAACATCTTGAAAGATAATGAGGGACGGAGGAAGCAACACAGCAGGAGTTTTATGGCTCGCAGGGAACCCCGTGTTTTGACCCCCCAATCGTAAAAATCGGGGAGAAATTTCTTTACAACCCAAGAAGTGTTTGCTAGCTTGTATTTTAAAAGTTTCCAAAAGTCCCAACGCATAAGTAAAATATGTTACAATTCCATTTTGGTTTCATATTAATTTCAAACTGTAACAAGTTGGGGCGTGTCAGGGCAATCTGCTATTTTATATAGTTAGACAAATTATCATTTTTTAAGTATATTCTTTCGCTTCATTTTTTTTTCTTATTCAAAGCTTTCAGTTTTTTGAAACATGATTATTTTATTATAAGATACCGAAAAAATTAATAAAACATCAATCTCTTTAAAATTTGGAACCTTTTCAATTTTCCAACCACTAAAAATGAATAAATTTAAACTTCATCAAATAATTTGAAACATTTTCTTACACTTTGATAAAAATAATAACGAAAAAAAAACTAATTAAGATTTATTAGTTTTTTTTTTTTTTTTTAGATTTCAAAGCCCAAGTGTTCAGGGAAGTTTAAGTACAGTGCCTGGTTATATATTGTTAAAATACACCGAATTATATTTGAATTTTAAGTGCTTGAACTTCAGTTTACATCAAAGACAACATGAATGAAGATTTTCACACATTTTTTTTATAACTGGAATGTTTGAATAAATGGTAATCAAAAATATACGGAAACATTTACAGTAGACATTTATGCATATAAATAAACATAAAAATCAATTTTAAATTCGAGCTATTGAAAAACATTTGAATTATATATTGTTCAAAAATATCTATTTATACAAAATACCTCTCAACATTTACCTTTTTTAAAGGCTAACTGAATAAGTAGCTAAAATCTGGATATGTTTTAAAATCTCGACCTTATAAAGCTACAAATTTTATGTTAGAAATTCCATTT
Source organism: Trichonephila clavipes (assembly GCA_019973935.1). Taxonomy (NCBI): domain Eukaryota; kingdom Metazoa; phylum Arthropoda; class Arachnida; order Araneae; family Nephilidae; genus Trichonephila; species Trichonephila clavipes. The sequence goes on along the minus strand of BMAU01017972.1, from coordinate 434,469 downwards.
GAAATTTCGAAAAAAAAATGCATCGCGCAGTTAAAAATTATTTACCATAAGTTTTAGCATTTGTTTGAGTATAATAAAAATTTCAAATTTTATTATATAGCTTCTTTGGTATCTTTTAATATATTTCGGCCGCGGTAGCCGAGTGGTATAGGTATCGGAACATGGCTTGCTTTGTCACGAGTTCGAGCCCAGTACCACTAAAGACCCGCCGTGTAGGGCAGCGATGCACGTTAAATCTGTCGACAGCTGAAACGTCCTCCCGTTGGTGTGGTGGGGTAGTTAGGAGAGGGGGTGCCAGCTCAGGTGTCGTCCACGTCACTTGACCATGGTTCAAAATTACGTGGTCCGTCGCCAAAAGCCCTCGTGTAGGTGAACAGTGCGACGTTAATATTCAATCATTCATTTAATATATTTCGAAGATTTCATACAATTTGGTTGAAAACCACATGCTAAGAGCAAAAAATATACTAAAAAAATTGATGAATATACAATTACAATAAATTCTTACATAGAGAAGCAAAACTGAGAAGCTAAAGTGTAGGAATAAAAAATTTTGAGTATATCTGAAGTAGTTTTCGAAATATTTATTTTAAAGTTTAGAAAATTTGTGTGCGTTATGTTATACTTGATATCAATTAAATGGTTAAAATAATGTGTGTGTGTGTGTGTAAATATTAGTCATGTAATCGTTTGATGACACATTCATATACTAATAAAAATTATCATGGTCATTGATGCGAATGTCAAGAATTTTATGTAATTTTAAATTCAGACATTAAGATATTGATGTAGAAAATATAAAACGACCATCTAAAATACATGAAAAATGCAGTCTGCTATAAAATGATCTTGACAAACAAAATCCGGCATTTTCGCTTACTATGGCAAAACCGGCTTAGTCAGGGGCGATCTGGAAAAACAGAGAGAGAATCGCAGTTTTGATGGATGCCGCTCTAGCTTTTAAAGCTCCCAGGAAAAATTATATGTATATAAATTACAAATGCAAAAATAAATCTTGTAATTTTCCATACATTTTTATAACAACGAATTGTGGAATTGGCTTCCAATACATTGTTGTGTGTTTGACAATATCTAAAGTAACCAACCCTACTTTAGATAGATTTGTACTACTTTTTCGTAACCGTATTCCTTTTAAAATTAATTCGTGCAGCCGAAATACACCTTTTGTACCCTTAAAAATTTATGTTAACTATAACGGTTAATTTTAATTTATGCAACTTGTGAAATGTTCATAATTAACCATTTCCGTCTAAACAGTTTACATGAAAAAAAGTTTGGACTCCTTCATTCATTAGGGATTTATATAAGATTCTAACATTAAATTTTATTTTTCACCGAATAGGATTGAGTGAAAGTGTATAGTGCTTCCACACCACAGGTCTGGGGTTCTATTAACGGGCTGCGCAAGGTCGACTCTGCCTTTCATCCCCGCTACATTGGGTCGATAAATGAGTACCAAGCTTGCTTCGGGTCTTAAACACTGAAGGTCTCTCTTCAGACAGACCACCAAATCGGGACATCTGTTCATGCACCTCAGCGTCCAATGGTCACGTGTATTATGATGGGCACAGTAGTTCCTGGCCCTCATGGATTGTTGTGCTTCTGAGTTTGAGTCTTAAGTTTGAGGATTACCTCACTTTGGGGATACCCCTTAGATAAACATGTATTTCCACTCATTTGCAATTAAACATTTTTCTTTCAATTACGTTTATTTCAGAAGGAAGTTTGATTTTTCAAATGTATTTGCTTAATAACATGTATATTTGTGTATTATATTAAAATTTGATCAGTCCAAAATAACATGTTTTTAGCTCCTCTAAAAGCTTTTAGGATTTTACAACTGATCTTACAATCCATATACGTTTTATAGTAGTATATTTAAAAATGATAAGGACATTTTTACGACTGTGTGAGCTGTTATGCCTCGTTTATAAATATAAAAATTGCATTCAGCTACAGTTTTTAAAATGTACAGAAATAAGTGGAGCAACAGGATACTTACATATTATGAATATTTTTGACTGCAGTAAGATAAATTTATATATTTCAGTTTCTTTACAATTTGAATAGAAGTTGAAAGCCATTTTGCAAATAGTTTGATATTGAGTATAAACCCATAGGCTGTTTAATATTGTAAAGTGTTTTACTTTGATACCAGCACACATTAAAATAAGGCTCATTTGCAGTTATATGATCAGCTTCAGTGATATTTAAATTTTCAAAAATAGTCTACACCTACGAAAACATTCTTTCACAACCGCACACCACATCTCTCTCTCTCTCTCTCTCTCATACTATATCTTCCCTACAGCAGGAAATATTTGTGTATACTGAAAAAAATTTAATACAGGATACATTTCCAAGTGTTAAATTTGTTTTTAAAATTTGGTATGAATACATTGTGGAACTGTCGGTTAACTTCACTGAACAAAATTGTTTTAAGTGTACTGTTTTGAAAGACAAGATTAATTAGTGAGAACTTTTCTCACAATAAAATTTGTAATGACTGAATTGTGTGAAAATGTAGTTATCGATGTGTGACATTTTTCCTTGTAATAAAAGAAACAGAAAGATAAGAAATTTAACTTGAGTAGAAAATGGTTAGAAGTACTGTCATGCGCCTTTGAAGAAGTATATCCCCCATTAAAATTAAAAATTATTGACTGAATGTGTGTTATGTCCATCACAAATGCCGATGTAGAAAAGGAATTTTTATTTAATGCAAGAAGTTCGAAAAAGAGAACACTAGGAAGGAAATTTTAAATTTTTTTCCGAAAAATATTCAGTTAACATAAAAATATCTTTTATATGATTTTAATTAAAATAAATTAAAAGTATTGAAATCATTTTTTATGCTATTTTAAATTAAAAGTATAACTGAATAGAGAAAGATCGATTTTATTTCATAAATATAATCATTGTATGTAATATTTATTGTGTTATTGTTTAAAAATGAGATAGGGCCTTTGCTCTTTTTACCTCATTAATTTTTTAAACAACAGGAAAGTGAGCGCGTTTTCTTACTCTCATATTCAAAAAATGAAAACAGGATGGTTTTCTGGTTCAAATCACAATACCAAAAATATATATATATATTTTTTAATTTTTAAAAAATGACAGAAAAATAAATTTTCTTTGAAGAAAATATAATTATTTTTCAACTTTTAACATACTATTTATTTCATTTTGTCCTCTTTTTTTTTACCTTTCATTTCGTTTTTAATTTTACTGTGACTGAACATATAGGAGAAAGAAACACCGTATCTTTTTCAAAGAGGATTGATCAAGTGAGGATATCTACGCTTTCAAAGAAGATTGCCCAAGGCAACTTAACAGCTAGCTGTAAACGATTGATCTCTTGGTTCTTACTTTTCAAAGCGTACGAACTGGGTCGTAAAATTTTCCCCGTTCGACCTCCCAAGTTCTAAAAGGGGAAAGGAAAAAAGTCTGTTGCATTTTTGAAGGGAATCGCAAAATAAGAGTTAAACGCTTTCGGAATAACTTTTCAGGAGGAAGGTGTCCAGTTAGAGGGTTAATAACCATCAAGTGCTGATAAAAGTTGATATACATTGTAAAGCTCGCATGCATCTGTTGCAAATAGTTGTTTAGATGAGGAATATTTGATCGAGGCATCTTATTCTAAGTTGTAAAAGAAACAAAACCATGGATCAATTGATCTAAGCAATTTTTTTACAGCCCCAAAATTCAGTATAAGATTTTCAACTAATGATTTAAATGGTGTATGGACATGATACTGTAACTTCGAAGGGTGTATAGGAGTAGAATGGACGGTTCCTACGACACTGCGGCCGTGAGGAAAATTTCCTTCACTGTAGAAGACCCGTTATTACGAGAGACGATACTCACTTGCGTTAATTGTAGTGTCTGTTACACGGTAATTGCTCTGGCATTCAGAATAAATTCAAACTAATGTTTGCACAAGGTTCGCAATTTTGTCTTAGAAATTGGGTGAACATAAACATTGCTCGTATCTAATGCATTTCCATCTGTATGCAGAAAGCATAGAAAGACGCATGTGAAGAATTCATTAGCAGCACTGAAAATAATCCCACTTCTTTTAACCCTTACTCTGTGCATCCCGCGATTACCACGGGTATGCATTTTTTCTGACTATTTATTGTGCAACCCGTACTGTTTCTTTTTAAGTTTTCCTGTAGGTTTTTTTTCTACGTTCATATTTATGTGATCTATTTCTATATTTTAAATCAAAAATTCTTTTACAGCAATTATTTTAACTCTAAAATGTAGATTTGAAATACGTAAAAAACACTACACTGTTAGAGGTTTAATTGTATTGTTATCGGGGATGTGAGTGGTGGGATGTGTAAGACATAACTTTATATGCACTTGCAGGCAAAGAACATACGGTGAAGAGGTGAGAGCTCGCTGTAGTGGAAATGTGAAGCGAAAAATCTCGTATAAAGACAATGCTCATTTTTTGTGACTTAAAATATAACTAAGTCATAAAAAAGGCTCATTGGATGGGCTTAGGTCAGTGTTTCTTAAACTGTGGGGTGCGCCTCTCTAGGGGGCGTTATAACCCTACGAGGGAAGAGTGAGTCTCTTTTTTTTTGAAAAGAAAAAAAAAATTCTTTTAAAAATTATTAACTTACTAAAAGTAAACAAACAAATACATTCTGACATAAGAAAAATAAAATACTCATTTACAATATTATATATATACATATATATATATATATATATATATATATATATATATATATATATATATATATATATATATATATATATATGAGAAATGGCGACTCAATCACTGACTGACTAATCACGCTATCTCCGGAACTATTAAACATACAGATTTGAAATTTGATAGGCAGCTTCCCTTCTAGGAGTAGATATCAGCTAAGAACGGATTTTGCAAAGATCGTACCCCAAGGGGCGTTACGGGGGGTTAAGGGGCGTTATATATAATTATTTCCATTATTAAACTATTATATGTACAGTCTTGAAACTTGGTACACAGATTTCTTTCATAAAGTAGAGATTCCCTACGTAATGATTTTTACAAAACTCTACCTCCAAGGGGCGTTGAGGGCGCTTAAAGGCGTTTTGCATAATTATTTCCATTTTTAAACTATTAGACGTACAGTCTTGAATTTTGATAAGCGGATTCCTTTCATAGAATACAGATCCGCTACAAAATGGGTTTTGTGAAAATGGATCCTCAAGTGGCGTTGTGGATAATTAAAGGGTGTTATAGGTAATTAAATCCTTTTTTAAACTATTAGACGTAAAATCTTGAAACTGAGTAAGAATATTCCATTCATTAAGCAGAGATCTGCTATAAGATGGGTTTCGTGAAAATCTCTTCCTAAGTGGCATTGCGGGGGCTTAAGGGGCATTATAGATAATTATTTCCTTTTTTAAACTATTAGATGTACAGTCTTAAAATTTGGCAAGTAGATTCCTTTCATGGTGTAGAGATCCTCTACAAAAAAGTTTTGGTGAGAATTGATTCTCAAGGATCACTGAGCGTAATAGATAAGGGGCGTAATAGATAAATATTTCCGCTTTTCAACTACTAGACCCACCTGCTTAAAAATTATAAGGTATGTTCCGTTCATGGAATAGAGTTCATCTCACAAAGAGCAGTTTTGCGAAAATGGACCCCCAAAGGAGTAGGATTGCGAGCGGTTAAGACGTGTGATAGAAAAATTCTCCTGTTTTTGACATTATCCCATTTACTTGAAATTTGTTGAGCACGTTTCTTTAGTTGAACAGAGTTCCACTAAAAATGTATTTTACAGAAATCAACTCCGGGGGAAGCGGGGAGAGTTATTGAGGCTTATTGTTATACAAAATTCCGTTTTCGAATTACTAGGACTATAATAACAAAATTTGATTTGCATGATTCTTTTGTTGAATTGTAATCCGCTAAGAATTCTCTCAACGAGGTATTTATGATACAAATTCCGTTTTTGCACTATCAGATTTAGACTTGAAATTTAGCATGCATGTTTATTTTATGGAGTAGAGATCCAATGAAAGTTGCTTTGGTGGAAATCCACTTGGTTATTAGGATTAGTGTGATCGCAAAAAATCTTTTTACTTCTACTTTAGATATAAATAGAAATTAGATATTATAATTTATTTCCTTTTTATATCAAGAGGTGACAGTTACAGCTATAAATATATTTTTCAATACAATCGAATTCTTAATACTAGATATCAATAATTTATATATATGTAAACAGTATAAATTTATACATTATCGTGAAATACCCAGTGAAGCGGTAGGTAATGGCTAGTAACTTATAAATATATCAGTAGTTCACAATCTAATTTTCAATTAACTTAACCCTCCAACTGGACAGAACGGATTTTTCCGCCCTACTAGAGAGGCTTCGAAAATGGACTGCACGGATTTTTCTGCCTTCAAGTAACGGTTTCAAAAGCGGATTAGCCGCACTTTTCTGAAATCCTTTCCCCCTTTTAAGGTTTAACATCTTGAAAGATAATGAGGGACGGAGGAAGCAACACAGCAGGAGTTTTATGGCTCGCAGGGAACCCCGTGTTTTGACCCCCAATCGTAAAAAATCGGGGAGAAATTTCTTTACAACCCAAGAAGTGTTTGCTAGCTTGTATTTTAAAAGTTTCCAAAAGTCCCAACGCACAAGTAAAATATGTTACAATTCCATTTTGGTTTCATATTAATTTCAAACTGTAACAAGTTGGGGCGTGTCAGGGCAATCTGCTATTTTATATAGTTAGACAAATTATCATTTTTTAAGTATATTCTTTCGCTTCATTTTTCTTATTCAAAGCTTTCAGTTTTTGAAACATGATTATTTTATTATAAGATACCGAAAAAATTAATAAAACATCAATCTCTTTAAAATTTGGAACCTTTTCAATTTTCCAACCACTAAAAATGAATAAATTTAAAATTCATCAAATCATTTGAAACATTTTCTTACACTTTGATAAAAATAATAACGAAAAAAAAACTAATTAATATTTATTATTTTTTTTTAGATTTCAAAGCCCAAGTGTTCAGGAAAGTTTAAGTACAGTGCCTGGTTATATATTGTTAAAATACACCGAATTATATTTGAATTTTAAGTGCTTGAACTTCAGTTTACATCAAAGACAACATGAATGAAGATTTTCACACATTTTTTTTATAACTGGAATGTTTGAATAAATGGTAATCAAAAATATACGGAAACATTTACAGTAGACATTTATGCATATAAATAAACATAAAAATCAATTTTAAATTCGAGCTATTGAAAAACATTTGAATTATATATTGTTCAAAAATATCTATTTATACAAAATACCCCCCTCTCAACATTTACCTTTTTTAAAGGCTAACTGAATAAGTAATTAAAATCTGGATATGTTTTAAAATCTCGACCTTATAAAGCTACAAATTTTATGTTAGAAATTCCATTTGAAATTTCGAAAAAAAAATGCATCGCTTAGTTAAAAATTATTTACCATAAGTTTTAGCATTTGTTTGAGTATAATAAAAATTTCAAATTTTATTATATAGCTTCTTTGGTATCTTTTAATATATTTCGGCCGCGGTAGCCGAGTGGTATAGGTATAGGAACATGACTTGCTTTGTCACGAGTTCGAGCCCAGTACCACTAAAGACCCACCGTGTAGGGCAGCGATGCACGTTAAATCTGTCGACAGCTGAAACGTCCTCCCGTTGGTGTGGTTGGGTAGTTAGGAGAGGGGGGTGCCAGCTCAGGTGTCGTCCACGTCACTTGACCATGGTTCAAAATTACGTGGTCCGTCGCCAAAAGCCCTCGTGTAGGTGAACAGTGCGACGTTAATATTCAATCATTCATTTAATATATTTCGAAGATTTCATACAATTTGGTTGAAAACCACATGCTAAGAGCAAAAAATATACTAAAAAAATTGATGAATATACAATTACAATAAATTCTTACATAGAGAAGCAAAACTGAGAAGCTAAAGTGTAGGAATAAAAAATTTTGAGTATATCTGAAGTAGTTTTCGAAATATTTATTTTAAAGTTTAGAAAATTTGTGTGCGTTATGTTATACTTGATATCAATTAAATGGTTAAAATAATGTGTGTGTGTGTGTAAATATTAGTCATGTAATCGTTTGATGACACATTCATATACTAATAAAAATTATCATGGTCATTGATGCGAATGTCAAGAATTTTATGTAATTTTAAATTCAGACATTAAGATATTGATGTAGAAAATATAAAACGACCATCTAAAATACATGAAAAATGCAGTCTGCTATAAAATGATCTTGACAAACAAAATCCGGCATTTTCGCTTACTATGGCAAAACCGGCTTAGTCAGGGGCGATTTGGAAAAACAGAGAGAGAACCGCGGTTTTGATGGATGCCGCTCTAGCTTTTAAAGCTCCCAGGAAAAATTATATGTATATAAATTACAAATGCAAAAATAAATCTTGTAATTTTCCATACATTTTTATAACAACGAATTGTGGAATTGGCTTCCAATACATTGTTGTGTGTTTGACAATATCTAAAGTAACCAACCCTACTTTAGATAGATTTGTACTACTTTTTCGTAACCGTATTCCTTTTAAAATTAATTCGTGCAGCCGAAATACACCTTTTGTACCCTTAAAAATTTATGTTAACTATAACGGTTAATTTTAATTTATGCAACTTGTGAAATGTTCATAATTAACCATTTCCGTCTAAACAGTTTACATGAAAAAAAAGTTTGGACTCCTTCATTCATTAGGGATTTATATAAGATTCTAACATTAAATTTTATTTTTCACCGAATAGGATTGAGTGAAAGTGTATAGTGCTTCCACACCACAGGTCTGGGGTTCTATTAACGGGCTGCGCAAGGTCGACTCTGCCTTTCATCCCCGCTACATTGGGTCGATAAATGAGTACCAAGCTTGCTTCGGGTCTTAAACACTGAAGGTCTCTCTTCAGACAGACCACCAAATCGGGACATCTGTTCATGCACCTCAGCGTCCAATGGTCACGTGTATTATGATGGGCACAGTAGTTCCTGGCCCTCATGGATTGTTGTGCTTCTGAGTTTGAGTCTTAAGTTTGAGGATTACCTCACTTTGGGGATACCCCTTAGATAAACATGTATTTCCACTCATTTGCAATTAAACATTTTTCTTTCAATTACGTTTATTTCAGAAGGAAGTTTGATTTTTCAAATGTATTTGCTTAATAACATGTATATTTGTGTATTATATTAAAAATTTGATCAGTCCAAAATAACATGTTTTTAGCTCCTCTAAAAGCTTTTAGGATTTTACAACTGATCTTACAATCCATATACGTTTTATAGTAGTATATTTAAAAATGATAAGGACATTTTTACGACTGTGTGAGCTGTTATGCCTCGTTTATAAATATAAAAAATTGCATTCAGCTACAGTTTTTAAAATGTACAGAAATAAGTGGAGCAACAGGATACTTACATATTATGAATATTTTTGACTGCAGTAAGATAAATTTATATATTTCCGTTTCTTTACAATTTGAATAGAAGTTGAAAGCCATTTTGCAAATAGTTTGATATTGAGTATAAACCCATAGGCTGTTTAATATTGTAAAGTGTTTTACTTTGATACCAGCACACATTAAAATAAGGCTCATTTGCAGTTATATGATCAGCTTCAGTGATATTTAAATTTTCAAAAATAGTTTACACCTACGAAAACATTCTTTCACAACCGCACACCACATCTCTCTCTCTCTCTCTCTCATACTATATCTTCCCTACAGCAGGAAATATTTGTGTATACTGAAAAAAATTTAATACAGGATACATTTCCAAGTGTTAAATTTGTTTTTAAAATTTGGTATGAATACATTGTGGAACTGTCGGTTAACTTCACTGAACAAAATTGTTTTAAGTGTACTGTTTTGAAAGACAAGATTAATTAGTGAGAACTTTTCTCACAATAAAATTTGTAATGACTGAATTGTGTGAAAATGTAGTTATCGATGTGTGACATTTTTCCTTGTAATAAAAGAAACAGAAAGATAAGAAATTTAACTTGAGTAGAAAATGGTTAGAAGTACTGTCATGCGCATTTGAAGAAGTATATCCCCCATTAAAATTAAAAATTATTGACTGAATGTGTGTTATGTCCATCACAAATGCCGATGTAGAAAAGGAATTTTTATTTAATGCAAGAAGTTCGAAAAAGAGAACACTAGGAAGGAAATTTTAAATTTTTTTCCGAAAAATATTCAGTTAACATAAAAATATCTTTTATATGATTTTAATTAAAATAAATTAAAAGTATTGAAATCCTTTTTTATGCTATTTTAAATTAAAAGTATAACTGAATAGAGAAAGATCGGTTTTATTTCATAAATATAATCATTGTATGTAATATTTTGTTGTGTTATTGTTTAAAAATGAGATAGGGCCTTTGCTCTTTTTACCTCATTAATTTTTTAAACAACAGGAAAGTGAGCGCGTTTTCTTACTCTCATATTCAAAAATGAAAACAGGATGGTTTTTTCTGGTTCAAATCGCAATACCAAAAATATATATATATATATTTTTTAATTTTTAAAAAATGACAGAAAAATAAATTTTCTTTGAAGAAAATATAATTATTTTTCAACTTCTAACATACTATTTATTTCATTTTGTCCTCTTTTTTTTTACCTTTCATTTCGTTTTTAATTTTACTGTGACTGAACATATAGGAGAAAGAAACACCGTATCTTTTTCAAAGAGGATTGATCAAGCGAGGATATCTACTTTTTCAAAGAAGATTGCCCAAGGCAACTTAACAGCTAGCTGTAAACGATTGATCTCTTGGTTCTTACTTTAGAAAGCGACCGAACTGGGTCGTAAAATTTCCCCTGTTGGACCTCCCAAGTTCTAAAAGGGGAAAGGAAAAAAGTCTGTTGCATTTTTTAAGGGAATCGCAAAATAAGAGTTAAACGCTTTCGGAATAACTTTTCAGGAGGAAGGTGTCCAGTTAGAGGGTTAACTATACAAAGTTAAACACAAGTTTAATAATTACCAGTGACCCTATGAATTTGTTATATGTAAAATTATATACAACATTAACACTTATCTCGATAATTTGTTATGTTAATAATTAATCTCTTAAATGCCGATTAAAAATTATGCTATTCACTCTTCAATGCCCCAATTTAGTACACAGGTAAGCGTATGTGGTGCATTGAGGGCCTGGGTCGTAGAAAAGGAATAAATAATCAAATCCTCTGAAATAAGTGAATCCTTCGCAAACACTGTCAATGTCATTTTATTGCTTTCTAAAGAATTTGGACTAATTTTATGGATAGCAGTTCACAGGAAAGACGTACATAGACGTCTGAGGGCAATAAACACAGTGGCTGAGTGAGACGTTCATATACGTTGGGGCTTAAAAGTTTAAGTCGTATTATATGTTTAACGTCATAGTATTATTGAATTTAATACATCGCTATTGTGTAGGGAGGGGAGGCGCGATGCAAATGATGATTGGATATTGGGTCGCAAACATTGGAAGTTTGAGAAGCACGGGCTTAGGTATATTGAAATGTTTGATTGCTTTGTGAAATGAATGCATTGAGTAAGATGGAGCAAAGTGTTCGTGGTATCTACTCCACAATAACGCACGACTACTTATGGCCAGTTTTTTGTTAATTGTGTCCTTTGCTCATCATTCTACTCTTCCGAAGAAAGCCTTGAAATGTCCTTGAGGAGGATAAAGCTTTTCACGGAAATGTGACCAACTTAGCGAAATGGTAACATCTAATGCAGTTTAAGTGCCTTGTACTCAAGTTATCAGACGTCAATAACATGAGATGATAATTACTTTGAAAGACAGTGAACTTGTTTTCAAACATGCGAGAATGCTTGCCACAAGTAATATGCTTCAGCGAACCTTTTGAATAGAAGGCATGATTTCTCTATTAACCATTCCATATATTTCTTAAGGATGGGCTTTTTTTTAACAAATATATTAGATTAGAGTGCAATAACTTATTTCTTTGCCTTTTTTTATTTTGGTTGGCTTCAGTTAGCTTTTTTAAGCATACAAAACAGATTAGAATTAAAAGAACTATTCTATATCATCTCCAAGCATTGATTGCAGCAAATATGTCTTATTCACTACAGTCCTTATAATTTTATGGATATGCGCCGTCGGCATATATCCATCTCGTTGAATCCATGGTTTATGTGTTTCAAGCGTATATATTCGTGTCCTTCCGAGATACGATATTTTTTTAAGCTGCTCTCAGTAAAACTATTTCGAAATGTTTTGGAATGCAATAAAATGAAATCTATAGTGTTTGTGGAGGATTTACTTACTTCAGAAAAAGAATTGCTTATTTGAACCTTTGCCCCCTTCCAATACACCGCATACGCACGCCGATATGAAAAACAATAGAAGTGGTGAGCGAATCGGGTAACTTTTAATCGGCAGTTAAGAGCTTAATTCTTGATTAAGTGACGAACAGCGACATATAAATTTTTATCTCATCATCTTTTCACTCATCTCCGCTTAAGAACTTTAATGTCCTGCTTGTTAGTTAATCACTATAACTTATTGTAGCTTCAGATTAAGTTTATTCGTAGTTACTAATAAGCTAATATTAAAACACCTTATGAGTTGACAAAGACAGTGTAAGAGCTGAGCCAACACATTTAATTTACCCAATATTTCATGTGAGATAAATACTTGTAAAATTTAAAGTAAGTCTGCTATTTTGTTAAAATTACCATTAGTTTAAAATCAAAAGATAAATGGTCTCTTGCTTTAATATTTATTTTCAAGTATGCCCGTTTTAATTAAATTATTGTTTTATTTTTAATCTATAACTTGTACGAATATATTTTTATAAAAATTACAATTTCAATTACAATTTTTTGTAAATTTGTAATCGTCTTTTAAGAAAGAAAGGTTTCTTCACAATGCACATTACAATAATAGTAGGAAAAATATCATTATTTGTCAGTATAGAATTATTTTGCTAACAAGAATAATTTTATTTACCAATACCGTGTCAATCTGCCTCTATGTTTTACTTGTTTTACAATTTTAAATATTTTAGCTTTACATTTGTATTTTTGCAAAAAGATCATGGCATTAAATAAATTTAGTCAAATCTGCTAAATATTAAAAACTAGCAAGCAACAGGTCAGGAAAAAGTAACATACATAGTTTTTTAAGTAAGGAATTTATTTTTAAATGAAATCCAAGAATAAAAAAAATAGTAGTAGTATTTTTTTTTTGTAATAATGTGTAATACTGAAGTATCACAAGTCATGAGATATCTTTTAATGTATCTGTAGAAACTCGAAGTGACATTACCTCAACAAGTCGTCGGAAAAAAATCCGATGAAATATTCAAATATTCTACCTGCAAATTCGTTTATAATTGCGAAAATATTGTCGATGCTGGATTTTGAGCTCGAACTGACTTTTTGATTATGTCATATAAAAGCTCGATGTGATTCATGTCGAGGAATTAGTTGGTCGAATAATCGCTGTAATATTGTGTAAAATCCTTCCCGATTAGAGATAGAAATAACACAATATAAAGGGTGCAGCAGATAGCATGTGATTAGCAGACATTAGGTTAGGCCTCTTCGTGCTCTGTCATCACATATATGTTTTCCATACGTCTCACATACAAGGTTATTATTATCTGACGCTTGTAGTTTGTTAAAACTGACTACCCTATGTTGACGCCCCTCGTTTTGCTCACGAAGTTGATGCTATAAGTCAGAGATCCGCGAACCCCCGTCCAAGAACCGGTACCAGTCCATGGATCAAATGGTACCGGGACGCCTAAAGAACAGTAAACTATTGCCATTTTATTTAAAGTGGTACATTTTTCTCGGATTTGCACATCTTTCATCGTTAAATCGCTTTATACTCCACGTTAAATCATTTTTATTCATTTTTGGTGTAACTATATTTTACTCTGTAGGCATATTTAAATGTGTTGTTCTTTTTGATCTTTTTATCAGTTAAATTTTCATATTTGGCTTTAAATTGAGAAAATATATCAAACACTTCATATTTATTTTTTAAGAAATAAGTAAAGTACATGCCAGAAAAATCATCTACAATTACCTTAAAATATTTTGCACCACCATGCGATTCGATATTAATTGGACCACACAGGTCGGCATGGAGCAACTCAAGAATTTGTGAGCTTTGATATATATCAATACTATGATGAGTTTTTCTGATTACCTTACTTATATCACAAGTTTCACATGTGAAATTATTTACATTATCAATATCAATATAATCTTTCATTTTAAGCATATATTTACAATTTAAATGACATAACCTGTTATGCCAAATTTCATAATTATTAGTAGATTGGTCAGAAATAAAACACTCAGAATTATACATAGGTTCTAATTTAATTTCTAATCTACCATTATTTTTAAATGCTTTAGTTGTTAACTTATCATTTTTATCATATATCGATACACAATTATTTTCTGATTTAATCTTACAACCTTTATCCATTAAACATCTTACAGACAGTAAATTACATCTTAATTGAGGAACATAACTGACATCAGTAATTGTTAGATTAATAGAATTACAATGTTTTGTACTCACAGATTTAGCTGAAACGTTTCCAGTTCCTTGGCTCATCATTTTAGAATTTTTATCGGCTAAGTAAATGTCCATCGCTTCTGAACTAATATTTTTGAACCACACAGATTCTTTAGCCATATGACAAGATGCACCACTATCCAGAATCCAGATATTGTCACAAAGTTTTTCTTCTCGATGGGAAGCTGTAAATACGTGTCCATTTCGAGACGAATTGTTTCTTTGGCTTGTACTTGGAGAGTTCTTGTTTCTATAATAACAGTCCTTAGCTAGATGATTTGATTTTCTACAAATATAACACAGTCTCGTTTGTTTTTCATTTTTTCTCTTACAATAAAAGGCTTCAGAATTAATTCCATTCATGCGAGTTTTAATTGGCAAGTTTAAAGTTGCTTCTTCTTCCCTTAAAATTTGTAATATTTCGTCCATGCTTTTTCCTCTTTGTGTTTTCAGAATTTCGCGCACTTTGGAGAATTTTCCATTTAATCCTCTAACGGTATAGTAGACCAATTCCCTCGGCGACACGTCCAGTCCAAGGGAGTGACACTTAGTCGAAATCCCCCGCGCTCTTGCAATATAATCTGCTACAGTTTCTCCATTTTTCATACTGATGTTTTTTAGTTCATTGCCCGCGTCAATTTTTCGGTCTTCGCCTTCGCCGATGTAAGTCGCTCTAATTTTATCCCACAGCACTTTCGCGTTGTCTTCCGCCGCGAACTGTAAGGCTTGCTCATCTGCGAGCGATAACTTAATGTATGTTATTGCATCTGAGTTTTTCGTAATCCAGTCCATTTCATCTTTACGGGTAAGGTCTTCAGGTTTTTCGTTTAAGATTAGAGAGTCTAATCTCTTTAAGCTAAGGGCAGCTTTCATCTTAAGTCCCAAATAAAATAGTTCGTTCCGTTTAAATCGGGAATAGTTATCTTATCCATTGTAGGTAGAAAGGTTTAAACGTTCACAAAGTCAACTAACTCATCACACAGATTAACCACGGACTGCTACCACTTGTTGTTCTTTTTGTGAAATCACTTCCTTCTACGGGGTTGACGAGCTGACCGGTAGCTGTGTGCTTTTGGGTCAGACTTGCTGTGTGCAGTATCCGCGATCATTATTTTCGTATTTATATAAATAAATGTGATGTCCCAAGATACCGTAGTGGAAGTGATTTCACAAAAAGAACCTCAAAATGTAACTAAAAATTAAAATTGCTAAATCAAAACAATCTAAAATATAAGCAATCAACGTGTCCCAACCTCAGCGGGCCGCGGTAAAATTATCAAACGTTGACCAGTCCGCAGCGATAAATAGATTGCGGAGCACCGCTGTTAGTTATTGCATAGTCCAGGCCGGAGATAATGTCTGATATTATATATACATATAAAAAGACAGATTGCTATACATATAATTTTCAAAGTAAATGATTAATTTATATCAAACTTTAGGCAATTTTGATATTATATCAATCCTCACACACACAGTACAAATTCTAACTCTCTCAAATGATGTTTTCTAATTTAAATTTGGACAAATGGAATTCCATTGAAAAAAGGGCGCAATTTTATTCGTAATTGGCTCAGAAAACTATTCAATTGTATTAAAGACAGCAAGGACACGTTTTGAGGATCAAAAAAGAAAAACTGACGCGACACTCAATTTACGGGTATTTCGAGACATTCAAGTCTGTTTTTCATTTTCTACACCATTTTAGATATGTTTTTTTTTAAAAAAAAATGCATTTTTTTTCTTAAAATTCTTTTGTGGAGACTAAAACAATTTCAAATTAATTCTGCAAAATTGAGGTGAACGGTAAAAGAGAAGTAAATAATGAGATATATAGTAACGAATATCTTCCGTACAAAATAGTAATAAATAAGTTGAGTCGCGTACAGAAGTAAAGATTTCATTTTAAACTGAAATATATATATATATAGTTTTCGTTAATTATTGTGTAAATACATGCTTTTTTTAAAAAATGATACTTTTTATATATAAAAAATCGTTTGTAAAATTTCTTGTTAACTAATCTATTTTTAGGTGTAACGCGGTTAAAAAACATAAGATATATTCTAAAATAAATAAATTAACGTAATTATCCAATTAACGTAATTAAGAATATTTATTACGCATTAAAAATTAATAAAATAAATAATAAAGATTTTAATACGTATAAGAGCATTTACTATTTTTTACATAACTACTACCGACAAAAACAAATTAACTCCAAGCAATTATATTTTTTTAAGTGTAAAATATAAACTAATCCTAACTATTCTCATCTCCACACCCTGAAGTGATTTTCAATATTTTTTCTTATATATATATATATATATATATATATATATATATTATAAAATAAAATTTCCTCTGAAAATTGAAGCAGAGCAAAATCTTTTCAGTGAACTTTTTAATGACATGGATTACAGTTCAGAAAACGATTGTTAAAATACAACCTTACTAATTTTCAATCCCTTCTCCAATCGGAAATGTTTCTATTGTTTACTTTTTTTATTTAATATTTTTGTTTAAATTTTATTTCCCTCCTTATAACTGCTTAAGGGGAAAAAATTTTATTTATATAAAAAAAGTATAAATTGAATTTACATGGAAGCATATTTTTAATACTGAATAAATGTGTTATTATGTTTCGTTTTGTATTAGTTTGCAGAAATATTTCTTTCTTATTATTTCTTGTATATAGGGTATTGAATTTACCTAGAGAGGATTAATTTTTTTTTAATTATTATTTTTTCTTTGTAATATTAGCAATGAGCAATCAGATTATAAATTTCTAATTGTATATGATTTGTAAGGTGACCAATATATATTTTTTAATGAAAACCAAAATAAAATACGAGTAATTAGGCGGTTATCACCTAAGTTTAAAGAGAGTGAACCATACTAAAGGATCATATTATGACAAGAAAATACCTCATCTTCAAATTCTGTACAAAGGGTGGTCTTGAATTAATGGTACATACTTTACGGGTATATACAGGAAATTTTGTGTGTGTGCAACAATCATTTATTGTATCGGAACGCATGGGCGCAGGCAACATGATAAGGCACAAACAGGGGGGAAGAAAGAAAAGAGAAATAGAGTTATCGATTGGTTGCGTTACCAGTAGGGGGCAGTAGATATCTAGCCGCCATTTAACATGATGCCTCTAAGTAGAGGAAAGAGCCTTTCGCAATTGTTCTGACGTATAAAATGGGAGATTACGTATGCCAAAAATGCAGACATGCATTAGATGTACGACCGTGTAAATGGTAACAGTAGAGCTCCCCCCTCTACGAATGTATCACGCGCAATTTCCTAATCGACGAATGCCGGATTACAGAATTTTCTCAGTGGCTACATCGTCAACTTCGTGAAATACGTTCGTTCCTCGTCACAAGACATAATACTGTTGAACGAAGAGCAGTACGTAGTCCAAGCCAGGAAGAAAGCATCTTGAATGCTGTGGCTGATAGACCCCAGTCAAGTACAAGGGTTGTTGCTTATCTACTTGATTCGGACTCGAACTGTTGCTCATGACATAAGTGTGAATCGTAAGATTGTTTGCAGAGTGTTAAACGAAAACCGCGTACATCTCTTTCGTTTTCAGTAAGTACAAACTTTAAAACCGGCAGACTATCTTCAGCGACTCCCAGTGGGTGGTGCAGCAATGTGCGCTGCTGCTGGAGTTCATAGATGATGTGCTGAATAGTTATGAACAGTTAGCGTAAATATTGCACTTGTCAACATTGCTTTCAATAAAAATTTTGTCTTTCCTTTCTCTTTTTTGTGTTAATGCCTCACCGCGTGACTTTCGTCCATGCATTCCTATGCAATAAATGATGGGCATAATGTCCTGTACTTACCCTTAAACGTTGTACCACGAATTCAGAAACACCTATTATTTCATAAACATAGACTTTTTTTTTGATAAGTTAAAATACCCATTTCGCTTTTTGATATGCGATGAAATATGTACATTTTATGCCAGAAAATGGTATATTTTTGCGGAAATGAATAACACAGGAGCATGTGTTGTTCTCCATGAAAATTGAAGTTCTAATGTGGTACAAATAATGAAACATGTAGCTATATATTAAAATGTGTCATGTCATGTTCTGTTTCTTAGCATTATCAAAATACACCTTTAAAAGAAACCTTTGTCAGAAGGTTCTTCTTTTTATAGCAGTTTAGCCAAAATTGGCTCTTGCGCCATTAAACCCCACACTCACTCACTCACTCTTCTTTTTATAACTGCTGAATTTTTTTAACACTTCCATAATGTAAGTAACATTCAGTGAAAAAAAGTTATTAGTGACAAAGGAGATAAAATAGTAAAGACCAAAAAAATAATAAAGAATTCTAAAATTTGTACACGCCTATTATTATATACCACAATATGAAGATTATTAATAGCTACCACAAACTTTTAAATCACGCTTAAAACATGAGGAAAACTCGTAAAATGGTTATTAATTCCTCACAACATTAAATAAAAATATAAGAATTAACTCCTTTGAACATGTCGCAGACTATTTTTGTTCCCTGTAATTTTAATGTTTTTTGTATAAAATGTATTTATTTAAATAGAATTTTAAGTCTCAATTGAATCAGAATTTGCACATGTGGCCTGACTTTGACCATGATGCTCCTAACCAGTTGGTAACCGTAGCTGTATAATTACACTGATGAAAACAATTAAAGAGAGAGACGAATTTTTTTGAAGAATAAAGTAGTGCTCACAAAATTTCAATATTCGCGACCCAATATTCAATCATCATTTTCATCGCGCCCCCTACATACAATAACAATGTATTGAGTTCAATAATACTATACTTTCACACTAAAGCTACAATACTATAAGATGATAAAGCTTCTTTAACATTGTATATGCCACCAACTTATTTAAACGTCTCGCTCAACCAAGGCATTAATTTTCTGGACGCATATATCCGTCTTTCCGAAGTACGATCTTTTCTGTGTACTGCTGTCCATAAAATTATTCCTATGGCTTTGGAATGCAAAAAACGAACTTGACAGTGTTTGTGAAGGATTTACTTATTTCAAAGGATTTTTTGCTTATGTATTCCTTTTCTCCTCCCCCTCCTTTAAAAAAATCATGAAAATGCGCGCGTCTACGTGGAAAAGGGTGGCATTGGGGAGCGAATCACGTAACTTTTGATCGGCAGTTAAGTGATTAATTATAAATCGTACAAATCATCAAGATAAGTGTTAATACAAGCCCATGGGGTCACTGGTAAGTATCAAACCTGTTCTTAACTTAGTATTGTTAAATTAATAATAAAATATACATTGTACAGTACTGGTACATTTACAAGCGTATTATATCAGTGCAATTGTGTATTTTATATTTTATTGTATCAGAAAGTATTGTTTGTTTATTTTTTTTCAGAAAAAATAATAATTTTTTAAGCAATCTTTTGTTCAATATGCTCGTGCCCCCCTCGTAGATTTATCACACCCCCAAGGGGGAGTGCCCCCAGTTTGAGAAACGTTGGAATAAAGTATTATTAACGCCTATACGAAAATAAAGTATCAGATGATAGCTGAGCTCTTTGTGGACACATATTTCATGTAGTGACCTGTGACATCGGAAGGCAGTGGCACTGTGATAAACATTGTGTAGAGGTACCTCATTTGCTCGCTGAAATTTGGAGAGTAAGGACGTTTTGAAACATCTTAGCTTAGCCCTATCACTGTTTTTGTTTTAATTTATTTGTTTGGCAACCATTAATGTGTCACCATCATTGTCAAAATGGTGCTAAAATATAGTGGATAGTTGGAAGACTCTAGGTGGGCTTATCATAGGCTACCTGCTGTTGGGTTTTCGGGGTTTCGAGAAATGTCGTGTCTGTTTTGTTAAAACGGTATATATAGATGGAAACAGTGGGTCATTCATATGGTGAAAACCACGGACGGACAACAACGTCGGCTCAAGACCATTATTTGAGAATACAGGCTGAAAGGGATAGGTTTGTGACAGCAAAACTTTTTCACAAATTGTACACAACAGGAACATTTTTATTCACAGATAACAGTCGCCATAGACAATACTGACTGATACCCAATACCCAGATACCCAGATACCCAGATACCCAATATTCTACATTCCTTGGTCTGTAAACCGCAAAGAAGATCGTCTGGTATATTGCCAAAAACACCCGTCTTGGACAGAGGATGATTTGAATGGGCCATCTAGAGTGATGAGTCGTGATTCACAAGTCTGGTCAGTGACTTGAGACGTGTTCTCATTTGGGGAGAACCCGAAAATAGATATTGGTATACATATCGATGCATATATATATCGGTATATATATCGATCCTCTAACATTGTCGAAAAGGACCACTATGGTCGAGATGTTCTGATGTTCTTAGCAGGCATCATTGCAGACCACTATACCAACATTCATGTGTTTGATAAATGTACTATGACAAGTCAACGGTGGAGGGACGAGACTCTTTCACCCTATATCAGACTTCTTCATTAATAATATGAACCAAATTTCATCTTTATGAACGATGACGAATGCCCATACAAGGCGCAGATGGTGAACGAATACATCCAAAAGAAAAATATTCAACGATTGGAGTGGCCTGCGATGCCTCCAAGCTCAATCCCTTCAAATACATACAGGACGTCCTTGGATGCTCAATTTCAACTCGAAGACTAGTTCGAAAGACATTGATGAAATCAAAAGTGTATTGGTGCAAGAGTGGGTGCGGTTGCGACAGGGGTTGATACGGACGCTGGTAAACAATATGAAAGACCGATGGGAGAGCTGTGTAGCTGTTATAGGCAA
Source organism: Trichonephila clavipes (assembly GCA_019973935.1). Lineage (NCBI taxonomy): Eukaryota > Metazoa > Arthropoda > Arachnida > Araneae > Nephilidae > Trichonephila > Trichonephila clavipes. Next base: position 413,028 of record BMAU01017972.1, on the reverse strand, counting down.
TCATACACTCTCTATTAAACATGATTTTCTTTGATTTATAGGATGTCAAACGGCTGCTGTGCCGAACAATTTCTTAATTTAGGTAGCACGTTGCACCCATTTTTATTTTCCCATTTTTTTTTTTTTTATATATCGGACGTTAATTTGGCCAAACTTTAATTTACTTGTTCTGTTAGGTTTCTTTTTATTGTATAGCACACAAACACACACATTTGTCTCTTTAGTTATTTTTATCAGTGTATTATGAAAGATCATTGCCAAATTGAAGTTGTTTTACTGAAGTTAGCATTTTATTAGAAGCAGCATTAATCTTGACCATGAAAATCTTCACATTTTGTAAACTTGATCCTGTTATGATGGTAGCTGATTTGTTGGAATTTGTCTTTTCATGTTCATTCAAAGCGAGTGTAATGACTTTGGTGTCAAATTCAAAATACAAATATATACACCCAACACTTCTTTTCTGCATTTTTGCACAGTTACAAAAGAATACATTTTCATATGTAAAACATTCATTTATATTTTTAAGACTGGTTTGCTCTAACTCGATTCATTATTGTTTTTTTTTGTTCCGCAAAGAGATTATCACTAACTGCATTAATTAAAAGTACAAAAACAATTTTAATTTTACATTCATCAAACTTAGAATGACGCCTAGAATTACAACAAGGTATAGTTGGGTTTTGAAGGGTACTAGGAACTACATTGATGTCCAAATTTAAAGTAAACATCACACTTCTAAAAATATTTACAATTCCCTTTTAATAAAATTGATAAGACTCTTAATTTAAATATTTTGAAGAATAAAACGCAAAATGATATAGCCTCCAGTTTTTAATAAACCATACTTAGTTTTAGTTTTTCAACATAACGAGGATTCTGACCATTTAAGTATCTATAATTTTTGCCACAGTGCTGTGAATATTGCGTTAAAAACTAAAAGTTTGACAGTTTGCTGAAAAATGAATTTTCATAATATTTAGATTTTTTACTGAGATGCAGAGTAGTTGGCATACTTGAAACTGGGAAACCTCAAGCGGAGGTGGCTCGATGGTTACAAGTGCCATTGAAAGGGGTATCCAGTTTGTCTGAACTCTAAACAAATAATACTATCATCTGGAAGCATAGGAGTAAGAACATCTGCACTATATCACTACTTGTCACTAAAAGCATTATGTTATTTGCTGACAACCTACTTGGCCCTAATTGCTGGATGACATCTGTTGACAACGCGTACGGAGCTTTCTCGTGAGTTAGGTGTTGCATTTTTTAAATAATTTAGAAGCAAACTATATATTGTTGTTGTTGTTGTTACTAATACCACCTGTCTGACGTAGTCAGATCGATGCTCACGAAATTCTTCGTGTCATGGGGCTAGAGGTACGCCTGTCGTTGGCCTTGGGCACCATACAGGTGACAGTACGTTTAGCTCGGCCAAATTCCCCGAAGGGACGATAGATGGCGTCACCACCTCTATATCCACAATTTCTGCAAGGAAACTGAAGGGGAGGGAGATATTCTCCAGTCCTTTGGCTCGTGAATCAGCCCACAAGACTACGGACCCACTGATTTAACGAGTACGTACACCGAGTGTACTCGGAGGGTATATGGTGGCATCGGGCATCGAACCCAGGCCTCCCGGTCTGGAGTTTGATGCTCTAACCACTAGGCTACCCACGGCCCTAGCAAACTATATACATACATGTAGTAAGAGAAGACCCATTACACCTAATATCCAAAAGTCTGTCTCCTTCAGAGCACGTGTTACAGGAGGGAACATGTTTTGGGGCGCAAAACACAATTTTCTTCGACACATCAAGAAAAAGTTCGTGTTTTTTCACTGATGAGCCAACACTCAGCACTCAGAGTTTAGCAGAGCTAACCATCACCACACAGCGGTAACCTGATGGAAACCTTTAAGCATGTTCGAGGTTTGTATACGGTGAAGCAAATCCGAATTTCCTTTATATGGACGACAGTAATAAGTCAGAAAGACATAATTATTTGAGAATTTTCTTGAATATTCACCGTACGAACTAACTCACGAAGTGTCCGGACCTCAAATCCAAAGAACATGTTTGGGATTGTCTAGGAAGGACCATTGCATGCCTTTATTCCATCCAAGAATTCCCCAAGCATTAAAAATTATGTATTTGGTAGAATGGAGTTTATTATTTCATGAAATCCATAACATCTTTAATAACAGAACAATGCTTCATTCTAAATATCCATTAGAAGCATACGACGGTAACACTACGTATCAGATGGAACTTCAAGGAATGGAACGTATTACAAGTTGACCATTTTTCATATAAATAGTTCCTAACCTACAATTATTATTTTCCATATGGCCATGCTGGCATATGCTTACTTCCGTAGTAAACAATATGTGCAAAATTTCGCAGCACTAAACTGAATATTTCACGTCCATCACAGACATAGGATTTTCAGTTTCCTTCATTTGATTTAACTTAAGAGATTTACGTTGTACTCTAAGGCAGTGCTCTGCAACCTTTCTATTGCTACAGACTGGTCAACGTTTGATAATTTTACCGCGGCCCACTGAGGATAAGACACGTTGATTGTATATATGTTAGATTGTTTTGATTTAACAATTTTAATTTAGTTACATTTAAATATGCCTACAGGATAAAATATAATTACACAAAAAATGAATAAAAGTGATTTAACGTAGAATATAAAGTGATTTCCGGGGAAAGTTGCGCAAATCCGAGAGAAATGTACCACTTTAAATAAAATGGCAATAGTTTAATTTTTCTAGGCGGCCCGGCACCATTTGAAACACGGACAGGTACCGGTCCGTGATCAGGGGTTGCGGATCATTGCTCTATGGCATAGAGAGGGCTATATGTGAGTATAATTTCTCTCTCTATTTGTAAAGTATTTTGTCAAGTTTTTTCTCTCATTCAACGCATTTTATGGTGACCATAAATCTTGAACTGATTTTATTAGGAGACGCCGAGTGTAATAGCTTTCTTGGCGTTTCATCCTAGAAGTGCAACTTTCAACCTTCATTGTCCAGATCACTAGAAATATCTTATATATCCTCTTTCACCTTCAGTAGAGTTATCTTGTGTCTTCGTGTCCTTCACTAATATCCGTTCAATTGTAATGTTGATCTGTAGTACTTGTAATTTCGTTTCTTGTAGCTCGAAAATGTCAAAACTTAAGTGCTTGAGCATCAAAGAAAAAATGCAATTCAGGAAGTAGATAAAGGCGTCAAGAAACTTTCCTTGCAGTTGTTTTTTTATTATTATTATTATTTGTAGGTAAGATATATAATATAAATACATTTTGATGTACAGAAAGATGTGAATAGTTACTTTTTCTAATACATAGCGTTTATGAATTTAAATTTTTTTGTGGTTTATGAAGAAAATTGAATAATGAACCTCTATAACGAATTTTCCATATAACGAACTTTTTTTTGGGATTTATTGACTTCATTACATAGAAGTCCGAATGTGTATGACTTTTGAATTTGCATGTGATTACAAATATTTTGGTTTACTATTCTTGATTATGAAATCCATTCTATGTTTTGTACGATATACCACATATTTATATTTTAATTATTATACTGCATTATATATGAAATGAAGTGGCGAGTGGTACAATCTCTTGTAAATATGTAGTGATCATTTGGCTGAGAATGAAAGTGCATGTATAGGATGTTGGACGGATTAGGCATTATTTCGCCACGTGCTAATCCAATTTTATGCACAGTCAAACACACACACAAACACAAGTATGGACAACACAGCCACAAAGTAGAAGCGACTTCGCCTAAATAAGATAGATACACGCGCCTTTTACATTACGAGAGAACAAGAAGTGAGCTGAATTTACCAAAGAAACTCGTATTTTACAAGAAGCACAGACCGGTATTTACAAAATTCACATGACATCTGTTGACTGATTTTGTGATTAGTGGACACATATTGTATAAAGTTTTTACATAACAAATACTACATAATTGAAAAAAAACGCCGAATACATAATTTTTGATGCGTTAAAGTTACGATTAAATCCCGTTAGGAAGGAAAGCTAAAAGTTCATTATTTACGCGAAAGTCTTGGAGGGTCAGAACTATTACAAATAAACAAGCTTTTAAGATGAAATTAACGTGTATATATATATATATATATATATATATATATATATATATATATATATGCACATGTGTGTGTGTTTCATTGGATATTTTTTATTTTAATACCCTTTGAAATGTGCTTGTTATTTCTCAATTACAATTTAAGGAATAAAATGAAAACAAACCATTTTTTTTTATGGAAACGATCCATATAAGGGTAAATTGCAAATATAAATAGTCTGCCTGGTCAAATCTTTGATTTAAAATATTTTTTTTTCTACAAATGAAAGGTAAGGTTGATATAAAAGAGAGAGAATAAAGCAATAAAATTTGAATTATTACTTAAATATTAAAATTTTACCTAAACAACAAGTAAAGCAAATGTGCAGAATTACTATTTAACTCAAAGAAATAGGACAATGCACTATATATAAGGAATAAAATTGATTTTTCTCTCAAACTATACATTGGAGTTTCAGCTTTATATATAACTATAGAAATTTTTGTAGTCATTTGTAAAGATATCTGGGCACTGGACATTTTTTATTCATCTCGCAATAAATATCTTCTTTTGAAACGGGAAATCTCAAATGTCGAAAAAGATGTATTTCCTACTTCAAATAGATTTTTCAATATATGTATGATAAATTTTAATGTTTATATTTCATTTTTTTCCTATGGATTGTGTCTAGAAAATTGATTTTTGTATTGCCCTTCAAAACCAATTTTATATTAGAAAAGACTATAGAATATTTTATAAATAAAACCGAATTAGTAAAAATGTAGAAAACTCCGTTTAATAGAATGATAGTCCAAATAGCTTATGAAATATTGCAATATATAGTATTTAATGAATTTCCTCTATGACCATAGTCTTCCTTTATTGTCATAATCTTATTCGTGAGCTTTTTTATAGAATATTTCCACGTCGAGAGATAGTTAAGTTTTTGACTTGTGCAATAATGGAAGTGGCAGTAAGTATAGTACAGCATTTCACAATTTCAAATTGGGATTTTATATTTGTATATCATCTTTTAAGAGGACTCGGTACCCTTTGAGAAAACTTTTTTATTTACGCATTTAGAAATTATATTTTGTCATTCCATATTTTATCATTCATATTAATGAAACAATTTGAGGGGTAATTTTGTACATATTATTCCCACAATTTTAAAATTTTTAATTTATTCAAAAAATTTGCAAAATGTTAAAATTCTACTCCTTCTGTATTTATTAAAATTTTGACATGAATTTTTTTTTTGTAATATTCTTAAAGATGTTTTAAACAACTTTAGGGATCTATTTTGCAATAACTTAATTAGTTTTGAAGAAAAAAATAAAATGTTCTTAGATATGCTAAAATTCAACAAAACCCCAATATCTTCTACATTTTAATTTTTTTTTTTTTAAAAAAAAAAAGTATTCAGTTTCCAGCAAAATGGATCCTTAATTTTGCTACACGTATTATATATAACACATAGAGAAGAAATTAAAAATATTGGTCAATAATTGTGGAAGAAGTAGCATTTTAAATGCACTAATGTACTGAAAAAACACAAGCTGAGAAAAACCATTTTAAAGTTTATATTTCTGAAAAAATAATTATTATAAGCTTAAATAAGCTTAAAATACCATTTTAAAACATTCGCTATATATATATTTTAAATAATTGCATTTTCATATTATTTTAACCCATATTTTCTATAAATGATACATTTTTACTCAGTAATAATTGCACATAAATATCAAGAAAACTCAAAGAAAACGTTAAAAAAAAATTTCTGTTATAACAGAAATTTTAAAATCTTTTGCTTCACATAATATTTAAATGATATATTTGTATGAAAAACATATGATAAACAAGAACTGAAATTATTAATTTAAAATGCCTAAATTATAAATATTTACATGCACACATTTTACAAAAAAAAATTATATTATTGTAATACCTTAGACGTATATGATTCATATGTAACTCTTTCCATTTTTTTAATTAGTCTCTCTCTTTTTAAAATAGCTTTTTTTAGCTAATTTGCGTGGATGCTAGTATTTCGTGTTTTTCCGTCTCATTCGGAATAATCTTTTACGAGGTTCGAGCATCACACCAAGATCATGCGAACATTTCCCCAAAGGTATATTTAATGCTTTTTGGGTCTCTCTGACAGTACGTAGAGTGCCTTTGTTGAATTCACAAATCACTTCAAGTACGGCATTTTTCACTCTGTTTTTACTCACAAATATTTCTTTGGGACACTTCGACCAAATCATGTTGTGTAGGCTTTCATTAGCGTTTTGAGTTCCGAAATTAATGGACCGTTCTAAAAGCTCATTCGAAGCAAGTCGTTGATAAATAGAAAGGATGTGTGGAAAAAACTTTTATTGATTGGAGTCCCAACATTTTGTTTATGCAGACCTGGTTTTTGTCCTTTTGCTTTTGCGGACTGGTAAAAACACCATGAATCAACACCGATTGGACATTTCAAATGCTAAGGGTTTTAGTCTGTCGAAATGCTGTGATGTAAAGTAGCATATATTGATTTTTTCATGGCAGGAACATTGCCTTTGTTTTGTACTATGGCTTTTTGGTAGTATAAAATTAACTTTTTAATTGTTGCCTCTTTCAATGTGCCATGGTCTTTTCCTCCTAATGAAATGCCACGGGCTCTCGATTCCTTCACAGCAGTTCGTACACCAGTGCCCAACCTTTTACTGGCATGATTAATGCACTCCTCTTTTTTTATTTCAAAATTATCCATATACACATTTTTTTCTGTTAGGCAATTGAAGGTTTTACAATCTCCCTCAGACAATAATGTGGAATAACGAAATCCAATTTCTTGGGATCTTTCCCAGAGGATCAATGCTGCCTCCATTTCCATCGAAGTTGATCAGCCAGAATGATTAATATCGCAATCCTTCCTATGACCTTCATACCAAATGTCATAGTCTGCACTTGAATCTCCCATTTCTCTTTTTGCCACAGGACAGATGCGACATACCTTACATATGACTTCAAAATCAATTACATAGTCTATAAGTATATCAATAACACAAGCTATACCAATCAAAGATGTATGTCCACGTGTCAACCATCTATCATCAAATGAAACACTTATATCAACAACGAGAACATCAGTTGGTGCTTCGTAAGCCTTTCTCACTTTACTATGTACTTTGCTCTACAAAGTCTCTGCAGCAATACCGTAGACTGTGTGAAGAAGTTTAGTGCATTTGCTGTATGTTCTCAATGAAAAAAGAGATACGTTTACTGCCATACACAAAACTTTTCAATTGCAGAGTAACCTCTTCCAATATTAGAGAATGCTGGCGTGATGCGTAAATTAAAATCCGGAACATTATTACCTTGCCTTTTATTAGGCGTTTCTACAGCACAAACTTTTTCAGCGCAAGAACTTCAGGTTAAATTTAATCCTACCTAGTTTCCAAGTGAAAGCTTTAAAGTTTGTTTGTCACAGTCTGGGCATTTTAGTTTCATAAACATTTTGCTGATTTGCTCAAAGTTCACCATAATAAAATTTCCCACTTCAGAATGTCCAGTCTTTTCAGTACTTAATAACTGCTTAATTCTAATGTTAGGATCTAATATATTTTCTTCTGTGACACATGTATTTACAGAATCACTACACCAACGTTTGCTGTTCATTTGAGCAGAATGATTTCGACGTTTTACTCGTGGCATTTTTAAGACAAACCTTCAAGAGATAAAAATAAAGATAATACAATTCTCAGAAGTTTCAGCAACAGTCTTGAAGAGACAGCAAGCAGTAAAAGTCTTGAAAAAGACTGTTTTTTTTTTCAAAATAACACGCAAGTAAAACTAGCACGATAACTGTAAAACAAGCGAAAAAGATGCACCATCAACAGTACCAAATAGCTTGTAGTTAAAGTTGTAGTCACTAAAAAGTACGGTAAAGCTTTACAGCTATGGTTAGAATAAAATAAAAAATTTTTTGGAAATAATTGATAAAAATTAGCTTAAAATCTCTGACAGCTCTAAAAAGGGGGCGTGGTCGAATTTCCAAATTTGTTTGCTTACATTTTTCAAATGATTTTTTTTTCCAATTTCTAATTTTGAGGCATACAAAAGTGATATATCATTCGAAAGGTAATCGTTCAAAGAATATAAGTAAATAAAAATTAAAAAACGATAAAATCGTCATTTTTAGGGTACCAAGTCTTCTTAACCAGTTAACAGTGATTGACGTGTATAATTGTGATGGAGAAGTTGCAGGATTTTGTGTATTCACGAGTATACTCATCACGCGTAAAAAAGTAGTGACCACACACACACACATTGGCTATTTAAATTCTCATTTTTGAGAAAAACAAAATATATTCTCAAATTCCAAGATGTTTAGAATATTCTAAGGTCAGTCTGGAGAAAAACAAAAGGAAAAAGTATGAAAAATTTAAGATGATTCATGCATCCCCGTGATGCACTGGCTGTAGTTTGCTGTAAGTTCGCATATCGAGAATTTATTTATGAGCGATTATAATGTTAGCCTAAAAATGGCACGCGCAAAAGTCGGAAAGTTGATTAAAATAGGGTTCCTTCAGGTATGGTCAACCATGGGACAAATGCGCGATGCCGACCAGGAGCTGAGCCTATTGATACCTGTTGACCTAAAGCTACTTAGCTATCGAGAGTTGTAAACGTCAATTGCTTCATATTAGAACAATATGCTGACATTAGAGCCCAATGCCATGCTAAATAAAGAACAGTTTCTTTTAACGAGGTGGGAAAAGGAAAAATGGTTTGTGGTAAGAAGACTGTGATCAACGCTACAGCACCTCTCCAGAATTTCCTTAGTGTCAAAACAAGTAGAAAATTCCTTGTCAGAGTAGAATGAAGTAAATCAGTGTGTTTAGGATTCAGTCCGAGAATTTTGATGGTCTCTAAAATTCATAGATATCCGTAAATACTTAAGGTCGGAAGGAGCATCGGTATCAGGAACCCACGACCAAGTTAAATTGCTTCATAGCTCGCCCATAGTAAAGGGTGTTTTTTGAGAGGTATAGAACTTTAAATTGCAATAAAACAACGATGTATTATTCGATTGACATGAATTTTTTTATTCGAAAGATAATCTTGTGGCATTACATTTTAAATATGATTTCTGGCATAGGACTGCCACGGCTGGCTCGGATGTAGTCCAATATGGACGTCCAATTTTCGATGACTTTTTCCAACATTTGTGGCCGTATATCGGAAATAACACGGCGAATGTTGTCTTACAAATGGTCAAGCGTTTGTGGCTTATCCGCATAGACCAATGACTTTACACAGCCCCACAAAAAATAGTCTAGCGGAGCTAAATCACAAGATCTTGGAGGCCAATTCACAAGTCCAATACGTGAAATTAGGCGGTCACCAAACGTGTCTTTCAATAAATCCATTGTGGCACGAGCTGTGTGACATGTTGCGCCGTCTTGTTGGAACCACAGCTCCCGGACATCATGATTGTTCAATTCAGGAATGAAAAAGTTAGTAATAATGGCTCTATACCGATCACCATTGACTGTAACAGTGTGGCCTTCGTCGTTTTTGAAGAAGAATTCCACCAGCCCATAAAGCACACCAAACAGTCAGTTTTTCTGAATGTAATGGTGTTTCGACATACACTTGTGGATTAGCTTCACTCCAAATGCGGCAGTTTTGTTTGTTGACGTAGCCATTCAACCAGAAGTGCGCTTCATCGCTAAACAAAATTCGCTTATGAAAATCGATCATTATTTTCGAAATAAAATTGCACAATTTGAAAGCGTTGTTCAGGCGTGAGTCTATTCATGATGAATTTCCAAACCAAACTGAGAATAAATCACTTGACAGCTGTTAAATCGGTCGCCATCTTGGAAAGTAATGACAACTTAAACTTTTATACCTGGAAAAAAACACTCTGTGTAATAATTGCACCGTCATAGTATAATAAGTATTAGTAACAAAATTGGCAATTTTATAAAATAAATCCATTTTTTGCCTAATATTTTAACAGCGCAACTACTCTGTGATTGACGAGTATACTCGTCATAGCTTGGTTTTCGTGATATTCACAATTGCGCACTATCAAACTGGAGCGTCAAAGTTAACTAGTTAAAGAGTCATTTTCAAATTTTATGCCAGGTGTTTAATTTAAAATTTTACGTTTTAATTAATTCTCCTCATCTAATAGTCCTGAATCTGTATTTTAAATATTGCACACTCAAATATAACAACAGCAGATGATCATTTAGCGAGATAGGATGTCATTAACTGGGTTCATTAGAATATATCATTCAAACAGTTTCGTAGCTACAATATTATTTCATAAAGCTGTCAATGTCAATTTCCTAAATCTATCACTGACTTAGGGCAGTGAGGTAGGGTTAAGAGTGTTTAATAAAAGTGTAATGTTTCCCCTAAATTTATATTCAATATTAAAGGCTCGTTTAAATTGGACAGATTTTTAAGCGTTCAATAAATCAGTCAATTTTCATTGATTTTAAAAAAGGTTTTATCCGTAATTAAAGTATTTTAGTTATACCATTTATATACTAAAAATAATATCTGATAAATGTCTACTTTTTACTGCTCCACAGGCGTCCACTTTTTTCATAAAATTTTGGATGACATTTTGAGATAAGTGTGGCTGTGTCTCACCAATGACACAAATCAATTCCTCCTTTAGACGTGTCTTTTCCCAAAGCTTGAAAAATAATAGTCCACCGGTGTTAGATCACACGACCTTGGGAGCCAAGTAACACCACCATTGCTTTCAGTAATACTTCTAGGAATTTTTTGTCTCAATAAACAATTGTTCCATTTGCAAAATGAGGTGCAGCACTGCAGTGTGTTGAATCATATATATCCTCTAGATCATGGATAGGCATTAAGTGGATCGCGTTCAACCGATGGACAGCCAAGATATTTTAGGGTGACTGCCCGTACTAGGAATCGCATACTAAACGAAACATATTTAAGGAACACCGATGCCAAGAAAATGGGAGAATCAGTTTCTCACAATTGATGCGAATGTGTTAATTTAACCAAATGATTCGGTAAATGAGTATACGACACATGTACCTTCATTGGAAGCGTGCCATGACGCTAGGGATGGCAATTCTTCTCGAAAAAGATCGATTTTTAAATCGATTCGAATCGTAACCTTATGAATCGATTCACAAAAATTCGAGGTCTAAAAGATCGATTTCTAAAAACTCGATTTTTGTCAAGTATGCATTTACAATGCAAATATAAATCCATTTTATGAAAAACAAGAACGACTCCATAATAAACTACATATTATCAGTAAAATCAGGTAATTTTTTACTTCCTGGATTTCAACAATTACAATTATTTTTATTACCACATCAAAGTATCTGGTATAAAAGAAGACATTTAATTTCAAAATGTATTTGTTACATTAAACAGTTTAGAAAATAGAAAATATAGCTTATAGTTCCCAATGCTTAGTATCTACTGCTTTTTAAAAACCACAGTCTGTCGAGTCTACTTAGATCCAAGTGGTTCCGCTCATCACTTGAGATGTTGCCGGCAATCGAAAAAAGGCGCTCAGAAGGAACACATGATCATACGACACTCATATACATTATGACTAGTGAGTGAACGTGATGAAAGTCAGTTTTTTTTGTTCTCGCCTGTAATAATTTGTGCAAGTGTTGTTATGTATATCTAAAATTTAAGTATTTATTCTATTTATTGCTCGAGAACGGTCTACATGGTCACCAAAATGAATTATTTTGTAAAATTTATGGTTTTTACCAAAACAGAAAAATTCGAATTCTAGGATTGATTTCTAGGACGAAATATTGATTCACTGAATCGATTTAGTGCTACATATCGATTTAAAAAATCGATTATTTTGGCTAGTGAAATATCATCCCCGACCCCTTGCTTCCACGATGATGTCACGCTTCTCTAGTTGATGCCATGTCCCGCGATAGCGTAGGACTCATCCTTTCTCGTATGCTCTCAGCTTGCTACATTGAATACGTATCTGCACTCTATAGTAAAGTAGTAATCTGACATATTTTAAAAGAGATGTACGATGTCAAAAAAATGTTTAGAAAAGAAAACACATATGATTTATACAAATACATGACAACGAGTATCCACAACTACTCCACTGAGCTGCCCGCAATACCTTAAAAACATTAGAAGTAGCAAGTACTTGGAAAAAACCTCCCACCCCTGATCTAGATGTATATCTTTCAATACCAGCTAAAAATGTTCGCATAACATTTCACAATATCGAACACCATTCCCTGTTACCGAATTACTAATTGCATTTTGAAAAAAAATGGTCAAATTACACTACCAAACCATAATGCGCACTGCACTCTGGGGTTTTCATTAAACACTTTTGGATTTTCATCAATCCCAAAACGACAAATTTGTTTATTAACATAGCCACCAATTTCAAAATGTGCTTCATGAAAAAAAAATTATCTTTTTGTTGTTGAATCCAACTGACCAATAAATTCACGACTTTTTGAATGTTATAAAGCTTTAGTTCTTGTGTTATTTGAATCTCATATGCTTTCAGAGCTAAATTCTGTCGGAAAATACATGTACAAGTTGGTGATTGTTTTTCTGAACGTCATCTAATGAATAGTTCAGGTTCTTCAGCAACATTTTTTAAGACTCAAATCAATATGTTCTAGTGAACGACCACTGCGAATATATATTTTTTTACCCTTTTTTTCTTACACTTAACCAGTTTTGTTGAAACTTTTCAAAAATGCGATTATTAGTACTTTCAGATGGATATCAACCATAAATATTAAGTAATTGTATGTAAACAGTTTTCATTGGACGCTTATTTATATAAAATAATTCAACAATTTAAACACCATGATGTATTGTGTATGTGTACAAAGTCACTTTTATAAATGGCATAAATAACACTTTTACAATATCTCTAGCCCTAGGCTAATCCACCACACCATCTGTGTCTTAGAAGAAAATTAAAAAAAAACCCCAACGAATTTTTGAAAGACCCTTTACAAAAAGATATTGAACAAAAACCCAAAGTATTGAAAACTAATTAAGATTTAAATGCACACGTGTATTTGAACAGTGTGTATGTTAATGGACAAATATGAGTAATTTAAAAATATACAATATAAATTGAAATAATGTCAAACAGAAATAAAATAAAAGTAGCAACCATAACTTCAAAAACCTTTGAAACAAATGGTAGACGAATTTGTAGTACCGCATTATACTGAATTGATGTGACCGCTTCGAGCCACTTAATGTTAGAAAATATTAATGACTGTGTCTTTTTGACATGTTACTATGACTAGATATTTTTATATACAATTGTTAATGCTAAGACTGTATAAAGTAAGAGACGGGCTTTATAATAACCTTAGTGTTATTGAATAATGCATTTTCGTATTCAGAAGAAAAAAAAACTCTCATATACGTATTTCCGGCAATTGTACAAATTATTTTTATATGCAAGTAAATCCTTCTTAAACATCATTCCTGAGTACCTATATAAGATTACTTCATTGAAAACCTTCTAAAATAAATTCGACTCTTCAATACCATACACAAATATCTACTATTATCAATTAACTTTATAACTGACCTATTCTTTTATACTAAGATCACAGTCTGCATTATAGGCACAATCCTCTATCTAAAAGCTTTTAAAGGATTTTATCAAGTTTCTGGAGTAAATGTTCCTAGAGTTCTAATCCGAAATGAAAAGGGATTTATTTGCAAACAATTCGCTTGGTATTGAAGGATCCAGACACACAAGTCAGTGAGCCATGATAGGTGTCAGTTCATTAAATGTTACCATACATATACTGTGCGGGTATCCTTATGTTTGGCACATATTAGTTGACATAAATTTCGGATTGATTTCGGTCGTTATGGTAATCTATGAAGCGAATGATAGTTCTCCAATTTGTGAGAATTACCGGAATTGTTATACTACACACGGCTATTAGATCAAACATGTGATATATCATGTGATTTGTAATTTATGGGCAAGCTTTGAGATAATAATATGTCCACAAATACAACTCCATGTTGTATAATGATTACAGTTTTTGAGTGTAAATTCAAATAAATAACTTCTTCGCGTGCTCGACTCTCTCTTATTTAAACAATACATTTTCTCATATTATTAACCGCTTCTCTTACACATTTTTTTTTTTTTTGAAAAAATTGCGAAAAATCATCATTTTTTTTTAAATTTTATTATTAAATACAATGAAAGGGAACAAAACAAAATATGTAGAATTTATGTTGGATTTTTAATTTTTTACAGGTGTAAAAGCATTTAGTTTTAATATTAGTTTACTATCCCGAGTTATTTCGGGCAAATGGAAAAAAAGTTAAATATTAGTCTTAATATGATTGTTTTTGAAACAACGGACAATACAAAGTGATGCCTGGAATTCTGTACACTGGTATCGGGTCTCTTTTCTTACTGATTTACTTCTGGAATCTTTTTTACGGGAGAACAGAGCACACAGTCTTGTTAGATTTATTTTTTTTCAGTAGCAGGAATAACATCTGGGGGGATGCATTGAGGTTAACCTGAGTGGGGAAGGATTAATGCTGGGTCTTCCTGATGTGGAAGAAAACTCGTTACGCTAATTTTCGGACATTAGTTTTTCATTCAATCTCATTCTAAATTGTTTAGGTGATCATGGACCTCCTGATTTACGGAACAAAATGAAGGAATTTCATACAGTCAAATCCAATAAATGGAAGAAAATCTTCTTATAGTATTTTCCCCTCTTTTTCTTGGTGTAGATTGATTGATTGAATATTAACGTCGCACTGTTCAGCTACACGAGGGCTTTTGGCGACGGACCACGTAATTTTGAACCATGGTCAAGTGACGTGGACGACACCTGAGCTGGCACCCCCTCTCCTAACTACCACACCAACGGGAGGACGTTTCAGCTCTCGACAGATTTAACGTGCATCGCTGCCCTACACGGCGGGTCTTTAGTGGTACTGGGCTCGAACCCGTGACAAAGCAAGCCACGGTCCGATACCTATACCACTCGGCTACCGCGGCCTTTCTTGGTGTAGAATAAGGAGCTAAATGCTGGTTGACTTTATCTACACCACCCTTTTTGTCATTGTTGTCAACTACACATTTAGGCCTGGACTTTGTATCTCTCCATTAATGTGTCACATCCTGCATTTCGTTTGTATGTATTGTGGAAATTAGGCTAACATCCTTATCTTTCCATTCCATTACAGTTACTTTCACTACATGATACCCAAGAATTTCACCTTTTTTTAAATTTCTTTGTCTTTAGATCTCGAGATAAATCTTTTCTGTTCGATCGGAATGTTCCACTCACATCAATCTTCATTTTAACCAACGTATTAGCCAAACCTGGCGGGATAAAAATTGTCCAAACTGCCTAACAATGCTGAACGTTTCCTTTCATTTCCTCTAGGTCCAATAAAATCATGATGAAACAATTCGTACTGACAAATTCTGCTTTGCTCGAGTTTTCTCGGTATAATAATTAGCTGCAATGTATATGAACCCGAGATAACTCGGTATAATCAGGTAAGCGGTTAACTCCTCAAGTGATCAATATTTGCCCTAAATGTTCCCAAAAAGGCACATTTCTATTGCATATAACTAAGCATAATACTTAACAAAATGCTAAAATAGAAGAATTTTAATTATTTTTTTAATTTTAAAGTTTTCACACACTATTTTTTATTTTATATTTGTTGAACACAAATGCCCCTAAATATTTTCTTTTTATAAGGACACTCTGCATGCTAGGAAGAAAATTTCATGTGTATCTTAAGATAATTTATCTTATAGCTACAAAAAATTTTATGTTTGTACCTTTTTTTAAGCAGTTGAGGATTTTACGTGTGTGTGTATGCACAAAAATATGCAATCACAATTTGAAGCATCATGTAATAAAAAGTCTTACATTACTATGGGGACAGATATAATATTGGATTTTTTTATTATTTTTCAATTTTTATTTCTTTTCAAGCAACAATTGCATATTGCCTTGCCAATACCTGTTCTTTATAAATTTTTTTCAAAAATCTAAATTCTTGTATTCACCACAAAGGAAATCCCGGATTATGTAACATATGTATTTTCACTTACGAAATAGGCCTCAAATGAAACAAGAGGAATACTTTTTTCATTTTCTCTCTCTATTTTTTTTAATCTTTATCTATATTGGTTGATGAATTGTATATTAAAATCATAACTCAAAAGCTACACGAGGGCTATTAGCACCGAGCCTCATAATAATTCTTTTAATAACAGGGATGGTAAAAAATAAAATATTTTCTTAACACTAGATATTATTTTTAAATATTTTTTATACTTGTTTTAATGGTTTAATTATTTTCATCTACAGATGAGTCATTCCTATATCTAGATGTGTTGATAATTATTTTTAAAAATTTTCATGTATTTTTAGTACATGTTTTCAACCAAAGAGGATAAGAAAATTTTATTTACTTTCAAACAATTATTAATTTTTGTTTAAATGCAGACCATTTCCTATGTTAGGTAAAATGCTGCAGTTAAATTTGTTTGTTACTGTGCATTGCTCTACATTTCGATTACCTTGGTATTTACTTATTTGGATAATTTTTATACAAAAATTTCCGATGTATTAGAAAATGATATATTGACAAAAAATATCCAATGGTAAAATATTCGTTTAAGTAAACATTTAAAAGGAATGCAAGTTAATTATCACATTGTTATTTGAATTAATAAAATGTTTCATATATTTACGTTGTAATTTTTTTCTGAAATTTTTCGCGCGCGTCCTCCTTTTGATTGTAAAAAAAAAAAAAAAAAAAAAACTTCTCTACTTATAATATTGAACCAAAACTTCTCCATACTCAGCATTCCTTCCATAGTTAACTCTAAACAATTTTATTTCAAAAGCTTCAAAATACAACAAATCACAATAAAATGCGCCAAACTTATATACTTTACGGAATAACGCTCATTAACTCTAATCCCGTCACCCTCATTCTGTGTGACGTGATGAAATGTTTTCTAATAATCCTTATATTTATTATTCTGAATTCATAACGATTGTGTGTGTCAGCAGCAAAAATTATCTTGATAATTGCATTTCATATCTAGAACGTTTGAACTTCGGCATTACTTGAAATCTTGGAATTAAATACTGATTCTATGCGCTGCTCGTGTTTCTTGATTTTTGTTATGTAAATAAATATATTATTCGTATTTACATTTTTCTAAAATGCAATTTAATGCTGAAACAGCTCCTTACAATATGACTCAGAATTTAATCAAATGTATCATGAAACACATTATGATATTCCACTGTAATAATGTAACATAAATATTCAAGTTGTATTAAGTTACTAAATAAACATTTTAAGTATATCCAAATTTATTTATAAGCGACGTGAAATATTTTATTTTACGACATTAATTTAGCTTCGAACAAATGATGAGCGTTATATAATTGATTCATTTTTAAAAAGGAAGCACTAGTGAGAATGAATGCATCTAAGAACAATGCATCAATTAGCGAAAATTCTCACGTTAAATATATGTAGTAATTATTTCGGTAATTTAAATAACTGTACAACTTCTTTACTAATCGTGTGTTAAAGGAATTCCAAACACACATTTTTACACGTGATTTGAAAAGTTTTAATCAGGCTGAAAATTGGTGATTTTACCAATACAGATCTAGTACATTTTCCGGGAGCTGGTATCTCTTGTTAGTGCGGTACCATATAGGTGTATTACCTATTGTCGGGGAAGTGATTTTGACGCCCAGTTTCCTTTACAGCGGGAACCACCTAAGCTCCGATTATGCGAAACCGAACTTAACATTTTAATTTTGCAGAGAGGACGTAAGCCAAACAGGCACTCAATGGATCTTTTTCAAGCCGCATAATCATGTGACATGGACGCTGTCAATTTTCTGCATCATGAAAATCCCTCGACTTGGCCTGGGTTAGAACCCGCAATCTTTGGTGCACAATGCCAACGACAAATCAATAGCGCCACCCAGCCGACAACTTGAATACGGATATTTACAATTTTTTCTGGAATACTAATATAAAAATTTCAAAGAAAAACAAGAAAAAGAGCAACAACTATCATTTTACAATAAGAAATGAATTAAGCTACACAATTTTCAAGCATAATATAATATTTGAATAAATGTAATAAAATATTTTTGTATCTAAATGCTTCCATCTCTTTTTAGCTTTGCTTAAAAATTCATGGGATTTGGATTTTTTCATAAAGCTGTTCATAATGTTATAAGTAAATTGTGTTTAAGGATGTACATCAGTAACTTGCAAATTTTTTGTTAGTTAATTGCTTGACGAAAAATGAATTTCAAAAAACACAATTGCTGCTCTAGATTAAATTCCTATGTAAGTCTTTAGATATATAATATGTATAAAAACTATATAATTTTATTTTACCTTTAGAAATTCGAAGAGTAAATCAAATTATATAAAGCATAATTTCGCAAATTTTAGATAGATAATTGTTTTTATAAGAAAAAATTTAAAATAATGGGCTTTGCAGCTACATAATTCACATATTCTTAAAAAACATTGCATAAAATTTAATTTGGTGATGTTATATAGTGTCATATATAAATTTTATAAAATGTCAAAATTTTCCTGTAATAGCAGCCTTAACCTTAAAATCAAAGTCTATTTAACTATGGACTTAGCTGAAATTAGTTCATTGGTTTTTTTTTTTAACGATCTATGTTTTTAGTAACCTTTTTTTTAAAATACGAATTAGAATAAATAATAAATTAATAGTGCATACTTTGTATAAAACATATCAATATACTTTTAACATATTGACGTTAAAGTTAGAAATGGCTTTTAAATATGTTTTTTATGCCTCGTAAGACTTAATAAATATAAACTGGGAAACCATGAAAATTAAATAAAATACAAATTATAATTAAGTCAATAGGAACGCTTAAATGTAACTTAATTTCAGATTTACATATTGTAGTACACATTACAAAAATATAATGAACAAACTTTATCGATTGTTAGGTTATTAGAGTTATAGATGTGTTTAGCCTTTCTAGTTTCTTTGAATCATTGATAGGAAATTTACAAGAAATTCGACAGAACTTCAGAATAGCTTTAAATTAGATAAATTATTTTAAGTTAAGTAGGCCAGTTTTTAAAAGGAAGCCAATACATACTTTCTCCTATTAAATATGTATATATGTTTTTATATTGAATATATTAGTCACATGAAGCGAGGTTTAATAAAATTTTTTGTCCTTTGAGCTTTAAAAGATGGAATATTTAGACAACATTAGTACTCACGAGATTTCGATTATCCTTAAACGTCCACCAGTATCGTTTCGACGCACACCACAGTAAAAAATACATAAAATAATTGTTATTACAAAATATTAAATTTATTTTATTTATAGTTACTCTGTAATCAACAATATGTTTACCTTCTTTTAAATATTTGTGCATCACTTTCTAAATAACAAAATCAAAATTTGTTTCTCGCATCAAATTCGACTATTTTTGGTAGGCAGCTTTTGAGAAAAATTCAGTATAATTACCTTACTTTTTATTTTACTATGCATAAAATACACCAGACTAAAACAGAAATTCAAAAAACACTGATGATTAGCATTCTATATAAACTTATATAGACTCAGTGTTTTCACTTATACGGTATACAATATTTCACTTTTATTCTCCTTAAGATTCATAATTAAACATTACTCAATGTTTTTCTAACTGAAAGTTTTCAAAATAAATAATATTCAGTTAATATTTTACAACTCGTTCATTATCTACTAGTTATTATTTGAATCTTTGAAAAATTCTCCTTCATTCTTCCTTATAAAAATAAGTATTTGTAACATATTTTCGGAAAAAAGTTTTTAATACAGTAGAACCTCCATATTACGAACCTCTATATTGCGAAATATTCTAAAGAGTGTTTTTTTCCAGGTATAGAAGTTTAAGTTGGCATTACTTTCCAAGATGGCGACCGATTTAACAGCTGTCAAGTGATTTATTCTACTTTGGTTTGGCAATTCATCAAAACGATCATCAAGCAAGGCGTAGATTCGTCGAATGGGCCCAAAACGAGTTTACCATTGTTCCCGATTTTCATAAGCGAATTTTGTTTAGCGATGAAGCGCACTTCTCGTTGAATGGCTACGTCAACAAACAAAACTGCCGCATTTGGAGTGAAGCTAATCCACAAGTGTATGTCGAAACACCGTTACATCCAGAAAAACTGACTGTTTGGTGCGCTTTATGGCCTGGTGGAATCCTTCTTCAAAAACGATGAAGGCCACAACGTTACAGTCAATGGTGATCGGTACAGAGCCATGATTACTAACTTTTTCATTCCTGAATTGAACAATCATGATGTCCAGGAGCTGTAGTTCCAACAGGACGGCGCAACATGTCACACAGCTCGTGCCACAATCGATTTATTGAAAGACACGTTTTGTGACCGCTTAATTTCACGTTTTGGACCTGTGAATTGGCCTCCAAGATCTTGTGATTTAACACCGCTAGACTATTTTCTGTGGGGCTATGTAAAGTCATTGGTCTCTGCGGATAAGCCACAAACGCTTGGCCATTTGGAAGACAACATTCACCGTGTTATTGCCGATATACGGCCACAAATGTTGGAAAAAGTCATCGAAAATTGGACGTCCAGATTGGACTACATCCGAGCCAGCTATGGCAGTCATATGCCCGAAATCATATTTAAAATGTAATGCCACAAGATTATCTTTGGAATAAAAAAAAATTCATGTCAATCGAATAATACATCGTTGTTTTATTGCAATTTAAAGTTCTATACCTCTGAAAAAAACACCCTTTATATGGCGAACTTTTTCCTGGAACCAAGAACATTTCACTATTTTCTTCGTAAAATAACCTTCCAATAGCGAAGTGCATTTTCTCTATAACGAATTTTTTCTCTTGTGATTCAATTTTTTTTCTCCCTATTTTTAAAATATTTCTCATCATTTCAAAATGTTTTCTCTTTTAACACATTTTATGGTAGTCATAAATCTTGAACTGGTTTTATGAAGTGCCTTACGCGCCGAGAGCAATGGAATTATGGGCGTTTCAAGCAAGACGCGCGACCATTTATTCCCATTATCCAGTTCCTTCGAAACATATTCGATATCCCCTTTTACCCTCAGTGGAGATGTCTCGTGTCCCAGTGTCCTTTACTTAGTCTCTGTTCATTTGTCGTGTTGATCAGCCGTACTGGTAACTTAGTTTTTGGAGCGTGAAAATGTCAAAACCGAAGTACTTGAGCATCAAAGAAAAAAAATTAATTCTTCAGAAAGTCGATTAAGGCGTCATGAAACTTATTTTGCTAGGTTTTTTTTTTTTTTTGTTTTAAGGTAAGATATATAAAATAAATATGTATCGATTTACAAAAAAGTGTAAATAATTACTTATTTCAATATATAATGTTTATGAATTTAAAATATTTTTTATGCGGTTTATCAAGAAAATTGAAAGATGAACCTCTGTGTAGCGAATTTTCCAAATAACGAACTTTTTTCAGGATTTAGCGATTCCGTTACATAGAGGTCCGACTGTATGTGTAAGAAATTTTTCTTAGTAAAGAAAAAGAAAATGCCTAACTGTTAATAGATAATATATTCTAAAATGAATTCATCAATAGTAAAACACAAATATTTTTGAACTACGAAGTCTAATAATTCAGCTGGAGTAAATTTGCTGTTATATTCTGTTTAAGGTAATTTTAAAATTTATATGATCCACATTCTACATTGCACTTTAATATTTTTAAGAAAAACAATGTAATAAATAAGAGACTTAAAGTTGTGCGTCTAAGACAATATCGTTTGATTATCATAAAGTATTGTTGAAACTGAAAGGTTAATATATATGTCATTTAGTTCCTAAAAATTACCTCATAATAAGTTTCATATTTAACATAATTTCTAAGACAAATTTTATGGCTCTAGCGTGGGCACCATGATCATTCATAATTGATCCAGTTGACGTAAATGGCTCTTAAAATGAGCTTCTGAATCATTTTAACGAAATGAGTTAAAAATATAATATTTTTTTTCTGGTATTAAAGCGTTGAATCTTCTCATAAAATCGAAATGATCCACATTCATAATCCAATATGTTTAACTAAAACTTATTCAAATAAAAAATATCGAATTATTTTTATTTAATGATTAAATATTGTTTCTCTAACGGGGAATTAGATAAGAAATACTGATTTTGTTAAGATATATTTGTTGATTTTTAACGCATAGAAAGTAATAAAGACATTTTAATGGTTTGAAACAAAAATCGAAGGCACACATGCATCCCTTTCTTTCTCTTTTCTCTAAAATTTAATTTAACGAGAAGCAATGGCTGTACTTTGCAAATGAATAGTTAGGATTTAATTATATTTAACATGCTCAAATTATTTCTTTGATCTTTTATAATGTACCTCAAGAACTTGTTGAAGCGAAACGTGCCCTATTTTTCTATTGAAGTATGTATAGTTTACTTGAAGGCTCTAATTAAACAGTCTACTATAAGTAGCAGGATTTCTGATGTTTAAGAAACTGCTGCAAGTTTAATGTGGTAGAAGCATAAAAAAAGTGTGTGTGCGTGTACTAATGTACGTACGTAAGAAGTTATATTTCTTTGGCTTTATTTGAAAAAAAATTAAATTATTTCGTTACGTATCCGCAATTGGGATAATGTAACTACAAGTTTAGTTGCAAAAATGCTAAATAACAAGAGTTGTGGCTTAAATTCCTCCCGTTGTCGTGGTGTGGTAATTTGGAAAGGGAGAGCAAGTACAGGTGTCGACATCGTCATTTGAAAGAAGTTCATGATTACAAGGTCTTTTGGGATATTTAAATGTGTAGTTGATATTATGAAATATTTAGCCATAGAAGCATACTACATCTTCGGTCCTCTTGCATAAAAATAAAATAAAAATAAAACTCATTTCATCTAAAAATGCGAAGTTAAAAAGCACATTTACGGTAGTGTAGAATTTATCGTTTTAAACAGGATGTATAAAGTATATTTGTGTATATGCAAGTTTTCAGTTTTGAAAAAAAGTAAATACAAGTTCTAAAAAATTTAATTTGTCAAAGAAAAAAATTTCTAGTTTATGAATTTTTTACTTAAATGTAAACTATTATGTTTGTGTGTAAACAGTTCAAGCGGAAATTTAACTACAAATATGCTTGGATTCCTTAAAAAAAGAATGACATTTCTATTTTCAAATAAAAAAATTAAATCGAATTGAAAAATAATAAATACGGGGTGCAGTAACATTTTTTTTATTTAAAAGAAAACTACAATTTGTATAAAAAAATTCAAAACAAACCACATTCACATATAGAAGATCTAGTTCTTCTTTTTTCCCTTTTCATATCAATAAGTAACTTAATTAAGTGTACAAAAACAAATGATGAAAAACGAAATGTTCTGAACACTAAAAAAATTTATTTTATATTATTTTAATTAAAAATATCCATTTAACTGTTCATAAAGAAAGAAAAAGCTGGCAACATTTTGTTATGAGGAAATATTTTACAGAAGTGCAATTTTTAATTATCAAAACATCTATTATGTTGGAAACATATAACATGCGGTGATTTATTAATGATAATAAAAGTTATCAATTACATTGCAATATTGCATAATAAAATTTTAAAATTTAAAAACAAGCCACAAGAAATTTAAAAAAATTAATTTCTAAGAAGAATATTGTTAAACACATAAGTTATTTCTAATTAAAGATAAATTAAACTCAAAATATTTTTGTGCATTTTTAACGAGTGGATTATTAAGGTTAATTAATTTTATCAACTTTGTATTACTGTTCTTCTACACTAGATGGCGCTATGTGTATAAAACCTAAAATGCAGGGTGTTGGTTTTTTGTGGCGGTGTGCGCGCGCATCGTAAAAATTAACTCTCATTATTTTTCCCTAACGCGCCAAAGAAGTATAACTTCAAAAAGCCCCTGGAAATTTTAAAAATTAATTTGTAAGAAGAATATCGTCACTCTAATTATAAGACTGCGTAACTCCATCTGGGATGCTAATTTGATACAATGTTGTAATGCTAGGCGCCAAGTTGTTGTTTATGTTTGCCAAGATAGGCGATAATATTACAATATGGTTTACTTTGATATTTTTATCGTGCGATGTGGTTGCCATGAGGATAACGTACATTAGTGTTAGTTTTTGTTTTCTTTTTTTTTCCCGCGGGATCTCTGCTCAGCAAAAGTAACACATCGTTCAAATTTTGTGTAATGAACCCTTAATATAGTGTAAATAATTTATATCTGGAAGTGTAATACGAGTACATTAATATTAATTTCTGTAATATTTATTTTATGTTAAAATCTTGCCACCACCTCTCCGTTCGAAATCTAGTTTTCTTATAAAATAAAAAAAAATAGTGATTATATATACTAATCGAGGAGTAAAAAGGCGGAGCGCGCACTGAGGCATGGCGTAGACAAAATGAAAGGATTAAGGAATCGCGCCAAAAAGCGATTGGCGCGTTGCACTCCTATATCAAATCAGTAACGCCGGTGGAGTTACGCAGTCTGATAATTAGGCCGACGATATTATTGTGTACTATTGTTCTATACTGTTGTATACTATTATTGTATACTATTGCATACTATTATTGTATTACTATGTATATACTATTGTTGTGTACTCTGTATTATTTTTATTCTACACTAGATGACGCTATGTGTATAAAACCTAAAATGCAGGGTGTCAGCTTTTTGTGACAGCGTGCGCGCGCATCGTAAAAATTTACTTTATCATTTTTCACTAACGCGCCAAAAGAAGTATAACTTCAAAAAGCCACTAGGAATTTTAAAAAATTAATCTGTAAGAAGAATATTGTTAAACAAATAAGTTATTTCCAATTATAGATAAATTAAATTAAAAATATTTGTGTGTTTTTAACGTGTGGATTAGTAAAGTTAATTAATTTTATCACCTTTGTATTATTGTTCTTCTACACTGGATGCCGCTATGTGTATAAAACCTAAAATGCAGGGTGTCGGTTCTTTGTGATGATGTGCGCCCGCATCGTAAAAACTTACTCTCAAACTTCCATAAAAAAATGTTGTAAAGCTACAAAGGGTATTTTATTCATGAGAATTCATAGCCTCTATTATTTATCTTGTCATACATTGGCGTAGCGTACATCCCCCGCATCGAGGGAAGCCCAGGGCTGTAGGGGACCTAAAGCCTGATCGATGCAAAGTAAGTATTGTTTTGCAATCCTTTATAAGATCCGTCTTAAGGCCCAAAACCTGACTTTGCAGGGGTGGGTGGGCTTATCTACCACTTTTGTCACAGGTTACAGTATTGGCGCCTTTGAAGGCAGGCTATTACAGGTTGATTACGTTAAGGCTCAAAGTATTCATATTGGTATGGTGTGGAAATATATGAATTGTGGGATACCAGCTCAGTTGCCACTCTCGTCAGTTGGTCGTGCGTCGTTCAAAATTGAGAGGTTTGTTGTTAATAAACGGAGTATACCTTTGAAATCCCCCGTTAATAAATATTTATCTATTTAAATTTTTATTTCTAAGAGGAAATGAATATAGACTTACGTTTAAGTCCAATTTTTGTATTTAAAGTTCAAAGTCAATATAGTCATAAGTCATAGTCAATATAGTTAGTCACATATATAGTTATAGTTAAAGTCATAGTCAATATAGTTAGTATTTAGGTCGACATATATTTTTAAGCAAAATTTTTCTTGCATGAAGATAAAAAAAAATGTAAAGATGCAAGTTGGCTGACATGAACTTGTAGGGTGTGATGAGAATTTCAACAAGCAATCCCATTCCTAATTGTTTGTTTTTAAAAAGTGTAGAAAATTTTGATAGAGTACACATGTGTCTCATTAAAATGATTCCGAAATTAAATGTGCTTGCTGCTATAGATAATGTGAAATTAGCACACTAATAAACTTAATATAACTGTCACTATTTTTAACATACATTTATTGATTTTTATAGTACAATTTATACCTTTTCTGAGATGTAAAATTAAGGGGACATGGTACGACTTACATTTTTTTTTTTAAATTCAAGAATTTTAATTTTTTTGGTTGCCTCCTATATATATGTATGATATAAAACACATTTTGCGCTCAAACTTTCATAAACATCTAACCATTTAATTTCTTAAGGGAAAAACTTGAAACCTATGAAGTGATTTTAAAATGCTACTCATTCTCTCTCTCTCTCTCTCTCTCTACAAACATTGATGTACATGTATGAAATTTTATTTACAAGTACTTAAAACTATGTATAAAAAAGTAGGTATGTGTTTTGCGATAATATGATCGGTATTCTTACAATACATCTTTTTATGAATGCTTATTGAAAATTCCTTAAGAAAAGTGTAAATTCTAAATTTAATTATTTTTTTAAAATATAGGTATTGTTTTATATAAAAAATGCATACCAACTTTTGTTTCATGTACTATTAGCAACAAGTGAAAAAGTGTCCTAGTATTAGGCACAATAGAAAAAAAAAAGACTTAACATTTTAAATGAAGACAAACTAGTTATTTTATCTTTCTCAGATAAGTCACTAAAGTTTTGATTTGCCATGGAGATGTGAATAAAAACAAACGTAAACATTATCGCAGCTCTGCGTTTTTTAAACTTAGAGCTATCAACTTTTGTGAGTTTGTAGAAAAGTTTATAAAAATAATTTTGGCTAAAAAAAATTAGGATTGATTTTTTAACCAATTTTTTAAAAATTTAATCGTACTGTGTCCCCTTAACTAATGAATGCAATCAATTTAAAAAGGTGGGCTCCTCCGGCTTTCTCGACTTTTATAATGTGACCCCCTCCCTCGAACAAAGCCACGTGCAAAGTTTTTCAAAAATAATTACTCAGAACTTAAATAAATATTTATTTAAAAAATACGCAATCAATAATAGAAAAGTCAAAGCTAATCATGTCATTTCATATATCCAGTCTACTGATATATGAAATGATTTTTTTAAAAAAATATTGAAACCATAATATTATTCACCAAGAACTCTGCTCTGATAATCAACTATTCTTAAATCGAAAAACAGAATGTATGTCACGCAACATATTTTTGAAAATCAATAGTTATAACTAGAAATATAAGTTTTTCACTTTTTTTTTTATTTCCAACAATTAAAATGGGATGACATCACAATTCTCAAATCAACTGTCGGTCGTATTTTGGGAATTTGAATTTAACTTGCGTGCATGCAATGATAGATATATTTCTCTTAGTTTTAAAGTCCTCGTGAGAGGAAATCATGGGTTGTAATTACTTTTATCGAAGTTTTCTTTTCTTTCAAATCGTAATAATCAATTTTGGTCATTCTACTCTAAAAGAAATTGAATTTTGTGGTAAAGTTCTTGTTTTTCAGATTATTGTCCTGGGTAATAAAAAATAAAAGTTGTTTATGGTTAAAATAAAAGTTGTTAGTGTGAGTAAAACCAGCATTTAGAAAATATTTCAGTGGTTTGTTGAATAACATCCTTGTGATTTACGTACTCGGGTTTGAATCTTAGGATTTTAGGCATTCAACGAAACAGGTTTCTGTTTGTGTTCTACACAAAATATGCATTTCATCTAATTAAAGGTGACTTATGTTTTTACTAGGTTGAAAGTAACGAACAAAATCTAGGGAGTAAAACAATACATTTAAAAAACTAAAATACCACGATTACAAAATATCGGTTATTCTAGACTTTACAAGACGAATATAATTAAACCTTTAGTGAAACAACTTACAGTAAATTTTAGTTAAATACAGTCCATGATTGGACGGTGAGGTAAGAGATCCTACTGGTTGGTATCTGGGCCTCTCTCTGATGTTGCAAACAGTGGGTTCCCAGTTCACACTACTGATACTCATGTGTTCATAGCGTAGCGACATCTGGTATTCCATTCTAGTAAATATAGCGCGGGTTACACATTTAAATATGAAGAAATTTATCCAAACAGTAATAAACGTGGATAATATTTTACAATTCATACTTATAATTGCATTTGAATGCTTCTTACTTCCTACGTACTCAAATGTAAAGATTAAGCCAAAATATTGCTAAAATATTTTATTCAACTAAATAAATGTTCGATGGAAATATCTGATCGGACATGTAAAATAATATTTACATATTTTTCAACAACAGATTCATGCTTTAATATTAATACTGAGATACTCTTATATTGCTACATAAACGCTGCTGTCTTCAAATTTACTATTTCTGTAAAAAATTACGTAAAAAATTGTAAAAATAAGAATCGATTTTTACTCTATTTCAAACTCCTAGTCTCTAATTTAATGCCAAGATTGAGCATAATATTGAAACAAAAAATTCGTGTTATTAAAAGAGAATTTTACTGCCGTGTAGAGGATGGAGAAATACTACAGAAAAGAGTGAAAAGCTAAAACTATTCATTCTACTCTCAGTGGATCTTTTATTAGTTTAACAACCCCAATTTCACAAGAGTTTTTGTTTTCCATTAAAACTATTACTACTCTTCTATAATTAGAATTGCTTCTTATACTTATTTGTGTTTCTCTCCCTAACTGTTCTTTCAAGCAGTTACGATATTGCTTCCTGTAGAGTACTTTTGTTTTTCTGAAATCTATATCTTCTCGACTTTCTATTCTTGTATTCTTTGAAGTATATTGAGAAAAATGCTAGAAGTTTTAGGGCAGAAAGTTTTGTTTTATTCACAACTATAGTATGTTTTATTATATTAAAGTTTAGATTTTATTTTTATAGTATAGGGTTTCTTAAAATTAGAACGAATGAAATTTCAATGTGTGCAATTTCGAAATTGTTTGCGATATCTACATTATGTATGTGATACTTACGTAGATATATATAGATGAACTTTAAGTATTACACAAGTATTCAATAAACATATATATATTTAAATTAGTTAGTAAAAATTATTCTGTAAATAATATCAACAAAACAATTAAATGTAAGCTAATAATATGTTTTAACATAATGGGTATAAAAAGTAATATTTATATACATATATTTTTTATACTTTTACATTCACTGATATACATGAGATATAATTCCAAAAAATAATTCTTTTTAAACACATGTAAATAAAATTGCTTACCTAGTCGTACTTCTTGATAAGTTTTAATTTTGCTTTGGTCATATTCTCAAGAAATACGACAGCTGACTTTCAACCTTGGTAAAGCTGGCATTCCTCCCTTCTCCAAACTGCTTCCACACCACACCAATGAGAGGATACTTGAAGGATTTAATATGTTCCCACTCCTCTGCACGGCAGGTCTTTAGCGGTACATGGTTTCGAAACCACGATTGATAACGCCGGACACGGAATGGCGACCCTGAACAATGGGCTATCGCGGTCACACATAGTCATGGATGCAGTTAATTCTTTAGTAAATTTGTATGTGGTAACTGATTCACTTAAAATACACTAAATATTTGGATTAGACTCAGAAAATGTTTAATAAATTGTTCATATTTTCTTTCTTTTTGTTATTTTAAAATTGTTTTCAATAGAAGCATTTTAGCTCATAAGTATTAATTTTAAAACTACTTTAAGGCCTTACGAGTAGAATTCGTTGTAAAAAACATCTGTGGTAGGAACCTGAAAAATTAGGAAATGTATGTTTATTTTATTATTTTTTCCATTTCCTCCATTTTTTGTTCTATTTATAATATTATTTTAGACTATTTAGCAGTATTTAATTTTTTTTTTCAAAAATAATATATTGGTTTATCTACAAAATCATTTGTAAAGTTTTCAAGTTTTCTCTGA
Organism: Trichonephila clavipes; assembly: GCA_019973935.1. Classification (NCBI taxonomy): domain Eukaryota; kingdom Metazoa; phylum Arthropoda; class Arachnida; order Araneae; family Nephilidae; genus Trichonephila; species Trichonephila clavipes. The sequence continues at coordinate 383,036 of BMAU01017972.1, read as the reverse complement.
CTCGTACATTTCTTAAAATATTTTACAAGGATATTTTGATTTTATAACGTCTTAAAAAGGTACCTGTTGAATTATTGTTGTTGTATGATTAATAATAATTTTACCTCTGTTATTAATCATAACTTTAATATTTACATTAATAATATTTTAAATCCATACATCGTGATTATTTATATATCTTTTTCGCGGTAGTCATAACATCTCTCTATTTCGGTATTTAATTTAAGAAATCATAAAATCCCTACATTATGGCTTAGTCCACAAAAAAACAATTTTTTCACTTAAAAATGTTTTGAATATATTAATAATGTCGAAATAAAGTCTCGAGAATAATTTCACATTTTAAATTCTAATATTAAAAACTTTCAGGATACTGAATTAATTTTTAAACTTCTAATTTGTCTGTGATGTGATAAGTGTTTCGAAAAATTCACATTCATATGCATATTTCTGTGGATGAATTTAATTGGTTTATAATGTAATTATGCAAATGATCACAACCAAAACAAGGAACAGTTAATTAAATATTCCGAAAGTCAATTATTCTAATCCTTTAGCTTTGTAATTCCTTAAAAATGTCAAAATCTGCAAGCGTACTTTTTTCAATTTCTAAAGTTATTTCCGTAATTAATTACAATTAGCATATCCACTAAAGTCTTAACTACATCAACTTTTGATTATTTATATTAAATATTATATATCAATTTAATAATTTCTGTGCAGTACAGTAAATGTTTACTCAAGAATCTGATTTAATCAGTGTGAATGGAATTTTAAATTGTTTTTTTTCTGTCACATATATAGACAACTAGCATAAGAAATGGTGAGAGGAAAATGATTTACGCCTTAAATTAACACTAGATTTCCCAAGGAAGCCATTTTGACTGCTTTTTTATTTCAATTAGAAAAACAATGGTGTATATAATAACACAATGCCTTTGACATTTTTAGAGTATATTTGTTTTTCAAGTGAAGTAAATTTATTTTAATGTTAATATTTACTAATAATTTGTTTTATGACTTTAAATAATATAAAAAGTAGCAAAAATTAATTTTTTAAACAAATATATTTACACATTAGTTATTTTTTCACAATATAGTCATTTTGACTGATTTTCGGCAATGTAGGTATGTTCTAAATTTCAGTCTTTCTACTGTTAAATGTGCTAAAGGGATAATAGACAGTTTTTATTTAATATTGATTGAGTATTTTTTATAAATTTCAGGCTAAATTGAGTTTGTATTTTATTTAAATATATTACTCATTAAATTGTGTTCTCTAATATAAAATTGTCAAGGTCACGGACTCATGGCTCGTGTGTTATAAGTTCGATCTTAGTATCACTGAAGACCCGCCGTATCGAGGAAGCCGCTGCACATTAAATCAATAAATCTGTCGAGCTCAATGTCCTCCGAAGTTTTAAGAAGTAGGTGGACCAATAAAACTAATTTCTTAAATTGCTAGCTTAATTAGCTGAAATTGAATTTAATATAGTAAATGATTATTACATTTCACAATTTAAACTCATATTTTTTTTTCAAAAAAGTATATTTGAATTAAATTTTTAAAAATGCTTCTTGCGCATTAACTTTAAGATACATACAGAGTTTTTGTTTTATATATATATGAACTATTACAAAAAATATATATGTACGTACGTTTTAAAAACTGAGAATAAAATTAGATGAAAAAAAGCTACATTTTTTTTATACAATACGAAATATTTCACCAATTATCACACATTCAAAGCATTCAAATCAACACAAAATACGATCCGTTAAATGTTTTAGGGAACTAGTGCACAAATTTGTGAATTATGTTATATTTTGTAAGTTGTGAAAAATTCAAACAGATATGACTTAATATGAAATGCAAGGATCATTTTACATAATTATGAAAAGGAAAAATTTACGAACTAATACACAATTTAAATATTTATTTGTGTAAAATAAAATGAAATAATGACGCAGTAATTATTGATCAAAAAAACAAAATACTTTTTATGGAACTATTCTGTGAAACCTAAGGAATATTATTAGTATAAACAAAATAAAAATCACAATTATGACCAAAATTTGACATTTTGAAGATCCACCATCCCCTGTGGTAGCAAGGAGAAGGAGGTGCCATCTCAACGGATATTCACGTCCTGGAATATGGTTCAAAATCACGAGGTTTGTCACCTATAGTCCTCGTACAGCTTTCTAGTACGACACTTTAGTCTAACTCTCACTCTCACTTACTCTCTAGTATGAAATATTTTTGAGATCCTTTCTGCAAAATAGAGTTTAAAAAAATATTTATTCCAATATAAACTGCTTTAATACTTGTTTTCTAATAATTTTCTTAATTAAAGATTTGTTTTTGCAATTGAATATATTTTTACAACTGCATTTTGTTTTGTCTCCTATTAACACATTCTTTAATAAAATTGTAGAATTTCCCTTTTTTTACTTCTTCTTTAGAAAAATACAATGTTTTAAAAAATTGGCTGACAAATTTCTATCAACAATTAAGAAAATAAATGAATATCGAAATACGTATTAAGGTATCCGACTACGATCGGAACCGTGATTTTGCAAAATCATATAACTGGATAATATTTCTGATATTTAGCGTCGCTCAGATTAGAAAATGTATATAAAATTGTTTTAAGAATAGTATTACAATAAAAAAATTATTTAAGTACAATATACATGTGAACACGGAATGTGTATTTTCATTTCCTTACAAACTTTCTATACTATATTTTCTTCAAGAATTTTTAATGGACGTGGGAGCTTAGAGGTCAAAGCTATAGATTCGAGCCTGCTACTATGAATACCCACTGCTGCACGTTAAACCTGTCGAAGCTCAAGTCCTCGCGTTGGTGGGATGGGGAGTTAGGAGGGGGATGCCAATTCAGGTATCTTTCCCCAATACCAACTTAAGCTCATTTCGGGACCTGGGTGCAAACAATCTACTAGGTTATTTGGCACTGGCGGATTGAAATTTATAACCAGAAAATTTGGTTTAGTCCAGTTTATCCTGGCCCCTGGGCATCCGTCACAAGTGCCCAATGAATAAACCACTTGACCTCCACATCGTTTGCCCATGGCTCCAAATTGAGAGATCCATTGCCAATATACTTCACCCAGCTTTGTTGTGTGACGTTAATATAACTCTCCCTCACGCAATTTAAGAAAAAAAATTATTTTTTTAACCCATCACATGTGGGTGAACCTCCTAATTTGTCAAGACTCAAACATCTTCCCATTATTGGGGAATGGAAGTTAGGAGAGGGGGATGCAAATTCACATGTCCTCTTCGTTACTTGACCACGTCCTAAAACTACGAGTAACGTCTCCAATAGCCCTCGTGCAGCTTTATATAACTCTCACTCACTGTAATACCGTTCAAAACAATGTTTTGAAACACATTATTTTTAAAATTATGTTTCTGTAAAGTCACGAAAAAATTTCGAGTTATTTAGGAATTTAAGTTTTCAGACTAAGATACTAATTTAAAAGATTTTTTAAAAAAAAATGTTCGAAGATATTAACACTTGTTTAGGAAAATTTCGGGTCATTTTAATTTCTGAAATGGAATGATTTTTCTTAAATGTTCAAAATGATAAACTTATTCTCAGACCTTGAATGTATCTATAATAGATCGACATTTTATAGAATTCCATAAAAATTTTCCTACTATTGCTTTTTCATTAATTTGCAGAATCCCACTTTCAGGAAGAGTTTGCCCTTATAAAAACCATATTGAGCAGATCAAAGGAACAATACAATATGGATGAAATGTTGAGGAACCAAAAATATATTGAAAAGCAGGAATATATTGAATATGTATATATATATATATATATATATATATATATATATATATATATATATATATATATGTATATCTATATATATATATATATATATATATGTATATTTATATATATATATATATATATATATATATGTATATATATATATATATATATATATATATATATATATATATATATTATATATATATATATATATATATATACCTCAGATTTCCACTTTCTAAGAAATTCTGGGGTAGTTTTTGATGTGTGACTATGGGGACTTTGATTCAGTTTAAAATTTTTAAATTCGTTTAATCTATGAAGTTCGTAGGGACTAAGGAACGAAATTTCTTCTAGAAATATCGGCCTCAAAACATCTTTTTATAGTGTGAGAAATTTATTTTAACGTTTTTTCTCTTATTTTAATTTTAGTTTTGTGAGATAACCCTGAAAAATAAACTTATTGCCTTTATTGAAGCTTCCTGTTTTCCGAAAGAGAGTTGCGCATTTTCCCTTTATATTTCGATGGTATATAGACTTTTTTCGCTGCATCCATTTAGGTAAATGCATGATTCATTTAAGGTAGAAAAATATTTTCACACACACACACATTTACTTCTCTGGAGAATATTTTCATACTGATCTTTGAAAAGTGTTTTTCGTTAAGCCACACACTTCCACAAAACACAACAGACATTGTATGCGTTGCCCTCTTGTTTAGCTATAAATATATGTTTATTGTTGCTACCGATGTTTGCAACTGATTTCTGCATCGATGGATTTCCTATTGTTACATTTGGCTTCACTTAAGGGGTCACATACCTTTTAAAAAGTTGAAAATGGTTAAAAATAGTGAGCTCTTTAAAGCTCTATAATTTTTTTATTATTGTTTCCTGGAATGTAAATTTTGGAGGAATAAACAAATAGATATTACTTTACTTAAAACATAACCAACAAACACACTGCTAATTAGGATAAATTTTTAATTAGATAATTACAAAAATAAATTTTTGTTTTCTTTCCGCAAGTGATATGCATTACGCGCAGCTTTATAAAAAAAGTTACCAATATTTTTTGATGAAATTTTTGCTCAGTGTTGGAAATTGTGTTATCTTTAAAATGACGAAGCATGAAACACTGATTTAAAATATTTCGTAAACTATAACAATTTAAAATTTAACTATAACATTTTTAAAAATTTTTTGCTATTTTATATTTGTAATTTTAAATTTTTTCATTAAAAATTCAAACTGGTTCGTTATTTTAAGTACAGATATGATCAGAATATACAGTAAAAATTTTATCATTTTCCATGGCACGGTTTTGAAAATATCATGCGCATAATGAGTAAAAATGACGTTCTGAGAAAATTGACATCAAACGTGAAATTTACCACAGTTTTATATATATATTATTCTGGTTACTCAAACAACAACTAAATTTAAATTAAAACTAATGTGAAGTTTTTTTTAGTCAATAAACTTCAATTTATTAAAATTATTATAACTAAAAACATATATTATACCAATGCAGTACAAGCATCGAAACGATATCAAAAGCTACAAAATAATCAAAATGCAACAAAGTGATTCATTTCTCCAAAATAAAGTTAAAAATTTATAAATATTACTTAAAAACAATCAATACCTTAATTAACAACTACTTATTATAAATATTAAACAATTTGTGATATGAATGCAGTGTATTACTATGATTCTAAAATGCAAAAATTCTCCACATGCATATGATGTTCCCTCTTTTTCAGTTAATTTCTTACAAGTAGTTTTAAATTGCATTCTTTTAGCCTGTCGTACTTCTTTTGTGCGAAGATTAAAATGTACTTCTGCAGTCTGAATTCTTTTTATATATACAAGTGTAGTAAATTTATGTGTAAATTGACCAACAGTCAGACCAAGCGATTGCATAATTTTTAGTCTGCCTTGATTGCCATCATTAAAAATGACAATTGCCTCATTTGTAGATATATCAACAATCTTTCTACCACAACCTAAAGTTTTTGGGCATAATTTCCATATTAATGAGTTAATGGATTCATTATTATTTTGGGTTTTACCCCCTAGAGATTTTTGTAGAAGTTTAGGTTGTGATAGATCATTAAACACAGGTTTTATGGCATCCATTACTGCCACTGGCAATTTGTTACTGTGTCTAAAAGTTTCCACACTGCCCTCTAATACTTGATTTTGATATTTACACCAAGAATTAGGACCTACGAGACAAAAACTGTGCAATGGTTCTTCGTCGTTTGAACGTATATGGAAATATACAGCCCAAACAGCTTTTCGCATATCTGACAGGCATGTTTTATTTTGTCGGATTGCATTTCCATAGTACGTTGTAATTAAGTCGATCATTCTGTCGGTCAACCTTCCCTTTCCCCCAATCGACTTCCCATCACTGAGTTTGGAGCCATTTGTTTTAATTTTCGTAAACGAGTTCCCATTCTTTTTTGAACATGTCCAACACATTCAATTTTTGAAACTGTGATATCTTCTCCATACGGATTGGATGCAGTAATAGATGAGAATGTTTTGGATTCGCCATCCCCGATGTAAGATGTATATCTCACAGAACGATGACTTAATGAACGCTGAAATATACGAACCATTCCCACAGTCTCCATCATGCCAGCTGAACCATTGTGGTTTTTCAAACATTCTTTAACGTGAAGAATTTTCCACTTTTTGTAAGCAGGAGACTCCTTTCTTCGTTTCCAAGAATCACATCCTTTACAGAAAGAAGACATCACTTCCGCATCAATACACTTTCCTGTTTTGTCTCCTATAACAGCACACACCAACACGAGAAGAATAGCCACGGGTTTTCCATGTTCCATCTCCACTAATTATTATATCGGAAGAATTTGTCAAAGTTACCTCTTCCAAAGCTGCACTTTGCATTGAAGCTTCTGCGACTTCTTTACTACACAATTGTAGTTTGTTTATAATGTTATTATAGGATTTTTCAGCAACTGGAGGAGGAAAGTCCATGACACCACAGAAAGTTGTCATTGCTGCATGACCCTGTTCAATTGTCCTCATTGCGTATACAAAACGTCTGTTTATTTCTGGAATATTTTTCTTTTACCCAGCATTTTTGAATTTCTAAACGAACACAAGTCTTTACAGTTCTTGCATTCAATCGAAAAAACACTAGACAAACCTCTAATACATTTTTCTGATAGTTTAATATCACCACCACATTTTTGCAAGAAGCAAAGTTTTGAATGTTTGTAAACATGATAGTTTTATCAAACACTCTATAGCCATCAAAACAGTCATCATGTTCAATAAAAGATGAATCAACATCTTGCAGCCGAATCTTTTTTTCCAGATGCACTGTTGTTTAGTGATTCATCCACACTGTGTACAGCTTTGCATCTCGTATGCATATTACCAGTAAACTTCCTTTTCTTAGGACGTTTACCAGATGGTTATTTGGCAGATTCAGTCGAATTCATCGTTCAAAAAATTATAAAAAAAATAATATTTTCCTAAAACTTATCTTAGAATAAGATACGGTATGAAAATCAAAAACGAGCGAGTATAAATTTAAGATTCACTTTATCAAAACAAAGTAGAAGTAGAAGTTTATAAAGTTAGTTGAAGTTGTAGTTAATATTCAGAACAACAATAATAATATTTGAGGCTTAGATTCAAGCATTTGATAATAATTAGAATGAAAAATTAGAAACAGAGAAACGCAGCTGTCACCAGCGACATGACAGCTGTCACCCTGGAGCCAAAATGTAAACAATATTTAAATTGCCTTTTCTACTCTTTTTATTTTCTTAATAACGTCCGTTCTATTGGGAATATCTGCATGCGGTTTCTTTTAGAACACTCAGAAAGGTTTACTCTATAAAATAAAATGATAATAAAAAATCGATTTTCCGGAAATTTTAAAAGGTATATAACCCCTTAAAGAATCATTCAAAGAAATATGTACCTTTCTCGTTTATTCACTAGCGATATGTTTCCGCGTGGAAGAAACGATTGACGTGTTTTCCCGATTAATGGCATTGCTTCGTTGGCACAAAGACGTTTTCAGGCTTTGCAGTTAGCAATGTTTTTTTTTTCCAGAATAAGAATACTTCTCTCCGGGAGCGGGAAAATGTATATTTTGAATCATAACTTGTTTATATATGTCCGCCATTTTGAATGTGGTACTAATTTGAAAGTTGCAAACGGTGCATTTAAAACTCTGGCACGAACGTGCGTCCCCAGAAACATCCGTCTGATCGAAGGGTATGCCTTTTTTTAAATTTTATTGCCTTATGGACTGTTTTAAATGTCGTTATCGCTCATGAAATTGAGTAGAACTTTTAATTTTTAATTCCATTTGAGGTACACTATATTAATATATTTTTTAGTATTTTTATAAAAACTGATTAGCAATTATTTATAAGCATGTAAAAATAATTAAAAATAATAATTCCAAAGACAGAAAAACTAAAGAGGTATCGGTATAATAGGCGGTGATCAATAAGAATAAATGCACATATCGTGAGTTGAAAAAACTCGCCATGTACCACCAGCTGTCCCTCTTACTGGGTAGAGTTCAGATAAAGATGTCAAGGCACAGCCCACCTCTAAAATCGCACCACACTTTAGACATCAAAGCAAATCATCCCTGTCTGAGAGACGAATGTTCCGGTCAGAGGGTTAGTATCAAATATTAATATTGTGAGAGAATTTTTCTCTGAAATATTCACATTTCTTAAAAATGTTTGTCAAGAGTAATATCTGTAAATGAATAAAAACACAATCTGTGTGAACTATTGTTCTTAAAATCTTATACTTAAGACTCATGCTTGAAGGATAAAAAAAAGTATTATAAGTGACTTTCTTAGAAACAGTGACGTTCTGAAATTTTATATGATGTTTAAATTGATCTTATGAATAAAATTAAATGATATGTTGTAACAGTCACATGTTAGATATTAGTAGAGTTACTTGCTCGATATTGGTCTCACCGTAGTGTTGGTGAAATCACACACAGACACACATGTATGCCTGCCACCACACATTAAATTTAATCATTCGTCAAATTCAGATGCACTTTAAGTCAGTTTAAATGAAGGGAGTATAGACTATATATATAATTTGAAATTCACACCATACCTTCATGTAAAATGCAATTGACTATTTTAAATATCTCTCCAACTCTGATTGCTAACTTTTTATAATAATACACAAAGTTTATAAATAAACACAGGTAGATCAATAACTAAATAATAACTCAAAGTTTATTTAATTAAATTTTAAATATATTTATTGTATGAAAATAAAACTTATATATAAATAGCAATTAATGAAGATTAAAATATTACAATCCAAAGAAACCATTCCAAATAGTTAAAGAATATGCCCAAAATTTGGAATTTTTGTAGCGTAGAAAAGGCCTCCCACTGAGTCATTAAAATTTCTTCTGCTTATAAAACACAGAATTAAGTATTGCTCTGTGTCTTTAAATTTAAAATCATGCATTAAATCTATGTTTATTTTCTTTTAAAATAAATTTCATTTCACAATTGGATTGTATTTTATCTGTATTTAATAATAGAAAACGGAACTTGAATATATATATGCCATTACTATTTTCATTTTAGTAAATAAAAATGGGTCTAAATTACCGTCAAAGATCAGCGTGATTTAATATTATTTATGCTGATGTAAAAGTATGTTTTTAATAATAAAATTGCTGGTATTTCGTCACATAAAATTTCAGTTATTATTCCAGATACATTTTGTAATAAAACGAACATAAATAATAAATTATGCAGGCAAATGAAGTCATAAATACATAAAATTTTCATTACATATTTGAAAAACCACTTTTTCGCATAAAATGTAAGTCAACATGTAACTGAAAAATCTGATTCTTTGAAGTAGTTCTTATTCGAAACAAGATGCAACACCCTCAAGATTGAATATTTCTTTTCCCCCGTAAATTTGAATTGCAAGCAAACTTAATTTGCCTTCTGATGTAGATTTTATCAATTGAAATCAAAAACCTTTTGAAAATCTCCCTCAAATCGATTACTTAGACAAACACCGGGGTTTGAAGAATATAAAAAGCAGCACATGATTCCAGCGCGTTAAGCAAATAGTGTTAAGAGGAATGCATATATCGATTCATCAATTTTAAATGAATCCCCGCGAGAGGAACACAATTCAGGTCACGGGCATTATATATACGATGCTCTTACACTTGTAAGAAAAATATAGCTTAGAGTGCAATCTGTTAATCTGGAAGATAACAATAAGAACTAAAAGCAATGTACGATGGGTGATTGATAAGTAATGTATCCAATAGTATGAAATAAGTTTCCGGCAAGATAAAATAGCAACAGATGTATCAGAATGAAGGAAATTTATTACTCTTACGTATTGTAAACTCATTTCTCAACATAGTCACCACTAACAGCTACACATTTGTTCAATCGTTCTATCAATTTCTTCATTTAGTCCATGAAGAGAGATTCTGGTTGGCTGCGTATCCATTTGCGCACGACTGCCTGAACTTTGGTATACTGGATTCATCCTTTGGTATACTGGATTCATCCTTATAAGCCAAAAAAAGAGGCAATCCTTGGAATATCGTCTCATCCTGGCTTTCCGAGTATCAAGAAATTCAAAAGTTAAATGTCAACAACAAAAGCCATGTTCACCATCTTTTGGGATGCAAGTGGTGTGCTGTACATAAAATATCTGACTAAAGGATTAACGACGAGTTACGACAGAGAGACACTGTGCAACTTTACGTTAATAAAGCAATGCATCCGCAGAATCAGACCAGAAAGAAACGTCTTTCTTTTGCTTACGACAAGGAAGACCGCACCGCAGTGTACAAACACAGAACGTCATGGGAAAATTTAAATTCACAGTGGTTCCACAACCTTTTTAAAGCCCAGATTTGGTACCGTACTACCTTTGGTTGTTTCCAAAAATGGGGAAGTCGAAAGGTCAACGTGTGTTTTCAATGGATACCGAAATTCAGACAACCGTGCTCAAATGGATACGCAGCCAACCAATCATTCTCCATGGACGGAATGAAGCAATTAATAGAACAATTGAGCAAATATGTAGCTGTTAGTGGTGGCTATGTTGAGAAATGAGTTTACAATATGTAAGAGTAATAAATTTCCTCACTCTGATGCCTCTGTTATTATTTTATCTTGTTGGAAACTTATTGGAGATGTTACTTATCAATAAACCCTCGTATAAACAATTTGTACGAAAGAGAACTTAGAGAAGCCACTTTAGAGAAAATTGTTTTTGTTAGTGCATGAATTTATCTCCGGATCAATTTTTAGAATGAAGTAGATCTTGAGGTATGTGACTACCCAAAATTCGCCGTTTTGGTGAAAAGTTTCGAAATTACTTTTATGTTTTTATTTTATATCCTATACATTTAAGATTCAAAAATCACACTTTTTTATTGTTTCTACGATATCTGGAAGCAAAGTTATATAACATAATTAGTAAACCGGAAATGAAGTTTACAAAACCGGAAGCAGATCCCTACACAAAATGTTTTTAAGTTATTGAATTGAAATTTTCCAAACATGTTTTATTTAGTTCTATCTGTGTTATGAATCAAAATATAATCTCTGTGATTATATTTATGTAGTTTATTGCTTTTTTACGAAAAAAGTCATTAATTTGTTAAAAAATCATGTTTTTCCATAAAATGTGGCATATTTAAAACTCTTTAAAAAGTATTACAAATCTTTTAATTTCTAACACATATAAATATGTTATGTACGTACTGTGTATATATTATTTGAATACATTTATTACAACTTTGTGTAACTGCAATTTTTCATCAAAACGTCACTAAAAATGACCATTGTTGTAGTCTATAAAACTCTCCAGGAAACATCAAAAGGTTAGAAAAAAGTCCAAATTGGTTAAGCATGAATCTAAAAAGATCTGGACCTATAAATATTAGGTTTAAAAAATGTACAAGTATTTGAATATTTTTTATACTGAATTAAAATTCTTTAAATGCATTTTTCTGGGAAATTGTTTTTCTATGGCTTGCTTCACTGTAAAGTTCATTACAAAATTTCTTTTTAAGGTATTGAATTAAAATTTTCCGAAAATGTTTCATTTAGCTTTATCTCCTGAAAATTACATTAGTTTCTTGTAAAAAACTGAGTTCTAGCATAAAAAATGACATATTTCAAAAACTTTCAAAAGTATTACAAATCTGACAGCTCTAAACACAGATAATGAGTTATTTATGTACTGTATAGATATTATTCAAATATATATATATATTAATTAGAATTTTCAATACAAGCGTTACCATAACTGCAATTTTTTCACAAAAATTTCACTCAAAATTCCCAATATATCCAAATTTATTTTTAAGTTTGCGGAAATTGTACTTGAAGTAATAGTTTTAAACCCTATTTCAAATAAAAAAGTGATTTCGTTGAAAATTTATATATTTCAAAAAAAGTACTCCGAAGGTAGTCACATACCTCAAAGTACAATGAAAAAGAATTAATTATATCTTTTCATAAATCTTTTGTGGCCATAGTTGAAACACATTAATTTAAATAGTTTGTTTATGTATAAAGTCAATATAAAATTTATAACGGTTCCCGTAAATGGTTAGTAAAATGTCTGTCATAAATTTACTAAAATCACAGTTCGAAAATTGTTAAATTTGTGACTACAGTTGTCTCATCTGAATCTTGTTGCAATATTGCTCTATTGTGTAATCTCTCTCTCTCTCTCTGTATATATATATATATATATGTATATATATATATATATATATATATATATATATATATATATATATATAGGAAAAATGTGAATCACTCATACACTCATTGCGAAAAATCTCCGGAGATATAAGATCCACAGACTTGACACTTGATGAGCACATGTTTCTTTTCCTTAATGCATAATAGTTCCTCTAAAAACAGATTTTTATGGAACTCGAATCTCAGATGGGATACTGAGACATTATATTTAAAAATACCCCTTTTTGAACTATTACATCTTCAAACTGGATATTTCTTGCAAACATGTTTCCTTTGCTTAGATGAGAATCGTTAAAAAATGGTTCGGAAGAATTTGGCTATAAAAAAGTGGTAACAGGAGAGTAATATAATTTTTCTACCATTTTGCAAATTGAAGTACTGTATTTTCTTAAATTGGGAAGCAAGGAGCTGTAAAAGTTGTTTTCAATATAATTGATCCCTTTAAATCTAGGACTTCGATATTAATAATTTAAGAAAACTGTATTTTGTCATACAACATCAGGAATGGCTAGTGAAGTGGGTGGATAACGACTAAATAAGAATATGTAAGCCGTTTTCTTTGAAAGTGGTTTAACCCTCTAAGCGGATAGCACGGAAAATTCCGTCAGTGTAAAGATGCTTCGAAAATGCACTGCACGGATTTTTCTGCCTTCAAGTAACGTTTTCAAAAGCGGATTAGCTGTAAACGATTGATCTCTTGGTTCTTACTTGACAAAGGAACCGAACTAGGTCATAAAATTGTCCCCGTTCAACCTCCCAAGTTCTAAAAGGGGCAAAGGAAAGAAGTCTGTTGCATTTTTAAAGGAAACTTCAAAATAAGAGTTACCGCTTTCGGAATAACTTTTCAGGAGGAAGGTATCCCCATAGAGGGTTAAGTCCCTTTTTGACAAAAGTTAGTCAATTATAACAGAAATCATGCATTATACAAACAGAAGAATATAGACATTCATTACAAATGATGATACCAGCATATAACAGAAGGGTTACGCTATTTTCCATTCGAGACGGGAATCCATTTCCGGCCGAAGAAAATACACACACAACCGTGCCTTACTCAGGAGTCGAACCCAAACCCACTCGGTTACAAGTCAAGGAGCATATCCACCAAACTGGCGGGGCGGCTCCATGCAATGTAAAAGGGACTTAAACCACTTTATAAAGAAAACGGCTTATATGTTGGATAAAATGATGTTTTTCTTTTATTTGTAAAGACTCTCATAGAATACTACGAACAATAGTTAATATGCCTCTGTGAAAATTGATCCTTGAAAAAGGAGAACGATAGCAAGAAATTCGTAGCAAGAGAGAGAGGTTGATTCAAATGAGGTATTTAGAAATGGAAAAGGGAGCACCATTGATTTGGTAAGAAATACCATATGGACCCAAATAAATAAGAACATGGTAAATGGCGAAATATAATTCATCGTTTTAATTTAAGTATAGACTTTTCCTCAAATTCTTATTGCTTCAGTTACCTTGATAACAGAAATTTAATAATACCTTAGGCAGCTTCAGTTACCAATCTTATTGAAGTTATCTTTCTCATTGTTAATGTTAATGTATTGAAAGGAGCCGACATGGCGGCCATTGATGTTGACGCGTCATTTCGATCGCTTGAGGATTGCTTCGAAAACTTGGAAAACGTGTTAAACTGTGCTGGAAATCCAAGCAAAAAGTTGCGTGAAGATGCAAGAACTGCTTTGGGTAAGTTGAAATCGTATATTTTAAAATCTGTGAATGGATCTGCTGATTTAAAAAATAGTGATGTTGCCTCGGCGTCGTTTGCAAAACCATCCTATGCTAGTATCGTGGCGCCATCTACCTTTGAGAATGCAAGTCATTCTTTGAATAACGTTATAGTCTGTGCCAATGAAAATAATTTTACATCTGAGGAGGTGCGGCAAATTATTAGAACAGAGTTAAATCCGAGAAAAATTCAAGTAGGGGTAAAAAAAAGATGAGGACTATTAATAATAACCGTGTGCTGGTACAATGTGTCTCTAAGGAGGATAAAGACAGATTTTAACAGCAATAAAAGAAAAGGCAAATACTCTTAAAGTGTCTTCTCCGAAGAAGAGAAACCCAAATGTGCTTTTGAAAAATCTTCCAAATGAAATTAGTGACCATGATGTTCTCCAACTTTTGAAAGATCAAAAATCCGGAATTGGAAGAGAAAGTACAGTTTTGGGAGGAAACAAAAAATTCGTTTCACTCTTAAAAATTCGAAAACTCCCGGCATTTGGTTTTAGAAATGAATCCAAACTGTCGAAATTTGTGCCTGAATTTGAAGTTCCTGAGAGCAAACTGGAACGTTTGTAAAATCCAAGACTTCATAGCCATTAACCGCTGTTTTAAGTGCCTTGGTTATCACCATAAGGCTGCTGATTGTCAAAATGGCTTGTGCTGTTTCAAGTGTGCTGGAGAACACAAGAGTAGTGAATGCAATCTCTCTACTCAGGTTTGCGTAAACTGTATCAGGTTTAATAAGAAAACAAGAGATCCTAATAAAAAGGTTAATGTAAATCACAAACCTTATTCTAGCTGCTGCAAATGCCATCAATTTATGCAGAAACTTATTTCATCCCAGACAACTTATGAATAGTTTTTCTCTCAACCGCGTTTACGTATTTTGCAACTTAATTTGCATAAATCGAAAAGTGCTACGCAGCAGCTTATTTTGAATATGGAAGCCAGAAATATTGATGTCGCGATGGTACAAGAACCTCATTCATATAAGGGATCTCTTCCTGGTTTTCCATCGTCTTACAGAGTTTTCTTCAGTCATTCTTTTGACATGATTAAAAGCAGCCATTATTGTCAGAAATAGAAATATTTCAACTTTTCTGGATCAAAATTACCTTGATTACAATCTGGTGACAGTGCGTTTGAACATTAATAGGTATCCTATTTGTTTGTATCTTATTATTTCGAACCCTCCAAGAATATTGATTTTTTGATTTACAAAAAATTAACCAAATTTTTTTCCAGCATGCCCATTAACAGACTGGTCTGGTCTATGGACGCCAATAATAAATCTGAAACGTGGTTCAGTCCCTTTTCTGACTCTAGAGGCACCAAGCTCATTGAATTTATTAGTGCCCATAACCTCTTTGTCATAAATGAAGATTGCGGTCCTACATTTTGCGGCTCTCGAGGATCTAGTTACATTGATGTAACTGCAGTTGGAACGGATCTACTGGAACACGTTTCTTGTTGGCATTTGCCTGATTATGATTCTCTCTCCGACCACAAAGCAATTGAATTTGATATTGCTCTAGATTTCAATTCTCCAACAAATGATGGTGACAGTTGTATCTTTAATCTGAAAAAGCGAACTGGAAACTCTTTATGACTCATCTAAATTTTTACTGTCCAGTATTAGTGATCTCATTGTCTCCTGCCAAAATCCAGAATCTCTACATGATCTTGCAAAGGAACTAATTTCTATTATTCTTAATTCTTGCAAAATGTCCATTCCGATTAAAAAGCGGGAATGCACAGAGTTCCTTGGTGGACAACAGAAATTGGTTGCATGAGAAAACACGTTAATGCTGCAAGACGGAGATTCCAGAGATGTAAAAAAATGCCACTTTAAAAGAAATTTATAAGAGTAAATATCAGGAGTTAAGAACTAATTATAATCTTAAACTTTTGGACGCCAAAATAAGCTCATGGAAGAAATTTTTGGATGAAATTAATGTAAATAATGTGTGAAAAAAATTTATACTTTTGGAGTTAAACAGCAGTTTCAGAAAAGAATTGAACTCAGTGGAATTGCTCTTCCAAGTGGAGCCATGACTAATTCTTTGAAGAGACAATTAATGAGGTTCTCTTCTATTCTTTTCCTGATGATTGTGAGAATGAGGATGATGATTGTCACAAAGAAATACGGAGTGACGCTCTTATTTATACCAGCGTAACGGATGACCCGCCTTTACCATCCATGAAATTAATGCTGTTATAAATAAATTGAAGTTGAAAAGCACCTGGCCCTGACTCTATTCCTAACGAAGTTGTCAAGAAACTGCATGAAATGTACCCTGATCTCTTCCTAACAGTTTTTAACTCATGTCTTCGTCTCAAGACTTTTCCTCGCTGTTGGAAAAATGCTAAGATTATCCTAATTCCCAAAGTCAATGATGTCCGTGTCCCTAAGTTAGACAATCTAAGGTGTATCAGTTTGCTGTCAACTTTGGGTAAATGTTTTGAAAGACTCATTATCAACAGAGTAGCCTGGCGTTTATACAAAGATAATTACTTCAATAAAAACCAATTTGGTTTTTTTATGCCTCATAAATGTACGGAAGACGCCTTGGTGAAACTTAATGAAATTGTTTTAAAAGGAAAAAAGAGAAAACCTTCATACAGTCCTGGTGTTCTTGGATATTAAGAGTGCTTTTGATAATGCTTGGTGGCCTGGTATTCTAAGTCTATTAAAAGATCAAGCATCCTGGAAACTTATTTGCCGTCATTTCCAGCTTCTTGAAGGATAGATCTGTGACTTTATCTTTAGGTCATTCCTCAAAAGAGAAATTTTTGAACAAGGGATGTCCTCAGGGATCCGTTTCTGGACCTTTCCTCTGAACGTGATTATAAATGATTTTTTTGAAAAATCTTGGCTTTTTCTTCCTGTGAAACGATTGCTTTTGCTGATGACTTACTTCTTTGTTTCCAGGAAAGTCCTTTCATGACATTTGCAGACAAGCGCAGCTTACTCTTGACTTTGCTTCAACCTGGACAAAGAATTTTAAATTAGAGTTTAATGCTGTCAAGTCAAAAGTTATGTTCTTGGAGAAGAGAAAAAAAACGCTCTCACTGGCAACCTCACCCTTAATGGGTTTTCTCTTGACTGTGTGAAAGAACTAAAATATCTTGGTGTTGTCCTGACAGTAAATTCTGTTGGAAACAACATGTTTTGCATCTTTCAAAAAATGTGAAAAAAATTCTGCTAGGGCTTAATAAAGTTGCCAGAAATAGCTTTGGGATCAAGTCTAATGTATCATCCTCATTTATAAACAAGGCATTGTTCCATTTATTTGTTACGGCTCACAAATCTGGGGATCCGCCTTGAAGAAGAAAATATATTGTCGTCTTTTACGAAAAATTCAACGAAGAATTCTTCTCCGAGTTATTTCTGGGTATCGAACGATATCCTACGAAGCTGTGTTTGCTATTTCGGGCTTTCCACCTATTGACATCTTTATTATCAGAAATAATGAATTCAAGATTGCAACGAAGAACTGTACCAATAAGTGTCTAGATGGTTCTTGGAGAGTTTCTGAGCTCCCTCATCCTTCTGAACGATTTCCCTTAACTTGGTTAATTACCGTAAAAATATTGAAAAACAACTTTCCAGTTGTCTGCTTCACAGATGGCAGCAAAATCAACTCTAAGGTTGGCCTTGCATTTGTTATCTTCCAAGATTTTATTGAAATTGGAACTCGCCAATTCAGAATAAGAGATGAGTGTAGTGTGTTTCAAGCTGAATTACTTTGCATAGCTCAAGCAGTCTCTTGGATCTGCAATAATGAAATCCTCCCTCATCGAATTTCCTAATTTGCAGCGATTCCCTATCATCTTTGTGTGCCTTAAATAACATTTATTCCCAAAATAAGCTAATAGTTAAAACGCATATTAATCTCGATTTTCTTCGAAGCAGAGGGAGTACAAGTTTTCTTTTCTTTTGTTCGAGGTCATACGGGAATCTATGGTAATGAACGTGCTGACTGGCTTGCAAAAGAAGCGACAAAATTAAGAGATCTGGTTCCTATGAGCATTCCAAAATCATATCATAAGAAAGTCTTTTAAAGAAAAGATTATCTCCGAGTGGAATAACTTGTATCAAATTTCAATTAATGCGCATCTCACCAAGGAATTCTTTCCTTCTATTCAGAGCCGTTTAAAGGCTAAGCACTTTCACCCGAATTTTAAACTTACCCAGTTTCTAACTGGGCATGGAAACTTTAAAGCATATTTAAAGCGCTTCAATTTGTCGCTTACTGATCAGTGTTCTTGCTCCAGTGACTCAATCCAAAATGCCAAGCATCTGATGCTTGCTTGTACTAATTTCTCTTCGGAAAGATGTACACTCATGAAGTGCCTACAAAAGAACAATATAGAGTGGCCTCCTCCTTTATCGGCTTTTGTTGATGGAAATTCATCTTTTACATTTTTTTGTGCATTCATTAATAGCATTTTTCCCTGTATTAATTAGATTCTAAATTTTGTGTGTTTGTTAACATTTTCTGTACGTGAATATACATGTGTATATGTGTGTATTTATATTTGTATGTGTTTGTATGTATGCTTTATGTTTTTGTTTTTTGAACATTTTTTTTTTTTTTTCTTATCTTCCCTCATTGTATAATTTTATTATTGGTTTCTCCGTCTGTATGTGAGCATTCTTGTATTTAATTCTGTATTTGTTGTTTCTGTATTTCCCCTTTTGGTTCCCATTTGTGCCTATATACTTCTACATGTAATCTCCATTGTCTTGTGTATTGACTTACGTTTGTAAGCCTTGTGTTATACTTGTCGGCACACAAGGAGTCTATCTAGAGTCCAAAAAAAAAAAAAAAAAAAAAATGTTAATGTATTTATTACAATTACTTTTAAATGAGTAAGTGGCTCTAAAAATGTCTCTACATTGTATATAACACATTGTTTTTGCATAGAAATATATCCAAGTGTATAGAAATAACTTTATTAATATTCGAATTGATATTAATATATGCAAGGACAATTTACTTTTAATTTTAATGTAATAGTTATAAATGTTATCAATTGGCTCAATACAAGAGGATTAGGAAATCTATCGAAAGCAACTGTTTAAGATGTTTTTTTTTAAACATAAATCTAATACCTAGGATACTTACGAATAGGATTATTGTAATTTCTATTGTATAAAGCATGGATCTGTTTGATTGCAAATGATAAATAACAAATATATATACAATGAATTTTAGTTATATATAAATTCCACTTTATTGATTAAATTCAAAATCATGCTGGTGAAAAATGTGTAACATATTTGGCACATTTTATAAGCAAAAGAATATAAGTGAACGCGAAATATTTTGAATATATGTTTTCAGTGTAAATAAAAGTCGATTTGTTATTTTCGAAGTATTTTGAATAAAGCTCTTTATTTAATGCATGAAACATGTAAAATTTTAAAAAAAAATTTCTAAAATCAAAATAAAAAACCTTATATTTTGGATTAGCTGTTGTTTTCATTGGACTTATAATTTTAAAATATTATATCTGCATTCAATAACATATAAATAAATATATTATTTGTTTTTTTAATCTCCAAACACGGTGAATGAGAGGAAAAATTTTGTTTTTAAAAGAAAGAGATTATAATATTTTTAATACTGCTTAATACATTTAACGAATGCATTATTGTCTAATGAAGTAACAGAGGAATGAAAATACGGTAATAATTTTTTTAAGCTTCGTGGTAGTAATATTTAAATAATACAATGAAGTTCCACTGAATTAGAGATGCCTACCCAGAAAGAGTTGGGCTACACGACGAGGCATATATTCAACACATTTCTGCAAACGTTCTACAGGAATGACTCGCCAAATATTGGCTAAAGCTGTCCATTATTCAATAAGGTTCGTTAGTGCTGTGGAAGGACCTTTCATGATTTGTTTCGAAACACCCCAAAGATGTTCAAAAGAATTTACGTCTGACCTTCTAGAAGGCCTATTTACGACAGAAAAGACAGAAGAATGCTAATTCAACTAGCCAGTAGCTAGCAGAGATTTATGAGAGGTGCAGTTGTCTTCTTGGAAATCTCCATTATCATGCGGATAACTGAACAGCATAAACGGAGGGAGGTGATCACCCTGCAACTCTACGTACCGAATTGCATTTAGAGAGATCGGTACACGCACCAAAGATCCTAAACAGTGCCATAAAAAAAGACCCCACACCATGTTTGAGCTGCCATGCCCTTACATGGTTCCAACCTGGCATAGAGGATCCATGGCTTCATGAGCGTGACACCCTATTCTTAGCCTACCGTTGGCGTTAAGTATTCGGAATTGAGGCTCACCACTTCATGCTACTCGTTTCCAGTCCTCTACACTCCAGTCTCAGTGCTCTTTTGCCCAGGCAAGACGTGCAGCCCGATGGTGAGCATTAAGCAATGGTACTCTCGTAGGTCGACGGTTGCCGAAACCCATGCGATGAAGGGAGCGTTGTACAGTACGTTTACTGACTCTACAACTGGCACCCTGATTCAACTGGGTGGTAATTTGAGCTATGTTAGGCTTCACTGTCTATGTAGAATACACCTGAGCCGTCTCTCTCCACGCACTGTCAAGGCTAATTGCCCTTTGTAGTTTGCCCGATCACTATTTTTTTGTCCACCATTCATGTATTTTTGATATACTCTTGACACTCTCTCGACCTTGAAAATCCTAGTTGTCTGACGATTTTGGAAATTGAATGACCCATACATTGCGCATCTATGATTTGTACGCGATCAAAGACGTCTAAATCAGCCAGTTTACACACACTGGCAATTCCAACAACTAATTCAGAACAACCACAGAACGCGCTAAATATGCAGTTACCACAGCGCCTCACTTGAGCATAAATGATGCACAACGTTGCGCAATTTGCATAGCCCTTGCTATAACTGATTCAAACACTTCAGTGTATGTTTTAATCCTTCTTTATTATGAAAGAAGCAGAAAGTTATATATTTTCCCCGTAGTTTGTGCGTGTGAAAAAAATATATACATGTATCAATACATATAGCAGTAAAAACAGTGATGTTTGAAAAACTGTAAAGATGAATTTTTAGAAATATACGATTATTATTCGTAAAATATGCGATGTCTATACATGAATATTTGGTCTTCCTTTTTTTTATTAATTGGTTGTTAAATTTTCTACCACATCTTCATTTGATACAATAATTTTTAATTCTCAACCAATCATATGTTATCGCATTTTGTATACTTACTATTTCAAATTATTTTTCCTTTTCATATTATATTCGGAGCACTCCTATTTTTAATTGAGAAGATCTTCTATCTATCTCGTATATGTTATATATATATAATTTAATTAGTTTCCTTCTTTCTCATATTTTTTTCCCTTTTCGTAAAATTATTTCAAATTTTTTATGTTTTTAGCATTTTTATCTATAAATGAATTAAACTAAATAAAAAATCCTATTCTTTACTTTCTAATCAAAATATTTAATTGTAAACAACAAAATTAACAGTTAATAAATTTTTGTAACATCATTTACTCATAAAAGGGAGAAATTCATATTTAAAACGAAATAAAGGAAACGGTTAATTTGTATTTGTTTTATTATTTAAGAAATAAGAATGCATCTCATTCCTACTCCTTAAGGTTTAAGTTGTGTATAATTATGAATTTAGCATTCAAGAGCGTTAAGCTCATTTTTACACATGTCATTAATGAAAAAATAATACACATTTAAAGATATTTGCGATGAAGGTTCACTATTTCGTTTCATAATTACAGGGCGTTGCCAAATTCAACCGATGAATTCAAAAGGGTGATAATAGACAGTAAAGGGGAAGAAAATGCACCAAATGACATATATCGCAAGCCAATTTAAGCTGTTGAAAATCGCGATAATACTAACCGTCATGAGGACGATGAGCCAGACTAGATTCTCAGTGAATTACACCTGAAGGTGCTCTCTCACCGTCTTGCCTACCTACAGGTGTTGGAGGAATGAAAGCAGAACCAGAGACTTCCATGATCACAATTACTTATTTGCTTAAACACACTAACCAATAACAATTCATTCTCTAAGTGAATCTCCAAGGAGTAGCACGGAGAATGCAATGATTATTTAAGCAAATATGCGGGACCAACTTATTTAGCTTAACCTAATCTATCGTTGACTCCTAACCTCAAATCAACTAATTCAACATAGTGGTGAAACATCACTCTTAATCTTTGTATGCGAAAGTTAACAATATTTAATCTCACCTGCATTGCGAATGTAACTGTTCCCTACCTCATTCTCTAGAATTACTAAAACTCTGATATTATGTAGTCGAACTAATCTGAATATCACGGTTTCTTCTTTAGAGAGATGGCGGTGAATTAAGCACGAATGCTAGCCCAAAGATTCCCCAAGAGGATTAGTGAGAGGACATGTAAAGATTCCTCACAAGGTGAGTGGACACGGATGCGGGGATATTCGTTTACTGCCCGCACATCTCATTAACGCAAAATTCATTGTTTTCCTACAACACATCCTCTCGGAATGGTAACAGGAATTGTTAACCACTGCGTACCAGAACGTGTTATACATGCATGGTGATGCACAAGCAATTTTTTTTATTGAGGTGTGTAAGTACCTTCATGTTAGATATCCCAAAAAGAGGAATAGCCGTGGAGGATCTGTTGCTTGACTTTCACTCTCCCCCGAATTTTTATCTCTTTGATAACTTCTCTTGGGGCCACCTGAAATCGCTAGTACAGTGGTATTCAAACTGTGCTCCATGGTACCCTAGGGTTCCACAAGGCGTGCCCAGAGGTTCCATGAATCACATTAAAAAACGAAAAAAAAAAACCTAACAATATATATACAAAAGGGATCCACGTTCTCCATGAAGTTTGTATAACCATAAATATCTAAAACTCATCCCGGATTTAAAACTATATATATATATATATATACACTGGTGTGCAAAAATTAAGGACGAGACGGTTTTTTCAATATAACTGTACAAAAGCTTTCCAAATCAACACATTTAATACCGTAAGATCCCCAATACGTAAGGACATGTGTAATATGTAGGCAACACTTACTAAAAGAGAAATCAGAGGGATAAAAAGAAGCTTGATTGAAAAAGTAGCATGGAGCGCAATGCGACTGAAGGCCGAAACATCCCTGTGAGGGTGTCCAGCAAGAAACATCTGGTCTTTAGTAGGGGATATGATCTCCCCTGACTGCTAGGCAGGTTTCACAGCGTCTGCCCATGCTGAGAATGAGGGTGTCAATGAGTTGTTGAGGCATTGCTGCCCATTCGTCTTGCAGCGCCAATCGAAGCTCCCGAATCGTTACTGGTGGTAAGGTACGAGCTGCCAAGCGTCTGCCTAGAAACTCCCATACATGCTCGATGGGATTGAGATCCGGAGATCGTGCCGGTCAATCCATACGTTCAATATCCTCACTCTCTATGAGCTGTTCGGCAGCTACTATGCGATGACATGCTTCATTGTCGTCCATGAAAAGGAACTGCAGACCCATAGCGCCTTTAAAAAGACGCACATATGGAAGAAGAATCTCGTTACAATAACGGGTCCCGTTGACTGAACCTGCGTCGAAGATGTGAAGGTCTGTACGACTACCAAGCATGATGCCTCCCCAAACGAGAACACCGTGACCTCCATACCTGTCCCTTTCAATGATGTTCGAGGATGATTGCGGCTTCCCCACTCTCTCCAGATGAGTATGCGATGAGAATCACTACTCAAACTGAATCTGCTCTCATCTGTAAAGAGTACTCGTCCCCACTTATTGTCTCTCCAATTTCGGTGTTCCCGGCACCACAGAGAACGCCTTCTCCGATGGACAGGCGTTAAAGGTACACACCGTACAGGGCTCGTGCAAACAGACCACTACCGTGCAGTCTTCTGGCCACGGTAAAACGCAATATCGGTCATCCAGTCGCCTGTGTCGTGTGTCTAGCGATTTCTCCCGCTGTCTGCCGCCTGTTTCTTCTGGCCTGTAAGACAATGTACCGGTCATCTGCGGGTGTGGTTCCTCGTGGACGACCACTACTGAACCCCCGGATAGCTGTTCCTGTAGTTTGAAATTGTCTCCAAAGTCGTGAAACGATGCTGTGAGCAATTCCGAACTCAGCAGCCACACTTGTCACACTGCGGCCTTCCTCCAAATTCCCAATGATTCGACCTCGGGTGAAAGCATCCAGATGTCGTCTAACAGATTGATTATTCGCCATTTCTCGCTGAGGCAGCAACTCGGTGTGATTTTAACTGCTATACGGCGTGCAATCTCTTTGCCAGAAATACTAATGTTACACCGACAACATGCTTTATACTACTCAGACACTCCCCCATTACGTCTACCTCATGCCGTACATCACCTTACTTATCTCCTGATTGGTCTTTCTGTCCACTCCGCCTCTTCGTTCAGCTGATATGCTAATTTTTCGACTTCGTCCTTAATTTTTGCACACCAGTGTATATGTATGTATTTATGTATATATATATATATATGTATATGTATATAGTTTTTTATTTATATTATGTTTTATATTATATTTTTTTTTATTTTGTAATACTTTTCTAAGTTTTATTATAGCATAATAAAAGGAATATTCTCACGCTTTTTCTTTATATTGTGAATATTCTATTTTTTATTATCTCGGTTTCCATGAAATTTTATATTGGTTAGTACAATGTTTTGTAAAGCTTTAGTTTTCTAAAGGAAAGTGCACTTTTTTTTCATGTGTGGAAAAAATACCTTCAATGAAGGATAGAGAACAACTTATTGAACAATCAGCAGATTCGACGCTAACTTCAAAATTAAAACAAGAACAACTAAAATAAGTTTTTGGTTACAAATTCATGTAAAATAAACAGGATTTCTCACACAGCAATTAAACATTTTAATGCCATTCAGAACAATATGTATAAGTGAAAAAAATTTCTTAACCAGAGTGGCTACAAAAACAAAGCACAGAGACAAATTAAACTGAAAATATTTAATGCGATTCCATTTAATCTCAATATACCTAGTAGACTTCGACAGTTTGTGTGAAAAAATAGTAGCACATATCCCAGTTACTAAACATAACGCATGGGTAGGTGGCACTCTTGGATCGTAGATTAATATTATTAATGAGTAAATTATATTAAAAGAAGGCTAAAATTTTTAATAATAAATGCGGTACTTTTTTAATTGTCTTCACATAAAGTTTTTGTAACATGCTGATGTACTTAAAATATTATTTTAAGATACATTATTCTAAGCGTGTATGTGCGAAATATGGTTCTATGAAAATACTTTCTAACTTTAGGGGTGCCACAAAACACTTTCTAGTTTTAGGGGTTCTGTGAGTTGAAAAAGTTTGAAGACCACTGGGCTAATATAGGATGGCGGGGGCTATAATAGAGTATCTCATAGCACGGATCGCCGTCTCGATAGCTGCCATCACCCTACACCGAATTAGCTTAAAAGTGTTCAAAAATCTTTCGTCCGTCGGCGTTGACTGTGCTACGACCTACGAAGCCATAACTTTGAACAATTCCAGTGACAATCCCTTTTTATTCTACTCAACAGCACAAACTCCATAACTATTTTTGCGAATACTTTTGATTAATCATGAATTACAACCTCATGTTATATCAGTGCTTCTCAAACTTTCAGCATTTCAATTCATATTCATTCATTCATATCCAATCGTTCATTTCATTCATATTCAACCATTCATTTCATTCATGTTCAATTGTTCATTTCATTCATATTCAATCATAATTTCCATCGCACCCCCCTTTCCACACAATAACAATGTATTGAATATAATAATACTGTACTTTGATGCTAAAACTACAACACGACTTTAACCTCTTAATTGCCGCCGGTGTTTATAAATGTTTCACTCAACCAAAGCGTTAATTGACTCTGACGTATAAATACGTCTTTCCGAAGTACAATATTTTCTGTACACTGCTATCTATAAAATTATTCCGAAGTACTTAGCATTAAATAAAATGATCTTGACAGTGTATTTGTGAAGGATTTAATTTATATATATATATATATATATATATATATATATATATGCGTGTATATATATTATTTTTCTCCCCCCTCCCCACTCAATACAGCACATACGCGCGCCTGCGTGGTAGCCGGTGGCACTGGGGAGAGGTTTGCTTAATTTTTTTATCGTATTAATTTTAAACCGTACAAATTTTCAAGGTAAGTGTTAATTTTTGTATATAATTTTGTATATGACAAGCCCAGGGAATCACTGGTAATTATTAAACTTGTTCTTAAGTTAGTACTATTAAATTAGTTATAAAATGCATTGTAGAGTACTGATACATATGTAAGTGTATTATATCAGTGTCAATGCGTATTTTATTTTTTGTATTTTGTTTGTTTCTTTTCAGTGTAAATTAGTATATTTTTTAAAATAATCTTTTGTTTTGGATTTTTCAATATGCTTGTGTCTCCCTATGGAGTAGCGCCTCACAGTTTGAGAAACGCTGTGTTATATCGTAATTTTGTCATCTTCATGCTGCCTAATATCACCCCTCTGAATTTGTCAATCGAATTCAACAACACCCTTTATACCATATTTCTCACTACACTAATTATTATTTCCCGTATAAAAAGCATTACATTTCTCTCGAAACAGATAATTGTTGATTACTAGAAATTATATACCTGATAAAAAGTTTCAAATATTTAAATTTATTATGAGTTTTACAAAGAAAGATTCACAGTCTGAAACAAATTCTGGAAAAAATACAAAAATGTATTATTAGAGGAACTGTAGATTGAAATTTTGCTGTGTGTTCTATAGGCTTTGGATTGAAGCTCAATAGAGCTTAATTTAAATGTAGGTTGATTTACTTCAAAAGTGTCTCATAAAAATTGCGCTTCAATGCATATTATTAGTTGATTTTATTTTAACAGATTGACTTAAGGTATCCGACTATATATTTACGTTTGGAACCGTGATTTTAAAAAAGCACATAAATGGATAATTTTCATGATCCTTAGTCTAACTTAGATTGGAATACATGTATAATATTGTTTTAAGGACATTTTGACAAAAACGAATTATATTTAAATACAATATTTTGGTAAAATATTAATTTAGAATAACCTTTTTTTTAAATGTTCTTGTTTTATAAAAAAATGCTTCTAAAATAATAACATTTCCCTTATATAAAGTAAAGACTTTTTCAGAGAGTCTGAACTATTTTTTTGAAAAATTCACATTATTTTCAGAGTTACAACCAATTGAAATTGTTATCGGCATTTTTATTCTTAAATTTTCCCCTCTGTTGTCGTAAAACATTGATACGTCCATTTCTAAGTTATATATTTCTAAAATTCTAGTTTAGCCTCTGTACAGACGTCTGAGTTATGTACACGCAAAATATTATTATAATAGAAGCATTTTTCACGAAAGGAGAATATTGCGAAAATGGGTCATTCTATGCTCTTTTTTTGTCAAAATATTGTACTTAAATAATTGTTACTGAAATACTATTCTTAAAACAGTTTTATATACATTTTCAAATCTAGGTGACACTAAATATCATAAATATTATCCATTTATACGCTTTTTCACATAGTTCCGATCGTATTCGGATACCTTAACTGATAACGCATCTGGAATTTCCAAAAAACGTTGCAGATCTGAAAATGATGAATGTAGCTATACTTCTCTTTTCTTTCCTGTCTCAGGAAAAAAGTGTCTTATAAAAATAGCACATTAATGCCAATTATTAGGCTTTAAATTAATGAAATGATTTAACTGATAGAGATTATGGAACTTCCGAATCACGTTGCAGAGACAAAAATGGTGCATGTATCTTTATCTCCCTTTCGTTGCCGCTGCAATGAGTTAAGAAGCACAAATTTACTCTATACGGTTTAATCTTTATTGCTTTTGATTTCAGGTTTTTAGAGCATTTGTAGAATAACTCACAGCTCTTTAACAATAGCAGTCTAAAATAAATCTCTGCTTTAGGAAGAAAAAAAATTGCATTCGTTTATTGTGAATTATAGTCGTGGAAAATAATAAAATATTGTTTTTTTAACTTAAAAACCAACTCTTCATATAACAGAGGAAAATTTGTTCACAATTAAAAAACGAAAATTAATTCATTTAAATGTATGATCCCATATAGCTTTCGATCAAGATCATATAGATCTTGTGGATCCAGTGGAAGAGCAAACCTTAGTAAATATAAACTAGAATAAATCTTTTTGAATATGGCTCGTTTTCTTTTCCTAAAAAATGAAATAACTATTCAACAAAATTATCAATAGTATCCGCTATATTTACCAAGAAAACTAATGGTTTGAATCATTGGCGTAGCTAGTTCTGAGTGGGCCCTATATCGAAATTCCTTCGCGGGCCCCTTTTTAGATATGAGATCCCTGTTAGTAGGACTATTGTTGCAAATGTTGGGGCCCCTGTAGCTAGGGGACCCCGTATCATTGATACGGCTGATACGGTGGTAGCTACGCCCCTGGTTTGAACTAACATTAAACTAGAAATATGCAACTATCTATCTTTCTCAATATACTTGAGAGTTTTCAGTCACCGCAATCAGAAAGGTGATATTTAATTTGATATCTACTTACTTTAAATTCTAGATTAGTTTTCATTAAGACTAAGTCCTGACTGAGTTCAGTGTGAATCATATTCCATTGTTTAGCAAGACTCTCCTCAAGAGAATAATACTTTGAATTCTGGACTTAAATCGGCTGCCACACAAAACTTGAGACATCACTATTGGTTAACACGCTCATAAGGAAAAAAATGCAGCGCATTAATACTTTATTTGAGCAATGTTAACACAATTATATATTAATACTGAAATGATCTTATGTATATTGTTACAATAAAACAAAATTGTATTCAATTCTTTGCCGAAAGAGTAAAGTGGCCAAAAAGAACATTAGTATGAGAAATGCAAGTATACTTTTGGTAAAGCTAGTGAACAAGAACAACTTTGGCAACCCACTTGGAGATAAATTTGGCTATCAATCTGCGGCCAAATTGCCAAATTTGGCAGTGAAAGTAAAAAAATCCAGAAAAGTCTAGTGGGATTATTTGGCGAAAAATCTTTAGAAGCTCCTGGAAAGTTTTTCACAGTCTGTACATGACGATGAAAAGAAGAAATATTGAAGTAAAATTTTTGACAGCAATTGTGTGTTTTCCCTTTGCACTTATGCAAAATTGTGATAACGATTTTGAATTGCAATTTCATTATTAAAAATATCTGCCTACGTTCGGATGAAGGTTTTCTTAAATGCGATGCAATAACAATTTCATGTTTTTTCGTCGGTGCTTATGGCTTAAAACTATAAAAAACACTAACCAGGAAATCAAATGACAATACAAATTTATTAAAATGATGTACTTTAGGTAAAATGTAATGAAAATTATCCCGAATTTCAAAAACACTCTACATGGAATTCAAAGCCCTATATTTACATTATTTGTACGCAACATACTCAACACAGTTATAAAGGCAATGAACTAAAACATCTAAAATATATTCATATTTACCAAAAACTTATGCCTCGTTCAACATTTACTTACAGAAAATTTTACAAAATGCTTGCTGTTCGTAACAATAAAACTATTAAAAATAAAGAATCGATTTATGTTACAGTTAAATAGTTCATTGTCTTTATCGCAGTGCTTCTCAAACTTTAAATATTGGTGACCCAATTTTTAATCATAATGTTCCTTGCCCCCCTTCATACAATAGCAATCTATTGAATGCAATAATAATGTATTTTGAGAGAGAGAGAGAGAAACTAAAGCTACAATACTATTTTAATTTTAAACCTTACAAATGATTAAGATAAGTATTACATTTTGTATATTATTTTGTATGTGACAAGCCCTTGAAAGTCACTAGTAATTATTAAACGTGTTCTAAACTTAGTGTTGATAAATTAATTATCAAATGTCTTGTGCATTACTGATACAATTTATAGGTGCATTACATCAGTTTAAATGTGTATTTTATTTTTTATTATATCATAATGTATTTTCTTTTGCTTCCTTTGAGTAAATTTGTAATTTTTAAATCTTTTATTTTTGACTTTTTAAAGTACTCGCGACCCCCACATAGGATTATCTCGCCGATAGGAGGAGGTGCCCCACAGTTTGAGAAGTGCTGCTTTATCGTCTTTTGTAACGTGTGTAAAAATATGAAAGAAATACATTCATAAGTGTTTGAGATATCAAGTTGTAAATAAGATAACTAAAAAATACATAGCCTTTTTCATCCTTTTTTTACTAAAGCAATGCTTAATATCACACACACACACACAAATGTTTAAAAATCACCACTTTTACAGCATAGACCTTCCTTTTTCTCTATCTTATATTTTTTTTCTTTCTAAATACTCGTTTTCTTTCCTACACAAAATGTCAAGGATAAAAAATTTTTGGAATTTAATCAAACAGATTCAGAAACTCTTTTAACTTTTTAAACTCTGTCTTTTTTAGGTTGTCTTTTTTTAACTGTGCGCTATTGTAGATTTTTTAGAGAGTTAGTTACTTCTTTCACTTTAAAAGATAACCTACTGTCAAAGAGCTCTAGAACTGATCACGAATTATTCACAGTGAATTTACCTATTTATTGTTTGAACTTAATAGCATTTCAAATACAATTGTCAACGTAATAATTTTTAAAGTCAATAGTAAAAATCCGATTTTATAATGGTTTAGTTGTGTGTGTATTTATTTTTTATCATACTAACATCTACTGTAATTATCATACAGTTTTAAAATAAGTTACGACATGTTTCGAAATAATCTACCTATTAATTGAGTAAAACTTCTCTTCATTTGAAATACTTTTAACCACATCACAGTATCTAGCATAAAAAAAAGTTATATCACTTCATATATGAAACAAGATTTATATTTTAGTTTATATGCATGCATGACTTTTCCTGCCATAAATTTGACACATACCTCTCTTATCCAGCTCCCATACAATAGTTGAAAACATGAGAATTCAAAAATAAAATCATACATGGGCAAAACTTCTATTTGATAAAAACGAAAAAAAAGTGTATAGTTCTCTCAAATTATCTCACCACACTAAAAGGCAATGCTACTGAAAACTTTGTGTGAAAGTAAAACCAAAAAAATAAAAATAACTTTAACTTTCTTAGACTGTAAGTTAAAAGAGATAAATCCTCTCCAATTTAATATGCAGAGTTCTTCGTTTAGAATTTATTCGATAGAAATCAAAATCCCTTTCAAAGAGAGAAAGCAAATTGACTGATTCGATTCTTCCCTTAGCGCAATGATGATAAAAAGAAAGCAGAAAAAAAATCGGTATATGCAGGCCGCTTCAGACGTACAAAACAAATAAAACTTAAGAAAACACGCCAACCACTCCATACATCTATGATAAATTTACGTGATGAAACTACCGATATTTGATTTGGATCTAGCAGCGAGGCAGATTTCCTATTGGAATGAAATCAAATATTCCTACTGTTCACAACTACGGATTTAAGCATGGAAAATCATTATTTTTTATTTTCTATGAATGAATGTGAGAAAATAAATACTGAATTCCTACGTGTGTGTGAAAGTACAAAAAAATCCGAGTAAAAATAGTCTTTATCCCCCTTGCTTTGCTTAGAAGTTTTTCTTTGATCAGAGAATCATTCTGTTGTTAAAGAACATTTGAATGACAGAGCTTTTTTATTACAATCCACTTGCTTAACTATTTTCATGCCTTTTAGTACTCTGTTTTTATTTTATGGAAGATAACACTATGAAATTGCGGATAATTTTTTTTGTTGAAAATTTTTCATAATTAATCTTAAGGATATGCTTGGATTTGAAAAGAAGCTGCTCTTCTTGTTGATTTAAAGTACGTGCTACTTAAATCAATCTACTAATCAACAATCAATGTGCCCTTTTATATTTTTTAAACACAAGTCTTCCATAAAAGACAATTCCTTTCGGTTGATATATTAACCACCTGTTCTATAAAAGCCAACATCACACATTTCGACTTAATGCAATGCTCCTCAAACTTTCAATTTACGTGACCCACTATTCAATCATCATTTTCATCGTGCCCCCTCAATACAATAACAATGTATTGAATTCAATAATACTATACTTTGACACTAAAGCTACGATATACGTCTTCAACCTCTCATGTGCCCCCGACGTATATAAACGTCTCACTCAGCCAAAGCATTAATTTTCTGGACGTATATATATGTCTTTCCAAAGTACAATCGTTTCGGTGCAGTGCTTTCCATAAAATAATTCCGAAAGTCTTGGAATGCAATAAAAGGACCTTGGCAGTGTTTGTAAAAGATTTTCTTATTTCAGAGGACTTGCTTATTTATTTCTTTTCTCCTCCCCCTAAACAAACATCAAAATCCGTTCGTCTACGTGATAAAAGGAGCATTGGGGAGTGAATCACGTCACTTTTAATTGTCAGTTAATGAATTAATTTTGAACCGTTCAAATTATTAAGATAAGTGTTAATACAAGCCCATGGGGTCACTGACAATTATTAAAAAAAACTTGTTCTTAACTTAGTATTGTTAAATTAGTAATAAAATATACATTGCATAGTACTGATACATTTTTAAGTGTCTTATATCGGTGTAAATGCGTATTCTATATTTTATTATATCAGAAAGTATTGTATCTGTTTATTTTAAGTAAATTTGTAATCTTTAAAAAACCTTTTGTTTTCGACTTTTCAATATGCTCGCGCCCCCCTCGGAGAGTTGTCATGCCCCCAAGGGGGAGCGCCCCACCTTTTTAGAAACACTTTCTTGGTGAAAGAAAAAAAGAGTAAAATATTTCAAAAAGATAATTTATATCTCTTTGAATTAATCCATTTTTTTCTTAAATACAATTTCTTTCATAATCTGGCCGCACTATTGTTGTATAAAATACTAACTAGAATTAAAGTTTAATGCGCACTCTAAAAAATTATTCTTTTAGATAATTGCATAATTAAGGTTATACATGCATACAGTTTTACACGAATGTATATATGTGTATCATTTATATAGCAATCATATAAAAAGTTTAAATGTAATAAAAATTATATTCCTGATTTCTGACGATTTCGCATCATCAGAGATCGCGTGCCTCCTTCTGGGGAAAGGAACTGACCGTCGAAATTCCATTGCGAGAATTGGTATCAACCTATATGGCACTGCACTAAAAAGTGATACCATATCCCAGGGAATGTAATAGGTCTGCAATAGTAAAATACCAATCCCAAAGCCCCATTTGAAATATAAATGTATATATATATATATATATATATATATATATATATATATATATATATAAATGCGTTTGTATACATAAAAATGTATATATATATATATATATGGAATATAAATATAAAAAATTGCTTGTATTAATATATATATATATATATACACTGGTGTGCAAAAATTAAGGACGAGACGGTTTTTTCAATATAATTTTGTACAAAAGCTTTCCAAATC
Organism: Trichonephila clavipes; assembly: GCA_019973935.1. Taxonomy (NCBI): domain Eukaryota; kingdom Metazoa; phylum Arthropoda; class Arachnida; order Araneae; family Nephilidae; genus Trichonephila; species Trichonephila clavipes. Next base: position 349,155 of record BMAU01017972.1, on the reverse strand, counting down.
AACACATTTAATACCGTAAGATCCCCAATACGTAAGGACATGTGTAATATGTAAGCAACACTTACTAAAAGAGAAATCAGAGGGATAAAAAGAAGCTTGATTGAAAAAGTAACATGGAGCGCAATGCGACTGAAGGCCGAAACATCCCTGTGAGGGTGTCCAGCAAGAAACATCCGGACTTTAGTAGGGGATATGATCTCCTCTGACTGCTATGCAGGTTTCACAGCGTCTGCCCATGCTGAGAATGAGGGTGTCAATGAGTTGTTGAGGCATTGCTGCCCATTTGTCTTGCAGCGCCAATCGAAGCTCCCGAATCGTTACTGGTGGTAAGGTACGAGCTGCCAAGCGTTTGCCTAGAAAATCCCATACATGCTCGATGGGATTGAGATCAGGAGATCGTGCCGGCCAATCCATACGTTCAATATCCTCACTCTCTAAGAGCTGTTTGGCAGCTACTGTGCGATGACATGGTGCATTGTCGTCCATGAAAAGGAACTGCAGACCCATAGCGCCTCTAAAAAGACGCACATATGGAAGAAGAATCTCGTTACAATAACGGGTAGCGTTGACTGAACCTGCGTCGAAGATGTGAAGGTCTGTACGACTACCAAGCATGATGCCTCCCCAAACGAGAACACCGCGACCTCCTACCTGTCCCTTTCAATGATGTTCGAGGGATGATTGCGGCTTTCCCGCTTTCTCCAGATGAGCATGCGATGAGAATCGCTACTCAAACTGAATCTGCTCTCATCTGTAAAGAGTACTCGTCCCCATCCATTGTCTTTCCAATTCCGGTGTTCCCGGCACCACAGAGAACGCCTTCTCCGATGGGCAGGCGTTAAAGGCACACACCGTACAGGGCGTCGTGCAAACAGACCACCACCGTGCAGTCTTCTGGCCACAGTAAAACGCGATATCGGTCGTCCAGTCGCCTGTGTCGTGTGTCTAGCGATTTCTCCCGCTGTCTGCCGCCTGTTTCTTCTGGCCTGTAAGACAATGTACCGGTCATCTGCGGGTGTGGTTCCTCGTGGACGACCACTACTGAACCCCCGGATAGCTGTTCCTTTAGTTTGAAATTGTCTCCAAACTCGTAAAACGATGCTGTGAGCAATTCCGAAATCTGCAGCCACACTTGCACACTGCGGCCTTCCTCCAAATTCCCAATGATTCGACCTCGGGTGAAAGCATCCAGATGTCGTCTAACAGATTGATTATTCGCCATTTCTCGCTGAGGCAGCAACTCGGTGTGATTTTAACTGCTATACGGGATGCAATCTCTTTGCCAGAAATACTGATCTTACACCGACAACATGCTTTATACTACTCAGACACTCCCCCATTACGTCTACCTGCATATCTGCGCATGTGCTACCGTCCATCACCTTACTTAATCTCCTGATTGGTCTTTCTGTCCGCTCTGCCTCTTCATTCAGCAGATATGCTAATTTTTCGGCTTCGTCCTTAATTTTTGCACACCAGTGTATATATATATATATATATATATATATATATATATATATATATATATATATATATATATATATATATATATATATATATATATATACAGAGATTTAATACATAGGTTTTAAACTCTATTTATAGTTGTTTTGCCCATGTAACGAATATTTCTAACTGTTATTCTTACTCTGAGTGATTGACCGTTATATAACTTCGTATTGAAAAGCAATATGATTCTTTTTATGGGATGCATTGCTGTACAAGCTATACACGATGTATAAATATAGAACTAACGCAGTCGAGAGAAAGAAGACTTTAATAAGTAAAACTGAAATTCATATAACATCTGCTAATGGAAAAACACTCACGTGACATCATTTTAGGTTCTATAGTGGCATACATAGTACTAGTGGTTTCATCAGAGAAGTGAATTTTTTTTTGTTCAGAAGTGTTCTCTAGCGTAGTAGAAATGACGCTTCATATACATCGACAAATGTGCCTTCAAATTGAAATGCACAATCATTTACGAAGGGAAATAGTAATTTCTTGCGAAATAAATATTCTAAAATTACATCAAAAGATTTTAGATATTTTGATTCTAAATATACATATATGTGCATCATTACCAAAGCAAACAATTATTTTAGCACTTACTTGCATTGGGTCGCTTGTGTGTATAGTATTTTACTTAATACCTTGCAATTATTGCTCTAAATATACTTTTTTGCATATTCAGAACTACTCTCGAATTTTATAATTGACGTTCTCTCTCCTTCTCTCTTTTCCTTACCTTAAAATAATTCTCTCCAACTGCTCACTGTCAGTGAACCCGAAATGAGAGCGGACAACGCCACTTATCTGAAACGGGCATGGCTTCCAGAATTTCATATTTCTACTATTAATAGGATTTTGCGCTTTAAAAATATGGAAATGAATTCTGTACTTCACTCAACAAATTGCAATTTTTTTCTGTCTGAAAATAGCGTTAACAATAGTCGCTTGATCCAGATGAAAAGGCAAAATAATATAAATGAAGTTTTGATATGTATAGGTCTCTCTTCATGCTTTCGCACTGTTGATATTTTAAAAAAGTTTCTTCGCCACCGCTAGATGAAAAGCAAAAATGCTTTAAATTAGAATTTATAAATTATTCAAATATAATTTTGACTCATATAAAGTTAAGTATAAGACAAAACTTTATAGCAAAATGTATAAAAAGAACTGTGTTGGATTTCAACACTATGCGAGATGTGTTTGAAAAAATAGCCAAACATAATTTTTCAAGAGCGAGCAAATGAATTGAAAGAACTATCAGTTTTTAGGGCATTATATCCATTCTATTGCGGATATATGAATTTTCCTTGCTTACAGAATCTGGCAGTCACTAACAAACAGCCGATGAGTAAAATAGGGTAAAAGAAATCCATTGAATTTTTCGTATTCTATTTCGTTGAACAAAACTACTGAATAAAACTTTATTTAAAGATTGTTGGTTTCCAAAAGAAAACCTTTGGAACTAAGTTGTACTCGTCACAATGAAAACAAACCACACATTCTACAATAAAAAGAAGAAGAAAACAAGTTATGCTTTCAATAACAGCAAAATCTTGCTCACCATACTTTTTAAACACCATTGAAAGAATGTATCGAGTGCATGTATCACGTGGAGCAACCATCAGGAAGGAGTACCGTCACAAGCAAAGAGTTGAACGAACAGGAGTAATTCATATCTTTCTTAACACTATGATACACAAAATAGTCGCATTTGTTGCCTACGGACAATAACAGTTTCATCACGATAATGCCTCTTCATATTTGATAGAGAATTTACAAAACATAAATTATTTAGGCTTAATCAATTTTCCTACTTTTCGAATTGGACTGTGTAAAAATTTTACTTTTTTACTACGCCTAAAATGCCCCTGATGGAGATTAGATTTTAGTTCAGAAAAAAACATCATGCAGAAGGCGATTTCTCAAAATAATTGTTCGAAAAGTGTTTCCAACATTGATAGAGTCATTCAGAGAAGTGCATTGGACAGAAAAAAAGCGAACTAAGTACTTTGGAAATGAATGTAAGACTGTCCTATTTGAATACGGACATATATTTTTTTATAAATAAAAATCTGATGTGTTTTAAATGCATTTCATATGTCGCTTTATGAGAGAAATAAAATTTATAATTCTATAAAAATAGACAAAAAAATTTGAAATTTCGGTTCCGTCAAGAAATTAATTTTTTTTTATCTTATACATAAGAGAGATGAGTTTTGTATACAGTTATTAAATCATTTAACACAACAAAAAAGAAAACCAAAACTAGCGTAACAAAAAAAAATTCAGATTTGGAAGATTTCTGATGTAATATTTCTGGATCAAGATGTTTTCTTAAGGCTTCCAAACAGATTTCTGCTTTTTCAAGTTTGTAAAACGAATGGAAAATAAGAAAAATTGCTTGCTGTCGCCTTTCCAGGGTCAATTTTTTTTCTTTTAAAGGCAATATTTTATGCATTTTATAAAATATTTATTCCTGCTTTTAGATCTATTTCTTGTTTATTTCTGTTTTGCTTTGTCTATGTCATAATTTGAGCCTTCTTAAGGATCAATTTTTTAAGAAATCAACGTTCCAGCCAGATTACTTCTTTTTTCACACAGTAAAAAAAAATTATGAAAAATGTCTTAAAATGTTTCAAACGCTTCCAACTTTTTGTAAAATGTTTACATTTACAAACTTAACGCTCATGTTAAAAACATAACACTTTTTTTCTAAAATAAATAACAAATTAGTAAGCATATATTATATTAATATATATTTTAAATTTATTTAATTATTTTTTAAAAAAACAAGAGCCATATGGTTGTAGCAGGAGTAATGTATTTTCCGAATTTTTTAACGATGCACATCTCATGCAAATATAATTATTAAAACACGAGTCATTTGAAAGTTGTTTTTTTTTTAAATTTTAATTATTTTGGTAAAAATAGCTACAGTACAAGATTTTTTTAAATTAAAATATATTATTCAAACGCTTGGCTTACATGTTTCTATGAATCAATACAGGAAATTTAAATTTAAAAGAAGGAGTTCTTATTTTTTTAAGAAAAAAACGTTCTAATTAATATTTATCTTTTTCAATTTGAGCAATGTCTTTCTTACAACTATCTTACTTAAGAAATTCATATATAAAAAAAGAAAAATTCAGAAATAATGGAGGGGGATATTATTGCTCTTTCTTTAATTTGCAACAGAAATAAACTAGTATTAGGTTTCGTTCTTAAAAAAAATATTTAACTTAGTAATACATCAGAAGCTCTACAGACATTTTTGTTGAAGAAAATTCTAGTTTATTTCTTTAAAAAATTACTCACCTATTTTTCTGAATAATTTAAATTAATTTATTTATTTTTCTTTTTATGCAAGTAATGGTTTTATGCAATGGTCCTCATTAAAACTGATTCCTGGGTGAACATTTATTTAAGTTTGTAGACTCCATTAGCTTATGTCTGAAATTTTAGAGAATTCACAAATATTTCTTTTTAAAGCGTCGAAACTGCTGTTACTATAAAACATGCTCTAATAAACACCCTTTATAATACAGGTTGTTTTTATATGAAACGGTGCCAAGTAAAAAGAATCAAGAAGAGATTAAGCGACATTTCTCGTTTTGTCGAACATAGACTAAACCTTGGCTATGTCACTTGCGTTACTAAACCAAGAATATACCTATTTTCTTTCCATGTTATTCTGGAGATTTGGATATTCAAAGAAAACAAGCTTAAGCTCTTCCCATATGCAAGCTATTTGTACCCTGTTTTTATTGTTGCAGGGAATTGTGCTTCCCTACGAAAGGGTAGCAATATGAATATATGTTTGTTTTTCTGCTGATATACACACAACATATATTTATGAATATGAATTATAGATGACAGTTCCTAGTATACTTGAAGATATTCATACGAAAGAAAAGGTGTAGAGATAAGAATGCAATAAAACGTGCAAACGATGTATTTGTCCAAGCATAGGGTAATTTATGAAAACCAGGCCCAAATTGAAAAAAAAATATTTACCCACGATTTTTGGACACTTTGAAAATCTAGTAAATATTATACATAACTTTTAAAGAGTCCCAAACGAGATTTTGAAACATTGAAGTACAGAGTATTCATCCGACAAATTTAAATCCATGTAGAATAATTGATTTAAAACCATTATTATTTTACATTAAATGATTGCATAGATATTTTACGAAATTTTATTTGTTGTTTCATCTTTTGCTATCCAATTGCCCGTGGTTTCTTTGAAGTGCACAACAAATGTTATGAAATGAGAATGAATAAGAAAGGAAAGAAAAAATACGCGCCGACGGGTAATAAAAAAATATACCTATCACTTTGTTGTAATCTTAATCAATTAAAAATTATTTTATTATAAAGTAATTGGCCTGATTGAGAGTTTATATTTGTTTTAAAATAATACTCGTGAAGTTTTATTAATATTAGTAGGAAATATTCATATTTGCCTTAATATGTTTGTTAATTTTTGCCTAAGTACTACACTTCTAAGATATCGGTTGAATTAATGTTACACTTAATGCCATATTTCTGAAATTAACTTGATGTTTTAAATGGTTAAAATTTTGCTTAAAATCAGCAAACAAAGGTCTTCGGTAATGCATTTAAGGAAAGTTTTTTTTACTCAGGAAATAGTTTAAAAGCAGCTTGTAAATCATACTGGAAGGTAATTTTATGAAGATAGGGAGAATATGCTGCGTTATTCAGAAGTAATTTAAACTATTTATACAAAACTACGTTATTTATTACTTACATTGTGCAATAAAATTTGCACTAGTTTTTTTAACTTAGAAATACGAAGAAAAATATCTAGGTAATGTCAACAAATCCATATAATCCTCTTATAAATATTCAAAAAATAATCAGCATTTCTTTATGTGATAATGATTCCTAAAGAAAGCCCAGTTTTTTTTAAATAAATATTTCTAAAAAAATCTTTTCATGTCAGTGAAATAATTTTCAACTTGTTTTAAAGCTTTTCTCTATTTAATATATGTATTAAATGGCAAATAATTAAATTCTACATGGGATATTACATAATACTTTTGACTGTCGTGTACAATTTTTGAGGCTCACAGTTAATGAGAATTTAATTGCTCTTAATGCAGTTTTGTTTTTATTGTCACCAATGAAAACATAAGTAAAATTAAATATTTAAACCTAATACAACCTTTGGTATATGAAAAAATATTTTGTTTTGACAGATATAAACCTTAGGATATATAAGATGTGAAAAATATTTTAGTAATATTTATTATTTCTTCTTTTACCCGCCTTATATTTTATCTCCGAATTTTTTTTTTTTTTTTTTTTTGAGGCTACATTTTCTGCTGCTATTTTAGTCTTAAATATAAGCTCCAGAACGGTGTGTTTAAATCATTTGCGAGTTGTTTGACAGAATTCTTAAAAGTTTCTAGCACTTAATTCCATTTTGATACTTTCGAAACAGACCTAAAACTTTTTTGCTTCTCTTTAAAAATCATTAAACATTCCATAAGTCAAATTCTTAGAATTTTTTTTTTTCATTTTCATTTTCTTTCGACTTATTTGTCTGTTTACATGTTTATTTATTTATTTTTAAAAATATTTTTGAGGTTTATAGTGAATCTGATTTGAAGACAGATTTGATTCGAAGTGAAAGGATTTTTAAAACGATGATAGAATGAACGTTGCATAATATCGCAACTAATAGTTTCTGATATGAATTGTTATAATTAGGAGGGATTATTATTGTCTTGTAAAAATATATTTACGAAAGGTTTTAACGTTAACTTTTCATTTTGCTTTTCGCGATTTTTCTCCAAAATATGAAATCAACTACCAAAGCATTGCTAACCATAAAAATAATTTTCCTCGTTATTACTAATGGATTCCAAAACTCTATCTTCAATAATTATTGCTAAATTTCATGGATAAAATTGAAAATTTTCTAATTTTTTATAAAATTTCAGATTGTTTGGACTCGGAGCAAATAAAATAAATGAATATTGCAACAAACACAAAGAGGGGTATCTAGTATCCATCAATGTTAGCGTTTAGAATTAATTATCCATTATACTAAAATAAAATTCGCAGAAATTAAAATTAATGTTTAAAAAAACCTGCAAAAGTGCATATTATAAACTTTTTAAAGTAAAAAAAATATGTATAAGCATATATACTTCCATAATGATATACATTTAATTGCATTAAGAATACTAGAATATCATACGCATTCAAAAAATTGGTTTTTCAATTTTAGTATTAAAAATAATGCATAATTTTCTGAATCTAAAAAAAATGCATAACACTTGTATGTTTGTTGATAAAATAACCTTAAAAAACAAAGAAAAAAACCAGGTATAAAAATTTTAACAAATGACCACGTCTCGTTTGACACATTTTAAAAGATATCTCTTCTTGTGTTTATTGTATGCAAACAACTAATTTTTATTTACTAGAAAAGAAAAATCCCATTTTTCTTTTTTCAATGTCTATTTTTTTTTGAAAAACTAGTTATACGGGAGAAAAAAATTTAGATTTTCAAAACTTTAATTTTTTTTTGTTTTTCCAGAGAAATTATACAATTATTTTATCAAAAAACTATTAGAATATATTTTGTTCATTATTTTATATGTATATGCAAAATATTTTGTACACTCTAGAAACATTTTTATAAAAAATGGTACCTAAGTTAAAATATGTTTGACAAAATTATATTCATGTTCAGTATAACAAAAGAAAATATTTCAAAATTACTTTGTAACACTAAGAAAATGTTTAAAGTATCATTATTAGGTACACAAAAATAGACAGTAAAATATCAATCATATTTATTTATTTTAGTTTTTTCCCTTTTTCTACAAAGCATAATTTTTTGCTTCTAGGTACACTTAAAAAAATTGCATTCTATGATTCCAAATAATAATTTTGTACGAGAAAGATGTTTATAAAGGGAAATTATTTTTTTAGCCTAAGCGATGCTTAATTTTTTTTAAATAGTTTTATATATAATACGGAAGAGAGAGAGAGAAATATATATATATACAGTCCAATCACATTAATGTGACCACCACGTACTTTCGACTTGGACGTTAAATAACAAATCACAGAAGGATGCTGGCATCGCAGTGCTATTGAGCGTATATAAAGAGTGTGGGAGGGCTTCGGAAAACACTACAATCGTTGGCGTAATGCAAACATGTAAAGAGTTATCCGAAGTCCAAAACGGCATAATTTTTGGCTTTAGGGAAAAGGTTGGAAGCATTTTCGAAACGGCTAAGTTTGTGGACTGTTCGTGTGTCACCGTGGTTAAAGTATACCGTGCATGGCAAAATGGGACAGTCCAAAATCATTGACGTGGCAAATGTGGTGTACCACGGGCCATAGGTGATAGAGTTGACTGATGGCTGCAGAGATGAGTTCGGGAGAATAGACGTGCTACCGTTAAGCAACATACCACCCAGATGAACCAAGGGGCTACCAACAGTGTCTTACAAACTACTGTTCAGCGATCGTTGTTGCGTCTGGTTCTCCGAAGCAGGCGCCTGATTCATGCACCTATGCTGACTGGTGTTCATCAGCAACGAAGACTGGAATTTTCATACAGGTACCGCAACTGGGCATCCAATGAGAGGCGACAGGTAGAGTTTTCTGATTAATCACGCTTTATACTCCATCGGACGGTTGGTTGGTGGCAAATACGGCATGAAACGTCTAAAAGCAAACACCCTGCAACAATTGCTGGCAAGGTTCAGGCTGGAGGCGGGAGCATTATGGTCTGGGGAAGGTTTTCCTTAAATTTTCTGTGTTTATTCATCATTGTGGAAATCACGCTGGATCAATAGAAGTACGCATCTATCCTTTCAGACCATGTCTACCCCTTTATGCGCATTGTTTTTCCTCAGGATGGTGGCATCTACCAGCAGGACATTGCGGAGTGTCATACAACTGACAGCGTACGTGCGTGGTTCAAAGAGCACCAGGATCAGTTTATCGTTCTTCCGTGTTCAGAAAACTCACCTGACTTAAGCCCAATCAATAATTTATGGAACCCTCTCGATCGGGTTGTTCGCGTCATGGATTATCACGCGCGTAATCTAATGCAGCAATAGAGTCGGCATGGCTCAACATCCTAGTGAATACCTTGAGGATCCTAAATGACTATTTTCTTCTCTGCGAAAGATGGTTATTCTGGCTTTTTACCGTGGTCACATTAATATGACTGACTGTATATATATATATATATATATATATATATATATATATATATATATATATATATTCAAAGTTTTATAATTTTTTAAAGAAACTATACTAATATTTTCCTTAAAAAATAGGTTCATTATATTTTCTCTACTGTTTTATATATGTACAAACACAAAATCCTCATCCATTTGAAAAAGTGACACGGATATGAATTATTTTAGTAAGTATAAGAAAAATTCTTTAATGATACATGAAACATTCTTCATAGCATCCAGAGTGTACTTATAAAAAGAAAACATTTACGGGTTTTGTCTTCCACGCACAATTATGAAACAAAAAGTAGTGTGAAAACTTTTAAAACAAATATTAAAATAAAATTCTCCCATTTTCGCATTATGTTAAGTATTATACTTATATACATGCAGTAAAAAATGTACTATTTTTGGAACATTTTGGGTAAAAAATTGACCGCTTAAGTCGTATTAAGCTATCGAAAAAATAGGAGAAAGGTATTGCGGTCCTTAAATATGGAGAAAGCTGAAAGTTTAACTAAGAAAAAAAAATATAAATTGCTATGGATTAACAATAATTACTACTGATAGAATAAAAACTGTTCTACACCTGCTAATGAATGGAAATACGAGATTGATATTCCAGAGTTCCACTGTGTTTGCATATCATCGTATTAAAATTTAAAGAGCTTTTGAAGGATTTTTCTCCAGTTTTCAGTCTTCTCTCATTCTAATCAAATCAATCGAAATATAAAAAATTCCCAACTACAAAAATAAGTTGTTGTTTTTTTTTAAAAAGAAAGATATCCCCTTAAAAAATTTTTAAGAAAAACTTTGCCATTAAAAGAGATCAAAAGTTTTATTCTTATTTCAACGGTCTTCTCTTATGAGTGGGTGCAATGTCTAAGCCGTTATGGGCTTAAAATACTGAAGAAGGTAAATAGTTCTCGAGAAAGAAATGTGTATGTTCCCATTAACTATAAGAACCCTTATATTTACCAGGAATCTCCACAAAATAATATGGATCAATATTTGCCCCATCTTACCAAGGACATTAATAGAAAATGGCTGTAGAAAGAAAATTTTGATTCGGTAATTATTTTTGGAGTTATATTAAGCACCACATGGATTTTATGCTCAGTTTCTTAAAAGACAAAAAAAAAAATTCAGAACGATTTATAAATATAATTAATATAAATTAATAAGACTCTCACAAAAGTTTAAAATCAAATATTGTAAATTATGTTTACACAGAAAAGCTCATGTATATATAAGGTGAGTTAGGAATAGGCTCAACTTGTCAACATGGTTCTGTTTTTTTCTATGCATGTCTGTCCCTATTTTCAGTTTCATTATTCAATGCATGTTTCTATAGATTTTTTTTATTTTTCCTCTCTAAGAGAGAAACATTATTGTTCTCTTTTAATAATTTCATTTTACTTTACTATCTGCTTTATCATCCACGTGCTTTAACTTTTCAACATGGCTCTGTTTTATTCTATTACGTTGAAAATTTCTGCTGTACGGGGAAGGTGGATCCATAAGACATTGACTAATCTTAAATCACTGGCCTAATTCAGAGACAGCTCTAGAAATCATAATAGGTCTCCATTTTAGTGCAAAGAATCTTTTTGAATCTACATTTGATGTGTCTCTTGAACTCCAATTTCGTACTTCTTTGGTATTGTAGATTTTACAACTTTTGCACTTGTTATTTTATTTTATTTTATTACACTATATATATATATATATATATATATATATATATATATACACTACTCTAAAATTCAATTAAGTAACATAATGAATAACTTGACGAAATTACGCAGATATATTTCTTCTGATAACTAACGTAAAACAAAATATGTTTTAGTTAAAAATATAACAGAAAACAGCAAAAGAAAACTAAGTACTCGAATAAACGAAAATGGCGTTTCAAACCAGAAAAAAGGGAAAAAGTGAACTCTGTTGCATTGTTCTCTCAACTAAAATAGTTTTTACATCTTAATATAATTTAAGAGGTCTCAGGGGTGTTAAATTTCTCTAGAGGTCTGAAAATATAAACGATTTTCAAACGGGTATAATTCTTTTAAATTTAAATTAAATGATTCGAATCTTTTACATACTATTTAAAATAGAATGGAGCTTCAGAAAAGTATAAAATGTTTAAAATATAATAGTGATTTAAAAAGTCATAAACATATGAAAATTCTATAATAAATATTAAGTATTTTTCGCTTTGCGCACGCTATTTTCTAAAATATTAGCCTCTGATGTATAAAACTTTATAGAATTATACAATACAACATACTCTTTAAACCCTACCTAATTTTAGTATTATATATCTTTTGTATTTCAAAATATTTGTAAAATATTGCAATTTTTTAAATATTTTTTAAAATATATTTTTTTATTTATTATAATATGTAAGTTATTATATATATTCTATTTATATAAAAGTAGCTACAAAGTATGAAGAATACATTTGTCTTTATAAATCAACTTATGGCTAGTAATTAAACCTACTCTTTTAAAAAATAGCATGCGCGACGTAAAACTTAATAAATATTTCTTATAGAAACGTTTCTTATTTTCATATGCTTATAATTTTTAAAATTATGATTATATTTTAAACATTTTATACTTTTCTGAAGCCGTATTCCTTTATAAGTAGTGTGTAAAAGATTCGAATTATTTAACTTGAATTTAAAGAAATTATGCCTGTTTGAATGTTGTTTATATTTTCAGACCTCTAGATAAATTTAACACCCCTGTGACTCCTTAAGCTCTACATAATGAATAAAAAATGTATGAAATGATTTATTTTTACAATTTTTTGAAAAAAACTTTGAACTACAGTAATATGAAGCATTGTACATTGTACAGTAAGATAAACTGAAACGCGTTTATAATGTTGACTTAAACAGAAATTTCTGCGCACTTTCATAGTAGTGTTCAAATAAAATGCAATAAGGCGATAAATTTCTCTGAAATATTTCTGTCAATAAAAATAATAAAGAAAAGAAAAGGGAAATATTTTTATTTTGCAATTTAACTGTAAACAGTTTTGCTAAATTAAAATTAATAACAATCAATGGAAAATTATGGCGAAATGTATCGAGGGAAAAATTGCTAGAAGAAAGAAAGCATCAATGCTAAGATTTTAATGATTTTATTTGTAACAGAGCTTTTTTTTCGAATAATTGAACTTTTTTACCTTTTATAAAATACATTTTGGTCTTGCTTAATTCTAAAATAATAATATGTATATTGCTAGTAAAATACAACTTGTGTTTGTTTTTTTAACCAAGTTTGTCTAAACTGCCTTCATAAACATGGCTAAAAAAAAATGTTGTCTATTTTCACCACAATTCTGGGAAACATTTAGAAGAATCTAATGTAATATTAATGAAAGTTTTCTATATTCAAGAAGTGGAAGTGAAAGAAATGTAAGTTCTCCGAAAGCTGATACTTTTGTTATCATTTAGTATAAAAAATTAATTTATTGTGACCAGAAAAAAATTGTAATTCTATTCATGTTTAAGTATTGAAAAATGTATAGACAGTTCTCAAAAAACTCTAAAAGTTTGTTCTTTTTTGTACAAAGAAAGATATTTTTTAAAGTACATTTTTTTAAAAAAAATTCTAAAAAATGCGCAAAAAATATTGTATTCAAAGAATTTCTGAGAAATATACTCTCAGTGATAAAAAAATAGACTTTCGGTAAACATATTGAATTTATTTAACAATTTCATCAGAAATCATTTGCAAAAAGCGCACAAAGATGAAATAATATTCCCAAATCAATTTGTTTTCACACTTTTAGTTATTCTCAATATGTCATTTAATTAACAATAATTAAGCCTCTTAAGATAAAATACTTTCTATATCCATACTTTTTCTTATATAAACTGTTTCTACAATTTTATTTTAAGGCAAAAAAAAAACTAAATAAATCTGAAAGAAAACTTATATCAAATTTTTCCTCACTTGTTCACTCTATAATATAAAAAGCAAAGTATGTAGTTTATCAATTTGAAAATAAATCAGTAATCTGGATGTACAATGTATATCCAGTACAATGTACATGTATTAAAAAACAAAACATTCCCATAGTAATTAAATGTGTTGGCTTCCTTTAGCGTGGAACAAGTTGTTATCCAGCTGTACATTGACTCGTAGCTTTTGGGGATGTCCTTCTGTGGACGTGTTAATTGTGATGAAGAATTTTTACCTCAAGCAAAAACAAGTGTATTCGGTCTCCAGGTCTGTCAATGGGACCTATATATTAAAGATTATAATTATTTCCCCCTCCCCTAAAAAGATAAGGTTCAAAAAACTGCTGAGAGATTCATACTATCTGTTTGTAGAACACCATCATAATGTCTTAATGGATTATTTAAAGAAAGGTCGGACCATCACTTTTGCCTATAATTACACACTTCAGAAGAGATTGCCTCATATTGTGATGCAGAAAAGATGGGACATGATTTACAAAGTCGTCCATTCTCTCAAAGGCAATACATCTGCTCACTCATCTTCAGGTGTGGTTGAGAAACCACAAATTTATGGAATTGACGTTTTGTTATATTTCTCTCTCCCTATTCTAACAATCTCACCCTAAACGACTTATCCTTTCAGAGCTGAAATAACTGTTGTGGGATCGGAGATTTGACAACACCAATGATGATATTCAAGAAGTGGAACAATAGTTTTCGAAGCAATCTCATTTCTACAGTTACGCCTTTTGAAAGGTCATTAAACACACGGGAAGAAATAGAGATGCCTTAAGAATGACAAATAAAAATAAAGTTTTTATCTCAATTACTTTTAGTGATAATTAAATTTTTACCATACATTTCCATAAATAAATATATACAAATTCAAGTTTTCTTTTCACATTATTTTTTAAATTCAAATTTAAAATAAGTCTTATTTTGTAGTACAATTTACTACTTCTACTTGTTCAATGAAATATTATTGCTAATTCCAAAATAATTTTAGACGTTAAATAAAAACACTACTAACATTAAAGGGGAAATTAAAGTACCCAGAGGGACTGAGAAATACTCTAAGAACAGCAATAAAAGAAAAACATTTTCGTCTAATTTGGCACCAGTGTCTGGTGTTTTTTTTTTTTGTCGAATTTAGATGCTGTAAATAGATTTTTAAGTGTACTGGGTCTTAAAGATCAGCGGAGACAGATTGTGTAATTCTTAGGATTCAATTTTTGATCTTCTGGGTTCACAATTCACAAAAGTTTTTAAAAAAGTTCTTAAGCAACTTAATTATTCTAAATATACCTAAAAATAATGAAAAACGCTTAGAATAATCTAAATGCGCCATGCATAATTTGTTTTACTTAAATGAGAGGGAATTTGAATGAAAGATATTTTGTCGTGTATTCACAGAATATATTTAACATAACACATGTGTGCAGCTGTAAAATAAAATTCATTTACCGTATAGAATTTAGATAAAGATTTTGTTTTGATGTAACACATTCTTTAATTTTCTTCTGTTTCATTCCAATATTAATAGGAACAGTAATAAGGCAATACACTAATTATATATACACTGCTGGACAATTGCTAAGGACGGATAACACTATCATCCATAGCAAACACAAAATGAAAGGAAGCAAAATGTGGAAAATTAGAATAAATGCGGGATATTAGTAAGAAGAAGTATGAGTATGCACATTTTTTTTTCCACGTCTGTTCATCACGTGATAGCGTTCATGGCAGAGCTTTAAAGGTTTTGACGCGTGTGGACAGTTGTTGTTTCAAGTCAAAGTTTTACAGGAAAGATTTAATAGACGAACTTAAAATTTTTGGCATGTCTTCCCGACATCACATAGATGATTTTATGCGTGGTCGAATTATTGGAAAGATCGAAGAAGGGCGAAAAAATAACAGATATTGCCAGGAGTTTGACATCGCTCACAGCGTTGTTTCACGGCTGTGGAAGTCATTTAAAACTACTGAATGTGTAGTAGACGGCACGGGGAGGTCGTGTTAGAAGTACGACGCCTGCAGAAGACAGATATATCGTTCTATCAGCAAAAAGGAACAGGCGCATCACAGCTCAGCAGGTAAATCAGTTTCTGCTGCCTCAGGAAAGTTGATCTCCCGAAAAACTGTTGCCAGGCGTTTGAGGGGATGACCATACGCACGCAGACCTTGTGTGTGTCCCATTGACCAGACAGCACCGTACCGCCCGTTTGCAATTATGTCGTGAGCATCACAATTGGACTGAACAGAACTGGCATGCGTACTATTCTCAGTTGAGAATAGGTTCAGTCTGTCATCAGATTGTAGACGCCAACTGATCTGGCGCAAGAGTGGTACTGCTTTTATCGTCCAGAAAATATCCAGGAAAAGGACCGATATCCGACATGCAGTATCATGGTGTGGGGCCATCATCAAGGATAAAGGGACTATGACGGGCCAACGATACATTGATGAAGTTCTACTTTCCTCATGTTCGTCTTTTCCGTGGTGCTGTCGGTGATAAATTTGTTTTTATGGACGACAACGCAACATGATATCGAACACTTTCGCTGTTCAGGATTGTCTAGACAGCGAGGGTATAACGTCTCGTATGGCCAGCGCGTTCTCCAGATCTAAACTCCATTGAAAATGTGTGGGATACTTTGGGGAGGCAAGTTGCTGGTCGAAACTATCCGCCGACAAACAAGAACACCCTCATCCGTGCACTCACAGAGCAATGGGATAAATTACCTCAACAGCTGCTGGATAATGTTGTGCAAGTATGGTACGACGTGGGAATGTTGCATCACACTCCACGGTGGACATATCCCGTACTGATACCTTTCTTTTAAGGTGCCTGCTGACTTTTAGATGTATTGTTCCATTTCTCCGTACGCAGATCAAATGAACATTTTTTTTTTTCTTCAGATGT